>CM074933.1:1232052-1244177 GCA_037576815.1 Pangasius larnaudii
TTATTTATTTATTGATGTATTATTATTGATTGGTTTATTACTGCACTGGAGTTTTATGGTGTGTGTTGTGTTTGTGTCCCCGCAGCCCGAGTGCAGTCCCGTCTGGTCTCAGATCAGTTTAAACACAGCAGCGTTGTACAGTTATGAAGGTCAGAGCGGTGAGTGCGCTGTTCTCTCTTCTGCGTTACGTCATCATAGTTACATCATCGTTACATCATCATTACATCATCATTACATCACCGTCTTTAACACGCTGTGTTACACTGTAGTGCACTATGCAGGGTGCAGGGTGATTAGCATAAAGCTGAACAACATGAGGCTAACTTAACACTGACTAGCATAAAACTGATTAGCATGAGACTGACTAGCATAAGCCTAACTTAACACTGACTAGCATAAAACTGATTAGCATGAGACTGACTTAAACATGACTAGCATAAAGCTAATCTTTTACAACCCTGATATCACAAACACTGAGCTTTTCAGAACATTATTGTACGTTTCTGTGTTTCCTTTTTTTTTTGTCCTTTTCAACCTTTTGTGCACCAGTTTGTCTTTGTGTATGTTTTTATACTGACCTAGCGTCTTTATCCTTTATCCTGTATTATAAAAGATCTACTTTTGTGTGTTTGGTGCTTGTTTATGTGATTAGAAGTGATTGAGTGATTGTTTTGCTAGCATGGCTGTTGTGGATCGTGACTAGCATGACACAGTGACTAGCATGACACAGTGACTAGCATGACACAGTGACTAGCATGACACAGTGACTAGCATGACACAGTGACTAGCAGTCCTCTAGAGCCGTATCCCAGTAAAGGCCACTTTTTTATTTCTGAGCACAGTTTAGACTGCGGTTAGCTCGAGACCGCGACTATAGCGACTAGCATCTTTGGTTTATAGCCGTATTTTCAGACTTGTCGTGTGTTTGTGTGTTTTGTTTGATGCATGGTTTGTTTGTTTGTTGTTTACTTTTGCAGCGAGTGGAACGGACAGAGCCGCCGGATCGACGAGTCTGCAGTGTTTAACCAGCATCGTGGACCGACTGTCCTCGAGGAACACGGACGCTCTGTCCCCGAGTCCCTGCGAGTCCCACTGCAGCACTCCGGAAAGTCCAAACACACTCGTCTACCACGTCCTGTAAGAGCCACAGAGACGCTGTGTGTGTGTGTGTGTGTGTGTGTGTGTGTGTGTGTACACACACTCGGGGTGGAGCATCATGTATAAAATCCTGCTACAGTAATCTACAATATCATTTTCCGAAGACTTTAAAGAGGACACACACACACACACACACGCACGCACACACACACACACACACACACACACACACACACACACTCTGTGATTGTACTTACTACATCAGACACTCATAAAGAAAATATATGCACAATTTATTTACAAATATAACTTTGCAATGTATGAAAGATTTTTTTAAATACACGGGTATATTAAACATTTATGTAATATAGTGAACATATTTACATTTATATTAATATTAATATTTATATTTAACATATATGTAAAATATTTTATATTTTTTAACTTTAACATATTAAACATATGTTATAAATAAATATATATTAAATTGGTTGAACATGAAATACATTAAATGTTAAATATAGTAAATAAATATAAAATTAATATCAATATTTAAATGTTAAATATATTTAAAAAAACATACAATTAATATTAATATTTAAATGTTAAATATATTAAACAAATATAAAATTAAAAATTTAATATTAAAATTAAATTTTAAATATAATACATTTACTTTAGTGGATTTTTCACAAATTATTCACACAAAATAAAGTAAATCTGGACGTCTGAATGGTTCTTCGGTTTGTTCCCGTCGTTAAAGGTTCTGCGCAGAACCCGAGAACATCTCTACACGCTAGAACATCCAGAGAACCTCCAAGGAACCTTTTTTTTTTCTTCCTAAAAGTGCAAACCCGTGTATTTTTTTTTTTAAATGTGAAATAATTTTTAAAAATCCATTTTCGAACATACATTGCAAAAGATATTTGTAAATTCACTTTGTGTGACTGTTTTTTTTAATTTTTTATTATTTTCTTGTGTATTAGAGTAACGTAACTCCAGTAAACGTAAACGTAAACGTAAACGTATGTATAGAGTCAGAATCAGTGAACTGGTCAGATTTCTCTCTTATTTTCTTCAGTAATGAAAACGTAGAATAAATACGAGTTGATTTCAGACCTTTTTTTTAAAAAAAAACAAAAAAAAAAAACTTTACGACTTTATTTTGTAAAATGTTTTGGAAAACATGTTATTAACAGTGTAATTATTTCTGATTTCTTTATCACCATCACACCCTGAATACTGTTTCACACACATCTTACTGAATCTCAAACCTGTCTGGTGTTTATTTTATTTTATTTTATTTTATTTTGTTTTATTTTATATTTCTTTACGTTGCACACCAAAACTTTCGGTTGGGAATAAAAGAAAGCGTAGGGACGAATCCACGGGTTCGGAATTGTAAATAATTTTGTACATACTGTACTTTTGTATTTTAAACTTTTTAATCTTTACTGTATTCATCCGTTTCATATTTAAGTTCTTTACTTTTCTCTCTATGTTCTGTTTCTTTTTTTTTTTTTCCCTCCACGTTACGGCTGGATTGTATTGAACTGAGGAATAAATTCGGTTGTTCTTACAGAAGCTGTTTCCTGTCTCTCAGTAGAGATGCTAAGAGCAGCACGTAGATTTCCTCCACATGCCATTTGTCATCGTCGGAGGTGTGTGTGTGTGTGTGTGTGTGTGTGTGTGTGTGTGTGTGTGTGTGGGGAGGTGACAGATGATGAGGTGTTGAAGAAAAAGAGAAGGAGGAAATAAGGGTTTGTGTAATGCAACAAATGCTACACATCATTCACACCTTTAATGCCATTGTCATGAACAAATGGCTCTGTGCTGACACGTCGTGTGTGTGTGTGTGTGTGTGTGTGTGTGTGTGTGTGTGTGTTTGAGAGAGACAGAATAAGTGTGTGTGTGTGTGTGTGTGTGTGAACTTATTAGCCACGTGAGCTTTATTTAAGCCTCTATTTGAGCCTAAAATCTCAAGACATTTAACCCTTTCATTACCCTCAAAATTGCCTTTCTTTCTTGTTTCCACTTTATTTTTCTTCAATCACTATTAAAAAAATAAAAAATATTAAACATTATTCTCGTTGCTAACGACTTCTAACACTTAATATACACTATATATAATATACAATATAGAAGGTATTGGTCTATAAACGCTAAAAAAAAAGAGATGACAAGTAAACACACACACTGCAAAAAAAAAAAAAAAAAAAAGAAGTAATCATCCAAGTGCAAATCTGTTAAATATAATCAAATTGATTTAATACTTTTATGCCAAATCCTGCATTCTGATTGGCTCAGAAGGTGTTGGTTCATCTTCTATAACGGCAGCTCTGACAGATCACGGGTTTATGTTTATCGTTTCTATAGTAACGGCTCGTTCACATGCTGTCCTGAGAGACATAAAATGGGACGAGACCAAAATGGCAAAACATTAAGCTTTTAATGATCTTAACAACCAATCATTAGTAAATATAGCAGGAATTGAACAGATAGATGAAGTAAATTAGTATGGAACAGTTTTTCCCTTTGATTTCTTTAAATACTGATGCATTGTGGGTAAAATTGCACACATTCAGTGTTGTTCCACTCGGTGCTGAAGGCTTTAAACAGTTGGTGAGTAGGTGAAAATAAATAAATAAATAAATGAATAAATAAATAAATAAATGAAACAAAGCTTCCTGGCTAGTTTGTGTTTAATGTGAGATGATGACATTCTCTTCAGGACAGGCTTCATCTCTGCACTCTGAGCCTGATGGACTTGATCTCAAGACACTTCTTGGTGGACAGGAGCGTTTTCCTCTTTAGAAAACAACTTTGATGGAAGCAGGTCTTTCTGTAATGTTCTCCTGCACTCCATGGGCAAATAGTGCAATTGTGCAACCAGTAAATGCATTACAGTTTCAGGCAGTTTTTCAGTTTCAGCTCACCATCATCATCTTCTTCTTCATCACCATCATCATCATCATCATCATCATCACCATCGTCATCACCATCGTCACCACCATCATCATCACCACCATCATCATCACCATCGTCATAATCATCATCATCATCACCATCGTCATCACCACCATCACCATCGTCACCACCATCATCACCATCGTCATCATTGCCATCATCATCACCATCGTCATCATTACCATCATCATCACCATCGCCACCATCATCATCATCATCACCATCGTCATCACCACCATCATCATCACCATCGTCATCATTACCATCATCATCACCATCGCCACCATCATCACCATCACCATCGTCATCACCACCATCACCATCGTCACCACCATCATCATCACCACCATCATCATCACCATCGTCATCACCACCATCACCATCGTCACCACCATCATCACCACCATCATCACCATCGTCATCATTGCCATCATCATCACCATCGCCACCATCATCACCATCACCATCGTCATCATCATCATCACCATCACCATCACCATCATAATCGTCATCATCATCGCCATCGTCATCATCATCGTCATCATCTTCTTCTTCATCATCACTGTCATCATCATCATCATCATCATCATCACCTTCAATATCCTCATCATCACCATCATTACCACCATCATCATCATCGTCGCCATCATCACCATCAATATCCTCATCATCATTGTCACCATCATCGTCATCATCACCATCACCATCATCGTCGGCCTCATCACCACCATCACCATCGTCATCGTCATCATCATCATCATCACCATCGTCATCACCATCACCATCGCCACCATCATCACCATCACCATCGTCATCATCATCGCCATCGTCATCATCTTCTTCTTCATCATCACTGTCATCATCATCATCATCATCACCACCATCATCATCATCATCGCCATCATCACCATCAATATCCTCATCATCATTGTCACCATCATCGTCATCATCACCATCACCATCATCATCACCATCATCACCATCATCAACATCACCATCAACATCCTCATCACCATCAACATCACCATCATCAACATCACCATCACCATCAATATCCTCATCACCATCATCACATCACCATCATCATGTGAAAAGTCTCTCCACTCCATGACACATCTTCCTCTGTGCCTGTCTGTGTTAGAGATCTATTCACTACAGTATTTCTCACCAGGTCTTCTGGAGCATCACCATACATCTAAAATCATGATCTATCACTCCACACAACTCTGCTAAACCTCAACTGTTCCAGCTGTTTATCTCTCTCTCTTTTAAACAAAGCACATCTTTAAGCCAGTAAACCTGCACGAGAGAACCTTCTGGTAATTGTTGTCCTTGAAACAGTGGTGTTTTGGGAGATCTTTGGACAGTCGTTGTTTCAGACGGCGCTCGTCGCTGCATGACGTGCCTTTGGGCCTTGTGCATCCTTTCTTCATGACAACGTCACCTCTCGTTTCAGAGCGCTGAGCTTTTCCCGAGAAACCAGGCTTTTCTCTGCCTTTTTGTAAATTCCAGATGAAGACCTGCTCTGTGGTTTCTGATCGCTGTATGATATGTTTTGACTCAACATTGCTCTATCACTCTTAGTCCTATTCTCCTTATCAGGTGGCACAGATTTGCTAAACTCTTACTAATTTACTAACCAAGGATTTGTTCTTAAGCCCATGGAAGGAGTCCCCAGTGTCAGTGCTTTGTAACAGTCAGGGATAAAGCTGTAAGTTTAGGACAGAAGAGTTTACGCTTTGTATGACTTGTTTAACAGGACAGTAAATGTAACTATAAACAGCTAAAAAAAAATACAGCATGTTATTAATAAATACAAAATTATAATTGTTGGTAAAGTTCTGCAGTATAAGAGGAATAAAACACTTGTTGATGTGATGTTCGATTAAACCGATTTGAACATATTTGATTTTTTCACTGAACTGTTCCTTTAAAGAGTCATTTAAAGAGTCATTTAAAGAGTCATTTAAAAGAGTCAATTCATTCATAAATTGTGTGTCAATCTCAGTGAAAGAATGAGTCAGAAGTGGAGAAAATTAATGAGGTGCTCAGGAAAATACTCAGCTTCGGGGCGATAAAAGTATCTCCACCTCATCACAACAGACTAAGATCATTTTAAATGAGTGAAAATGTCTAGAAATAGGTTTAATAATCTTATAAGTCTATTAACCGCTTTTAACAATAGACATAAAACAGCTTCACAGAAATCTGGGTTTAGACTGAGATCTCTAATGAGCGCGACAGAGGCAGCCGAGGCAAGAAAAGAACTTGCTATAAAAAGAGATTATAATTATGATCAATATTACAACAGTGAAAAGACAAAAAGTGTGAAATGTACTGAAGAAACTCAAAACTACAGAACGAGAAAAACTAAAATAGTCACAGCTCATCGGTTTAGCAGCAAGACCCTGCACTGAACACTAGAAACACAGAAGCCCTTCTACTGCTTGATGACTGATGACGAAGATGGACTGGTGTGTGTGTGTGTGTGTGTGTGTGTGTGTGTGTGTGTGTGTGTGTGTGTGTGGGCAGGATGACTAATCAGAAGGCAGAGACACCCAAACAAATATATTTGTTCCCACATAATCTCATAATGAGAAATATTAAATCAGTTAAACTATTTTTCCAGATATTTTCTCCTGCTATGATTCAACGTTCTGTGCTGAAGCTTCCTGCATCTGTCTTTAGAAACCTGTAGTAATGGATTTTAGCCACCAGGAGGCAGTAAAGTGCAACATCTACAACACCAAGCTGGAAATCTCCATTCCTCAGAAAATCACCTGATCCAGCGAAGGGAGTGAAGGTCCGTCTGGTCCGAGCCCACAGAAGAGCTACTGCAACACAAACTGCTGAAAAAGTGAAAGCTGCTCTGATAGAAAGGAGTCAGAACACAGTGCAGTGCAGTTTGCTGTGTGTGGAGCTGCGTAGCTGCAGACGGTCAGAGAGTCCATGCTGAACCCTGTACACCACCGCAAGCTCCTGCGATGGGCAGGTGAGCATCAGAACTGGACCACGGAGCAGTGGAAGAAGGCGGCCTGGTCTGATGAATCACGTTTTCTTTTACATTATGTGGACGGCCAGGTGTGTGTGTGTGTGTGTGTGTGTGTCACTTACCTGGGGAAGAGGATGCACTATGGGAAGAAGCCAAGCTGGTGGAGGCAGTGTGATGCTCTGGGCAATGTTCTGCTGATAAACCTCGGGTCCTGGCATTCATGTGGATGTTACTTTGACACGTACCACCTACCTGAACATTGTAGCAGACCAGGTTCACCCCTTCATGGTAAAGGTGTTCCCTAATGGCAGTGACCTCTTTCAGCAGGATAATGTGTCCTGCTTCACTGCAAACATTGTCCCTGGTCTGAGGAACACGACAAAGAGTTCAAGGTGTTGACTTGACCTCTAAATTCCCCACATCTCAATCCGATCCAGCGTCTGTGAGATGTGCTGGACAAACAAGTCCGATCCATGGAGGCTCCACCTCACAACTTACAGGACTTAAAGGATCTGCTGCTGACGTCTTGGTGCCAGAAACCACACACACCTTCAGAGGTCTTGTGGAGTCCAGGCCCCGACGCATCAGAGCTGTTTTACTGACACAAGGGGAACTACACGATATTAGGGTTGTATATGAGCAGTTGTTCCTATTAAAGGGCCAGTGTGTGTGTGTGTGTGTGTGTGTGTGTGTGTGTGTGGTGAAAATATAAAATAAAACATGTAGTATAAAATAGTACACAATAAAATAGTAGCATGAAAATATTATATAAAATATAAAATATTGTTATTCATCTTTATCTGGTTTACCAGGAGGCTGTTTATATCAGGAAATACAACATTCTTTTATTATTTTTGCAGTGTTTTTTTTTTTCATTTTGGAGGTTTTTTTAAAATAAACGTTACTATAAAATATAAAGAACCCGGACAGAACTTTGGTACAGGAATGAAGATAAACCAGTCAAGACACTGATGTGCACATGGACATATATCTATTTATTCATACAAATATAATATAATATAATATAATATAGTATAATATACGTATATAACAATTGCATATCACCTGGTATTGTTTTTGTCTCTCTGTACAAGTTTAATCAGTCTTCAAAATGCACATCGTCGATAAGAAAAGTGTTTAAAACATACAAAACAGAGAGAAAAGATCGTCCGGAGAACAGCTCGTACAGCAGATTCACCTCACAGCGTCGTCTGGTTCCTACATCACGGTTTTACGAAACCGGATCTCTCACAAATAAACCGAATAAAAACCCAAAACAAAAAAGACGGATTCAGATTCTTCATATTCATACCAGGCTTCATGAGTCACTTTACGGAGTCGATTCTTTTGAACAAATCAGTTCAGTGTTTTGATTCGTTTGATTCGTTTGAATTAAAATCCAGAAAAAAAAAAAAAACTCCTTTTGCAGAAACACATTTATGTTTAAGAATAAATCCGCAAAATAAAACGACTCCTTAAACACTACATTTGTTAGTGAGAATTGATTCATTCAGTTCACTTTAGAGGAACGATTCAGTTCGAAATTAACGTTACACAATAATCTTAGCTTCGGGGGCTGATCTTTACTTCTTTACTTACGAGGCTAAAATAAGGAATGGAAGTCACCCAAAATCTAACACACACACACACACACACACACACACACACACACACACACAAACACACACTAATTTTCATGTACTTGCTCCAGGTGACATCATTAAGCTTTATAACGTAGTGCTTAATGTTAACATTCGTAACTTTTAAAGCTACGTCTTCATTAATCCGGATAAATTTGAGACGGAGCTTTTCGGAAAACGCTCTCCCAAGTGGATACATTTTTTGCGTTGGACATATTCACAAACAATAGCGTATTTTTAGTCATGTGACGCAGTCATGTGACCCATTCAACTCAAAGCTAACAAGATGGTGGAGGATGTTGTACTGCAGTTCTTGTGGCTGATGTCCAGTTTGATAGCGTTGTTAAAGATTAACGTCACTTTGTACCTCCTTCGGACGCAAATGACGCAGGCCAAAGCGTCGTACGTTTTTACGCACGCGCAGTATAGCGACGTGAGCGTTTTCTGACGTTTCAGTGTGGACGAGCAATTTTTGGAAAACGTTTGAAAACGCCAGTGTGGACGGAAAACGCTTTAAAACGAAAATGCGGATTAATGTGGACGTAGCCTAAGTTACTATCTTTGGACATTTTGAAGCCTTGAGTGACGAATATCAACCACGGGATTAGCATTAACTCGACTCCAGCGCTCGCGGGTAATCAGAGATAATTAACTAGCTACAAGTAACACTAGCTACAAATTTACTGTGAAACATTTCCTTATCAAAAAATCTAATTTATCGTATTTATTAAGAAAAGCTAACGTCAGCCATATTTTCCACTCAGATAACGTCAGCTAGCATAAATTTTGCCTACGGAATTTCTACGGAAATATAATTTCGAAAACTAAATTACAACTGAAGTTAAATTTGAACGAAAAGTCTTGCAGTTGCATCTGATTTATTTTTTTACTTCAGATTTTTCTTGCTGCTGTTACGTCTCGCTACGTCATTTTGGGTCACATGACCCCCACAAGCTAAACACAACTGAGCTGTTAAAATAACCCAAGCGTACATATGAGGCTAATGTTAGCTATGATAGCATCGTAGCTCTAATACAAAACCAAAGAAGCTCAGCTTGTCTCGGCTAATCGATTAACAAATATTGCGCACGTTTGATTTTTCACTGAACTGTTCCTTTAAAGAGTCGTTTAAAGAGTCATTTAAAGAGTCAATTAAAGAGTCGATTCATTCGTAAATTGCGTGTGAATGAACGATTGTCAGAAGTGGAGGAAATTACAGCCGGTTTTGATCAAACGAGATGCTCCATTTCGGAATTTACAATAAAATTTAATAGAATTACAATTAAAAACTCTTCAAGATCACAAACTAGAAAATTTACAAATAATAAAATAGCGTTATGTTACATGACGACCACTTTATATAACTTTATTTATTTATTTCATACATCTGTGTACGACATTCACATCCTCATAAATATTATCGTTTTCATATAATAACTGTAAAATTGCATCGTGAACAAATCTGTAAATGTAGCTAATCACAATCTGTCAATTTAAGCAAATTAGCATCGATTAGCATCTATTAGCATCGATTAGCATTGATATTTAATCTGTATTCTGTGTAAATCAGGTTCATTTTATGTTTCACATGGAGCCAAAATGCTATTTTTAACAAAGCACAAAGCTAGCAATCCAGCTAGCAGTCATGCTAAACTGCTAACTTTCCTGTTCTGCAGGCTAACATTTGTTGTTAGCATAGAAGCATTTGGCTTCATGTGTCATTTACCTTTAAGTTTGTACAGAATGTCCATGACCGCTAACATGGCTAACGTCAAATGTTAACTAGCACTAGAGTCTGAAAGCATGTAGTTAGCTAGCAGAAATCTTGGGATAATGCTAAATGTTCTGCTAGCTTGCTTTTTGTTACGTACTTTAGCATATTTGCTCCATACTGTGATTACATCTATGAACTCTTAACGTATTTGTACAAAATGTCCACAAATGCTAACATGGCTAACAACAAATCTGGGTGAAAGCTAGTATTCATCCTTGCAGTTAACTTTAATGCTCTGTTGGCTTCTGTTTTTTTTTTTTTTTTGCTAGCAAAAGTAGCAATTTTGTTCCAATTGTGTCATGGACCTTTAATTTTATTTGCACAGAATGTTTAAAAATGCTAACATGGCTAAAGGCAAATGTTAACTAGCACTAAAGTGTAAAAGCTTACAGTTAGCTAGCAGTAATGCTCTGCTGTAATGTTCTGCTAGCTTTTGTTCATTAGCTATATTAGCATTTTTTGCTCCATACTGTAAAGTTAACAGTTAAGTTTATCTGCACAGAATGTTAATAAACACTAACAAGGCTAACAGCAAATAGTAGTTAAAGCCTGCAGGGATATTAGCAGTTAGCTTTCATGCTCTGCTAGCTTCAGTTTGTTGTTAGCCAAGCCAGTTTCTTTTTCACAACCTTGTGTTTGGTGTTAAATCGTTTTTTTCTTTTTTACAGAATTTTCACGACGTTTTTAAAACCAACTGAAGTGTATTATTGCTAAATCTACACTTTTTTCATATAAAATATTTCTTGCTACAATACGGTATAAAATACCTCACTTTTATCCGGTAAAAGACGACATCGGACACGATTTTCTTTCTCACAGACACAAGCACCAGAAGAATCTGTTAATAAGTTAGCGTAGAAAGCGGCGACTAAACAGGAAACTGGTTTAAAAACGCAAATAAAAGCGCTAATCAAACTACAAGCGGGACGTTTTCTTTGGAACGGGTCACGACTGGTGGAAAAAAAGGAGAAGTGAAAGTGCTCGAGGTCGTCGTTCCGCAGTCGCACGTACGTTTAGCGAGCACCGGCCTCTACGTTCAGGATGTTGTAAAGCTGTAGGTAGTACACTAAAACGAGGGAGAGTGGTCTTCGCTGGAAAAGGACACGACCCTCATCTGCAGATTGTGAAGTTCCAGTAAAGCTCATGGTGCGTCGTTTACTTTTTCTTCTTCTGGAACAACCTGCGAAGTAGCAAAGGGACAAACGCTGAGAGACTGAGTGTTAGCTAAGGCTAAGGCAAAAGCTAAGGCTAAGACTATGACTGTGTCCTTAATCATGTAACACATGAACATATTAGCATTTTTCACCCACATTGTCAGGATTTGCACCGTGTGACTTATATAGAAGGTCAAAAAAGGCTAACAGGGCTAATAATAAATGTACACTAGCATGCAGTTAGCTAGCAATCAGTCATGCTCATAACTTTCCTTCTTTATTTGCCTCATAAAGAATTAATAATAATAATAATAATAATAATAATAATAATAATAATAATAATCGCAGATATAGTCACATATTATCACTCATGAATTATTATAGCTAGTTTGGGCTAATAATGAAATGACCAATAATTAATCTTATTTAATAAATATAGCGCCCTCTTCTGGGCAATAAAATGACCATTAATTAATTATTTGTTGTTATATAACAATAAC
>CM074933.1:1273272-1284596 GCA_037576815.1 Pangasius larnaudii
AGTTATACTGATGTCCAGATATAGTACATACACAGTTACACTGATATAACATTCACACAGTTACACTGATATAACATCCACACAGTTATACTGATGTCCAGATATAGTACATACACAGTTACACTGATATAACATTCACACAGTTATACTGATGTACAGATATAGTACATACACAGTTATACTGATGTCCAGATATAGTACATACACAGTTACACTGATATAACATTCACACAGTTACACTGATATAACATTCACACAGTTATACTAATATAACATCCACACAGTTATACTGATATAACATTCACACAGTTACACTGATGTAACATTCACACAGTTATACTGATATAACATTCACACAGTTACACTGATATAACATTCACACAGTTACACTGATGTAACATTCACACAGTTATACTGATATAACATTCACACAGTTTCACTGATATAACATTCACACAGTTACACTGATATAACATTCACACAGTTATACTGATGTAACATTCACACAGTTATACTGATGTCCAGATATAGTACATACACAGTTACACTGATATAACATTCACACAGTTACACTGATATAACATCCACACAGTTATACTGATGTCCAGATATAGTACATACACAGTTACACTGATATAACATTCACACAGTTATACTGATGTACAGATATAGTACATACACAGTTATACTGATGTACAGATATAGTACATACACAGTTATACTGATGTACAGATATAGTACATACACAGTTATACTGATGTAAATATTTACAGATATACATGCAGTATAAATGCAATTATACATGTACGGTATAAATATACTCTACTTTACACTTTTAGGACAGACGCTTATTTCTAGAGTGCTTATTGCTTCCATGTAGAACCTTACACACACCAATATGAGGCTAACCCCCCCCCCCCCCTTTAAATGCTATTGAAATGAAATTTGGTGTTTCATAGTTTTCTGTACCTGTCCGTTAGTGCTATAGACACCAGTACAATAGTGTATCCAGAAATAAAATTACTAAAATATAGTTTTGATTAGACTGATTTTAAGTTCATACTTTGTCAATTCAGGGAAACGATTAAATTTTTTTGATGACTCATCCTGTACTAGTCTTGTGTTCATCCAATTAAACGCTCACTAGAACGTGTATGCCCCGCCCCCGGGGGCATGTCCCGCTCTACAGAAGCAGCTTGTTAGCAGTAAACATGGTAAAAACACACTGTGTCTCAGTGACAGTGGACAGGTGCTGGTGAAGGCGGTGGTGGATGAAGAAATCCTCCACAGCTGAAAAAAAGACTTTGCTACTCTCTTCTGTTCTCCATATTTAATTAGTTCACTAAATTAGTTTGTTTAGATTGGGCAGGAGAGTGGCGCGGCATATCTCGAACGCTACTGGCTGTTGGGTAAATCATTCAAGCATGCAACACAACATCACTTTCATTTCCTGTTTAATAAGGAAATGCATCAACATACAGATTGAAATCACGGCTCTCAAGCCACTCCGTGGCGACTTTACCCACAGATCCCTTCCAAGAACCCATTTTTGTAAACAGTGTACAGATATTCAGGTATAAAATATATATATAGAGTATAAATATGTACATCTGAAGTGCACACTGCACTGAATGACTGATAAATAATCAGGATTTAGAGTTTAGCCGCTATTGTGCAGCACTACTATAGCAATAGTATGTGTATATATTATATATTATGTAAGTGGCTATCTAGTGTATGACATTATGCAGGTAAAATAACATGGAATTGTTAATGTCGTTATTGATGAGACAGGTACAGAGCAGTGAAACAGAACTCCAACATGGCCTGTGTGCTAAATTAAACACACAGCACGCTGACAGTGTTGTCTGAGTTTAGTGCTGTATAAAAAAAAAAAGTAAAATAAGTAAATGAATAAATAAAGGACAGATGTCCTGAGTGTAAAATAGAAGGCTGAGCTGAGAGATGGGAAGCTGTGAGCAGTGTTTGTTAACCCTGCTGTGAGAGGTTTACACTGTGAAAACGTTATGCATAAAACATGGGCTGCTTTTGGGCATTACGGTTCAGTTATGGGTCATAAAACACGTCAACGGGTGGTCTTCATGCTGAGTGGTAAAGCAGAGGGAATGCGGGGTTTCTTCTTATTCAGACGCCATTCTTTTTTCAGGATGTGTGTGATTAAATACCTGCACATGTCTACCGGACAGTAATCATGATATTGTGGAATAAGCAAATACAAAAGTGAATGAAAATCTCCTTGATTTTTTTGTTCATGTGCTTTAGTTTGTTATATTCGTATGCTTTTGTTTTGGTTTCAGTCCTGTCTCCGCCCCGTCTTATCATTGGTTTACTACCCTAATGTGTTCACCTGTTCCGTGTTTCACTTAATTAGTTTATGTATTTCCACGATCCTGTTCTTTGTCACATTTCCAAGACTTATAGATTGTAATCATGCATTTCTGCATGTTATTTCTCTTTTTTTAAATTTCTCGTTTGTGATTTCCATTTTTTTCAGAATCGTATATTCCAAATATGTATTTCACTTCTTTCCTATTACTTTCATGTGCTCTGACCCTCTGACACACTTCAGTAACCTGACGTTATACGCCGAGTCCGACTTCAGGACTTCAATCTTTCTTTCTTATTCTTTCTAAGAAGCTCCCAGTATGTACAGTGCACAGATGAAGTGATATTTATAATAACACATATTTTAGATACTGTTCTAGAGCATCCATCATTTCCTGAACACTGGAATTATTATTATAAAAGACGACTAAAGCAAAAGTCTAAAAACACAAGACCAGATTGGATTCAAATAATCAGACTACCAAGTCTTTTTTTTTTTGTAAAAGTAAAAGTAAAAGGTAATTTTCTTAGAGGAAAAAGGAGACCCAACATGGCCGATCTGGAGAGAAATAAATTCACAGAGTAGCAGGTGAAAACTAAAGCTGACCCTGTCTGAATACGGCTGCTCCCACTGTCTGTGTTTTCGTTTTCTTGCTCCGTGCAGTTTCCTCAGGGGAGGCTGGACAGGTTATAAAGCCGATTCTGTCCAATTCGGAAACTCGTCTGATAAGATTCCCAATTTTGAAACCATTTTGAAAGTGTATTGCTTGCTGTAATAAAACAATAGACAAGCACTGTGAGGTGAAAGCCTAATATCACTGGATGAATTCATCCTCAGTCTGTTTATTATTCAATAATTTTGGAAACATTCTTCCCATAAATCCCAGCTTTATCAGTAATATAAGGAATTAAGAAATTAATTCCTTATATTACTGATAAAGCTGGGATTTATGGGAAGAATAACAAAGAATCAGAGTGAAGATAAATGGTAAAAGATGTTAATACAAAAAAGAAAAATAGCAGCGTAAATAAAACTGCACAGTTATAGGTGTTTTATTCATTACATCTCTGTGGAGGTTAAAATGTTACTCATGGAATTGGGATTTGAACACACAACCATACGACTGTGAGGACTGCTGAGATAAAAATTTTTTTTTAAAAAAAGTCAGTTGTGCACAGAATACAGAAATATTCTCGACATATTAATCAATAGTGCATGATTGAAATGCCAAGAGGATTTCTCAGACACGCTCCCTTTATAATTTCCTTTCTGTTCAAAACAGGAAATAGCTCTGATCAGGAACTCGGCCGCATGCTGCGGTTTATATTTATTATTGTGACAGTCAATTTTATACAAGTGACTTGTAACTGAGACGAAATGAAATTGAACTGTCACTATCGTTTATATAAATCATCCTGCGGTCTACTGAATATTTTGCTGATTTTAGACATGTATTGTTCATCAGGTGTTGATTAATTCTCTATAACAGCAGCTCTGACAGTAGTGCAGCTGCAAATCACAGGTTTCTATTAATGCACGCGTTCTAATATGTTATTGTTTCCATAGTAACCACTGGCACCAGTGGTACTCCAAAAGTGGCGGGGCAAGATTTGATTATGATTGATTTTTGATTAAGATTTTTTAATGATATTTAATAAAATTCGAGCTATTCATTAGTCACAAGATATCATGTGCCACAACAAACACTGCAAGTAGGTCATACATCAAGCAAATATTCTTTAAATTCATTTTATTAAACAGTAAAGAACCCGCAACATCACAAGCCCTTACTTACTTTATTTGAAGAATGTGAGTTGAGGAATGTTCCTATGATTGATACAGATTACAAAATCCTTTGCACGTCACTTAAAACGTTGAAACATTAACGATACTGATTCAGCACACGATTATTAAGCGCCAGTTTATTAAGCGCCGGTTAACCCTTTCTCGCTCCTAGAAGATCCGCTTTAGGAGAAAAGTCCCGCCCACCAGCTGTACTGGAGGTTTTGATTGGTTTTTCAGCCAATACAGACCTGTCTGTTATTCCCTGAAGTGCTGGTCACCGCCCCAGTAGACTGAAAAGTGCCGGGGAAAGTGCCAGCTCGCCCACGTTGCTCCGCCAGTCCTGATAGTAAGCACTCATTCACAGGGATGCTCCATATAAATAGATTTAAAAACATGTAATCGTTGATATAGTGAAGTTTTCTGTAAGGAAAAATGTACTTATGTAACATTTATGGAAGGAGTCTCCAGTGTCAGCGCTTTGTAACAGTCAGATGTAAAGGTGTAACGCTGGGGTTTGCTCTTTGTCGCTTCTTGGTAACATGTACGTGAAGCTGCGTGTTTTTTTTGTCTTGTTAACTTGAGAAGTGAGAAGAAATTGTGGACTGAGGTGGCTGAAAAGGCCCGAGTACACAACATTAACCTCCAAGCCTCCAAGCAATAACCAAAAAACCCCAATAAAGACGTGTTTAAATGTGCTAGTTTTAAAATGAATTAAAATCATTTACGGCTAATGGATTTTACAGACCCATAATTCTGGCTTAAGGAATTACCTTAACGTGACTGATCTGTGTACTGTGCTAAAGAATAATTAGCAATACATTTATTAGAGCATTGGGAAGTGAACCGTCGAATTATCTGATGGTTAAATCCACAAATCCGTCTGATTTGCGATGTAATTCCTCTAATCGTTTTACAGGGAGGAGTAAAGAATATGGACGACTATATTGAGTAAAAGCTATGTTTAATTAACGGAATTAATGTCCCTAAATACAAGCATTTCATTCTTGAGTTGTTGAGAAAACTTGTTCTTATTCAAACACTCCGTTTGTAAAGCTTGCTAAAAGTGATTTGTCTGTTGCATAAAATTAGCCATTTATTTTCTACACATTTTAAAAATGTAAAAAAACGAAAATGCATACAGTTAGACATTTATTCACTAACACCACACATCCAGTATTGATTTTTTTTTTTTTTTGCTGCAACACTGATGAATGATGGAGCAGTGTTGGTCTAACAGAGCTTCTGCCCTGTGGGTTTTAACCTCATTAGAGAATAAAAAGGTCAGACTGCTCTCAGATAAACCACCACCTTTATCCGCACTGGTGCAGTGTGCTTTAACACCTAACAAACACCAACAAACACAAATACTTCATCTATAGATAAAGTATAAATCTATAAATCTATAGTGTCGCTGCACTTTTTAAAGCCAAGTGTTGACATCACAGTGTTGGAGCTTAATGGTTTTTAATGTATAGTGTTTGGGTTTATTGGTGTTTAATGGATAGCGTTTTGGTTTAATGGCATATAATGGATAGTGTTGGAGTTTAATGGTGTTTAATGGATAGTGTTTGGGTTTAATGGTATTAAATGGACAGTGTTGGAGTTTAAAGTTTTTTAATGGACAGTGTTTGGGTTTAGTGGTGTTTAATGGACAGTAGTGGAGTTTAATGGTGTTAAATGGACAGTAGTGGAGTTTAATGGACAGTGTTTGGGTTTAGTGGTGTTTAATGGACAGTAGTGGAGTTTAATGGTGTTAACTGGACAGTAGTGGAGTTTAATGGTGTTTAATGGATAGTGTTGGAGTTTATGGTGTTTACTGGACAGTATTGGAGTTTAGTGGTATCTAATGAACAGTGTTGGAGTGTAATGGTATTTAATGGACATTGTTGGAGTTTAATGGTATCTAATGGACAGTGTTGGAGTTTAATGGTATTTAATGGACAGTGTTGGAGTTTATGGTGTTTACTGGATAGTGTTAGAATTGGAGTTTGATGTTGAATGTCAGCATTTGATCAGAAACTCTTTTTTACGGGTCATTTATTTGATTTGTAATAAAGAATGCTGGTGTTTAATGGTAAGTGTTGGTGTCTGGTGGAGAACGATGGTGTTTTTGGTGTATAACTATGAATACTTATACTTTTATTGTCGCTGTACATATTCAATGACATACAGAGCTCAGTTCCCCATCAAGCTATCGGCTGCCCATTAAATAATAAGAAAAGCATCTCTAATGGAAAATTACATTCCATTCACTTACATTTTTAATGAAAAGTGTTTGATGGTGGTGAGTGTTAGTGTTTAACAGTTAATTTGGTTTGATTATAAATGTTGGAGTTTCATGGAGGAAGTGTTTGGTGATGAATGCCGATGTTTGATTGAGAATGACTTTGTTGGATGGATTTGGACATAGATTTTGGATTTTTAATAAATTCTGTTTATTAAATGGAAAAATCTGGTGTTTGGCAGAGACAGTAAATATTGGTGTGCGATAGTAAATGTTGGTGTTTGATGGTAAATTTTGGTGTTTGATGGTACATGTTTATTATGTGTTTACGGGTGAATGTTGGTGTTTAGTGGAGGATGTTGGCATTTGATGGAGAATGATGTATTTTTTATGTTGAATGTTTTTATGGAGAATTGTGGTGTTTAGTGGAGGATGCTGGTGTTTGTGAATGTTGGTGTTTGATGATGAATATTAGTGTTTCATGGACAATGCTGGTGTTTGATAGTTATTAATGTTAAATGGTGAATGTAAGCATTTGCTGTAGAAAGTTGTTGATGGTGAATTTTGTGTTTTGGTGGACAGTGATGGTGTTTGTAGGTGTTTGACAGTGAGTGTTGAATCTTTCTGCAGTGTAAGGTCACTTATGCAGCACTCCCACAGTTCCTCACAGGCATCTTTCCACTGAGTGATGGTGTTCGTGCTGCCTGATGTTCAGCCCAGACCATTTGCACTGACTTGGGGTTTGATAAAGTGAGTTTAGCATGGATTTGAAAGGAACCTCCGCAGGTGAATTTGGCCTTGCTTCTTCAGAAAATCTGGGAGACTTGGCAAGCTTGAGAGCTGCAGAAATTTGTCAGGGTTGCCTGATTCATTAAGGAATGAAAAATGGCAGCGTGGCAGATGGTCAGTGATGCATTGTGTAAAGTTCTTGGGGAGTTCTGCTTTAGAGGTGGACATTAGACATTCTAACCACATTCTTGTCTATGGATCCTGCAGCTTTGACATTTCTACTGTCCTTCAGAAGCATCTGTGAACAGCTTGGCCGACTGACCTCATAAAATATACTGAAAACCACGCTGTTACAGTGGATACAATCAACTCGTTACTGTCATTACTGCCATTACTGTCATTACTACCTTTATCATCTTTACTTTCATTACTGTCATTACTGTCTTTACTCTCATTACTATCATTATTGATTTTATTGTCATTACTACCTTTATTGACTTTACTGTTTTTACTAACATTATTGTCTTTACTATCATTATTGTCTTTACTGTCATTACTATCAATACTTTCTTTTCTGTAATAACCATTTTTACTGTCATTACTGTCATTACTGTCATTATAATTACTAACATTAGTGTCATTACTATCATTACTGTATTGGTATTATCATACCTTCAGCAGTGTCATTACTGTCAGTACTATCATTACCATTATTACTATCATTATCTTAAAATCACTAAATTCCACGGGTTCTAAATAATAAAAATGTGATTGGATACTAAGGCAAACCTGAAATTTGGTTGAAATTTGTTTGTGTTTGATGGAGAATGTTGGTGTTTGAAGGTGAATATTGGTGTTTGATGGAGAATGTTGGTGTTTGACTGTGAATGTTGGTGTTTTAGGGTAAATGTTGGTGTTTGAGCATGAATGTTAGTGTTTGATGGAGAATGTTGGTGTTTGACTGTGAATGTTGGTGTTTTAGGGTAAATGTTGGTGTTTGAGGATGAATGTTAGTTTTGGATGGTGAATGTTGGTATTTGTTGGTGAATGTTGGTGTCTGAGGGTAAATGTTAGTGTTGGATGGTGAATGTTGTGTGAATGGTGTTTGCATGTGCTTTTACAGTGTTTCAGGAATTTAATTTATTACTTTGTAATAAAGCGATCAAACACACACACACACACACACACACACACACACACACACACACACACACACACACACACAAACACACACTCTACCTCACACTAATGGCTTGATGTGTGTTTGCACTGTAGGTGCTGTGTTTCCTCTCTGTAGAATCACAGCCTCTTTAAACCCCATGTAAACATTGTGGTTTGTTTGCTTGACTTGGTGATACTCGAGCGCTCAAGGTGGTTGGAGGTAATTGAATCCTGAGCTCAGGTCATAGATAAATCCACACAGACTATAGTTTGGGCTCAGACCGGCTTAACATGGGCAAATCTGGAGAATATTGTGTGAAGAAAATCAGATACAGTCAGATACAGTCCTTTTTTTTTTTTTTTTTTTTTTACACCTAGCTTGTTTGTTGAGGAGTTTATTTTTTGTGACATTGTTGCCCCGTCTCATTACTATGTTTAACTTGCCCTCGACACCTTGCCCTCATTAGTATTTCCTTGGAGGGATCCACAGCGAGGAATCAAGTCAGCATGAATGTATACTTCAGGAACAGCACTAAATAAATACAGCCACAAGAGGTGATAACCGGGGTCCAAGCACTCCTTTGCAGCCAGCACCCATAGAGGCCAATTCTTTTTTGTAATTTCACAGAATTCTAGAGAGTAGATTACAAGGACAGACCATTCATGCTTCCTGCCAGTTGGCCAGTGTTAACCTATTTGAATACCTTCTCAAAGCTGATTAGCTGATGGAGATCAGGTTTTCGTCTCTTGTTTTTCATATTGAAGAGAAATGAAAAAACATTATGTTTTGCACATTATGCAAATTAGCTCAGACTCTATGTGGGAGGAGTTTAATGGTAATGCTTGAAGCTTTTTCTGTTGGAACCAAGGAAAAAAAAAAACTCTGTCTTTATGCTTCACGGTTTCTGAGATATGGGCTAAAACACAACATTATTATTATTATTATTATTATTATTATTATACATTTTATTTATAGGCGCCTTTCATGGCACTCAAGGACACCTTACAAAGTCCATAAAACAGGGTGAAACAATAACATTAAACAATAAAAGCCAATACAACAAACAAACATAAAATCACATAAAAACCTGCCTAAAAAAATAAGTTTTAAGATGAGATTTAAAGACCGGAAGACTTGAACTATTGCGAACTTCTACAGGAAGTGAGTTCCATAAAAGGGGAGCCGCATAACCAAAACCTTTTGACCCCATGGAAGTTGTCCGAGTGCGTGGGAGAACACGAGTAAGTGCAGAAGCCGATCTTAAAATGCGAGAAGGAGTGTGTATATGAAGAAGCGCTATAGCTCCATTAGCAGGATTAGCAGGACGGAGTACTACGTATTGACCAAGTCTCTCTGGTTCTGTTCACATTACCATTCACAAGTGACACAAAATGTGATTTTCTGTGTTAATATGACACAGATCAGATTTTTTTTTCAGGACTGTGTGGACACAAAAATCTGATCTTTCCAAATCAGACCTGAGCCACTTTCGTGTTTGGCTACGTGTATATGGATATGATATGATAAGTGACCATGTGACACGAATGAGAATATGGAATTCACGCTGCTTTTTTTTCCAACACCATGCGCATATCACTGTCGTCATCATCCAAACAAAAGTAGAGGACAGGAGCACCAGTGATTATATTCAGTGGAAGGATGTTGATATATATATATTTTTTTTAAAATAAACTGACTCAAGCAAAACTGGAAGAAACCTAATGATACATGTTCGAAACAGTTGGCAGCGAAATGGCAAACACAAACAAATGTGGCTACAGTGTCAAAGAAAAATAAAGAACCTTAAGGCAAAAGACTTTCATGGAGGCAAAAGACTCGAATCAGTGTAGAGGTTCCACGTGTCTCTTGGTGCAGCAAACCATCTGGACCATCTTTTTTTGCCTTCTTGACCTGATCATGTACGAGCTGTTTACCGACCTCCAGAGTAAATCTGTGACTCCAGAGTAAATCTGTGACTCCAGAGTAAATCTGTGACTCCAGAGTAAATCTGTGACGCAGGCTTGAGCTACTGATGCATTCGTTTGTTGCTTCGGTTAGTATTTATTGTCTCATAAATATACCTTGTTGTTCCTGACGCGTGCAAAAGTGATGTTTACATTTCAGAGAGCAAGTACGTTCACATTACAGACAGATATCAGTCACTTTCAGGTACAAATGTGAACTGGCAACATAGACATATCTGATCTGAGAAAAAAACTGGGACTTTTTTCCAGAGAAAGGTTTGTTCTCCAGAATTTTTTATGGAAGAAGAAGAAGAAGAAGAAGAAGAAGAAGAAGAAGAAGAAGAAGAAGAAGAACTTGGTGCTTGGACCCCTAATAATATTAAGTATAATGTACACAAATGGCTGTGGTTCTAATAATAGTAACATGTTAATGATTTATATCTTATATATCTTTCTGTCTTTTTATCTCTATTACATCTTTCTCACTCTCATTCTTCTCTCTCTCTCTCTCTCTCTCTCTCTCTCTCTTTCCATTTCTGTGCAGTGTGTATACAATGTCATTCTGACCCACATTTCACTCCGATGTACACTGTTTTCTTTTTATAAATATGAAAACAGAACATAATGCTCTGTGTGATGTCAGTGTTTAGAGTTCACTCTGCTCTTTAACACTCACCCGTCTCCCGTATCCATGGCAACGATCGATTTAAACGCCCCTTATAAAACATGACAGATTTTTTTTTTTTTTTTTTTTGTATTTTAAACATGAGCAATGACGGTGAGTAGGAGTGTAAATTCTACGATAAAGTGTACGATAAATTCTCTCCGTGATAAACGTCCAGCATGAGTATGAGCGAATGAACATAAAGAAATGCTTTAGTCAGATTTCAAATCTTCCTTCTCTGAGACACAAAGAATCTTACTTTTACGCTGAAGGTTTCTCTAAACCTGTGTACAACACTGTTGAGAGAAATTTCTGCTAACGAATTCTTAAGCTAAGAGAACGGGGGGGGGGGGGGGGGGGGGCAGAAAAACAAACAAAAAAAAATAGAATTTATTTAAATTGAAAAAAGTAGCGTCTAAAGAAAAACAATAGGAATAGTGAGAATGTGC
>CM074933.1:1286520-1301410 GCA_037576815.1 Pangasius larnaudii
TGGAGCTTCTGCTGGAGAGAGAGAGAGAGACCAACTACTGGAGCTCCTCCTGGAGAGAACAGCTAACTACTGGAGCTTCTGCTGGAGAGAGAGAGAGAGACCAACTACTGGAGCTCCTCCTGGAGAGAACAGCTAACTACTGGAGCTTCTGCTGGAGAGAGAGAGAGAGACCAACTACTGGAGCTCCTCCTGGAGAGAACAGCTAACTACTGGAGCTTCTGCTGGAGAGA
Source organism: Pangasius larnaudii (assembly GCA_037576815.1). Taxonomy (NCBI): domain Eukaryota; kingdom Metazoa; phylum Chordata; class Actinopteri; order Siluriformes; family Pangasiidae; genus Pangasius; species Pangasius larnaudii. The sequence continues at coordinate 1,286,751 of CM074933.1, forward strand.
GAGAGAGAGACCAACTACTGGAGCTCCTCCTGGAGAGAACAGCTAACTACTGGAGCTCCTGCTGGAGAGAGCGACCAACTACTGGAGCTCCTGCTGGAGAGAGCGTCCAACTAACTACTGGAGCTCCTCCTGGAGAGAACAGCTAACTACTGGAGCTCCTGCTGGAGAGAGCGACTAACTACTGGAGCTCCTGCTGGAGAGAGCGACTAACTACTGGAGCTCCTGCTGGAGAGAACAACTAACTACTGGAGCTCCTGCTGGAGAGAGCGACTAACTACTGGAGCTCTTACATTTACGGCATTTGGCAGATGCCCTTATCCAAGGCAACTTACATGTATCGTATTTATACAACTGAGCAGTTAAGGGTTAAGGGCCTTGCTCAAGAGCCCTTGCAGTCCAGCAGTGACAGGTTGGTGGTGCTGGGGATCGAACTCATGACTTTCCGATCAGTAGCCCAACGTCCCAACCACTGAGCGACCACTGCCCTCTTTTTGGAGAGAGCAACTAACAACTGGAGCTCCAACTGGAGAGAGCAACTAACAACTGGAGCTCCAACTGGAGAGAACAACTAACTATTGGAGCTCCTCCGGGAGAGAACAACTAAGTATTGGAGCTCCTCCTGGAGAGAGCAAATAACTACTCAAGCCCCTGCTGGAGAAAGGATTAAACTACTGGATTAAAGCTTCTAATGTTAAACACCTTCTAGCTTTTCTGGTTGCAAAAGCAACTAATCACTGAAACTTCTAATGTTAAAAAAGTAGAATGGCTGGTGAAGAGATCACCCAACTACTGGAAAACAACCAACTCATCCAGTATTCTTGGAGCTTCTGGTAGAAATTGTAACCAAATACTAGAGCTTCTGCGTGAGAAAGGCAACTATCTACTAGAGCTTCTAATGTTAGACACCTTCTAATGTTAGACACCTGCCTGCTGGAGAAGGCAAATAACTACTCAAGCTTCTGCTGGGGATGGTTCCTGGAGCTTCTAAGGCAAAAATAAATATAGTCTACTCAAGTTACATACTAGAGCTATTAATCTTAAACAGCTTCTAGATTTCTGGTTGAGAAAGCAGTGAAAACCTGGAGCTTCTGGTATAAAGAACTGAACTGGACTGGGGGACACCGTCTGGTTCTTTTTGGTGATGGAAAGAAGCTACAACACTTTATAAACCGAAAGGTTCTGCAAGTTCATTGTGAAGAGCTCTTTTATTGATCATATGCAAATACTTGTAGCAAGATTCAGGTGCATCTACTGATTAAACACTTCAAAACTAAACAGAAAACAGCACAGAGAGAAAACCCAAGTAGCTAACAATACAACCATGCAATGCATTTATAAATACTGTAGTAGTGAGAGTGGTGTTGTTATTGAACTATAAATTTTTCATTAACCTGATAGTCTGCAGCCAAAAGCTAGTCTTTAATTGGTTAGTCCTGACTGGATGCTCTGGTGTTCCCTGTCAGATATCAGCCTGGGAAATGAATTGTGTGCTAGCATCTGCAGTCTGGTGTCTTCCTCAGGCAGTGTGACAGTAGAGGTCCTGTAACTCTGGGATTTTACTTCCTGTGATTACAGACGGAGCGGCTGATGTTCCAGACGCTGATGCAACGCCAAGAGCATGATGCAAAATCTGCCATAAGGTGGAATAATTTGGACAAATCTAATAGCAGTCTAGTATAATATATAAAATATTGCATTGCATTCTATTCCACGCTACTGTGTTCACTTTTATTCAAATGAATTCAATTCTATTTTCCTTTAATAGACTTTATTATACAACAGTTAGTTCCGGTCCACTAATCTGATTGGTCGTGCGGCGTTCCATGAGTCCACTGGGACGTTTCATTGTGTTTGACTGTGTCTCAGTCCACTCGTATGTGTTCAATGCGTAAAATTCCACTTCCTGGTTTGAAACGGTTACTATGGTAACGTTAGTGACATCATCAGCGGACACACGGCGAACGATACTTTTCAGGAACATAACTCTCGAGTTAAAATGCGAAAGCTCGTCAGGTGAAGATGAAAAGGAAGAAGGGAAGCCACTTTTACCTGAAGCGCCTTTAACAAGAACGTACAAATCGCTGTGAGACAGAGATAGCTAGCCAGCTAGCCGACATGCTGTAGCATGAGTGTGGCTTCCTCTGGATCTCTTTCTGCTAGCGGAGCAAAAATAAGCAGAACATTTGGCCAGATTGTGTGTGATAATGTCAGTTACTCGATATTAATTTCTTCTTTAGAAAATTGTCGTATAAAAGCGATAAGATTTGACGAATGCAATCTGTCATTAAATATCCTATTTCATTTGATTTTATTCTATTCAGCTATGTCCTATTTCATTCTTTTATTCCACTCTATTCTCTTTTATTCAGGTTGTACACTGCTGTAGTGGTGGTGAACGGCATGATCTCTCTCTCTCTCTCTCTCTCTCTCTCTCTCTCTCTCAATGGACAGATGTGGTGTGCTAGTTAAGGGAATGAGGCCATGGAGAGATTATGTCTGGAAAACATCTTTGCTTTTAAAAATGGAGTGGGATTAAAAGAGAAGTGGGGAATGGATGGATGAATGCACAAGCAGAAAGTGAGCGATAGAAAATGAAAGAGATCAAATGTGGGGATGCAGACAGCCTGAGGGAGAGAGAGAGACAGAGAGAGAAAGAAAGAGGAGGAGATATGAGACGGAGGTGGACAGGCTTTAATATGATCAATGTCACATTCTATAAAACTTTCATAGTCACAGTACTTTGTAACCCAAAAAAAAAGAAGAAGCTATAATAAAAAATGAAAAGAATTGACATGGAAAGATAGAGAGTGATATATAGACGTGAAGGGAGAATAAAATGCAATTTGTATATAAAATCCTGTTCAAATGGTTAACATTGTTGCTAGGTAACAAGCTAGGTTTATTTGTAATAAAGCTAAAAGTTTTTCTTGCTAGCATGTGATTAGCATGTTTAATCTACAGAGAAAATGAAGACTGGTGACAAAAACGAGACAGAACTATCAGGAACATCAAAGATTTCTCTAACATGTGCTAAGAAAAGACACTGTGTGGCTAAGATTATGATTTAGCTAGTTAGCATGTAGCTGTTAAGTCTTATAAGGACGATGTAAAGACTCAGTGACAGCAGAAACAGGATTATTGAGAATGTTAGCACTTCCTTCAGAGGTGTTACTAAATTATTAAGAAAAAAAACTCAGTATCATTTATTAATTACACCATAATTACACTTAGCATGCACTGCTATTCCAGCTAACAGGAATTACAAACTACCATTTCTATTCTATTCTCTTTTAATACATCATACTTCATTCTACACTATTTCATTCTCTTCTACTGTCTTCAATTTCATTCTGTTCTTTTTCCCTTAGAGAGTGATGGAAAAAATAAAGTACACCCTCATTCTATTATCTGTTGTTATTTATCAGGGCCTAAATAACAATTGTGTAGTCCTCACCAACTTCTGAAACAAACAAACAGCCACAGGTGACAACCAACATTTAGAAACCAGGTGGGAAAAAATAAGAACATCCTTCCTACGTCCACAATCATTAACTAGCAGCCAGGTGTTGCTAGTGAAATGCACAGGATTAGTTAATCATGAGGAAGTGTGACTAGTTTGGTGTTCTGGAGCACTCAGGTGTGTGTCTACATCATGACAAGAAGAAAGAACAACAGCAATAACCTCAGAGAAGCATTTTTTTGCCACTCACCAAACTGCGAAGGGTTATAAGGCCATCTCCAACCAATTTGAAATTCACCACTCCACAGTGAGAAGGAATTTTTACACATGGAGAGCCTTCAAGACAGTTGCCAATCTTCCCAGGAGTGAGCATCCCAGCAAATTCAGTCTAAGGTCAGAGCATTTAATGCTCAGAGATATAAAGAAAAAACAAGACAAAGACAAAATTATGTGATGAGCTGCATCATGTGACCTACAGGCTTCTGTAAGCCCATTAAATGTTTACGTTCATGACAGCACAATCAAAAAAAGAAAGGAGAGAAGGAAAAAGAACATGGAGCATGACTTAGGTTTGCAAACTTGCATCTGAACAAACCACATAAGTTCTGGAGCAATATCCTTTGGACTGATGTGACCAAGGTGGAGATGTTTGGTCATCATGCACAGCACAATGTTTGGTGAAAACTGAACACAGTGTATCAGCACAAACATCTTCTGTCAACTGTGATGCATGGTGGTGGAGGGATGGTGATTTGGGCTTGTTTTGCAGCCACAGGACCTGGGAAATTTGCAGTCATTGAGGCAACAATGAACTCCACTTTATACCAGAATATTCTTGAGACAAATGTCACCTGTCCAGCATGTTATGCTGGGCTGAAATTGGGTCATGCAACAGGACAGAGATCCCAAGCACACCAGCAAATCAACATCAGAATGGCTAAAGAAGAAAAAATATCAAGGTGGTGGGATCTTAAGACACGTTACAATGTATATACAATGTTATACCCTGTCATATCTTTGTCTCAGTACGAATATATCCTCAGACAAGCCGTTGTATTTAATATTACTGTGTAGAAATGTGGTTCTTCGTGTGTGAAGTTTTGGAGAAGTGGTGTGTTGTTCAGTGAGTGTGTAGAAACTCGGAGTAGCTGATAAACAGATCTGCTCAGATAGACTGACAGCCTGATTCTGTTCATTCCTCCTTCCTCAGGGCTGCTGCTGCACACACCATCTACTTCGTGACAAGTGTGACAGTGTGTGTGTGTGTGTGTGTGTGTGTGCGTTCTGAAGACTTTCCAGTGTCAGAAAACTTACTAAAAGTTACAGCTTTACCTCTGACTGTTATAAAAGCTCTGACACTGGAGACTCCTTCCATAAACGTTCAATAACGTCTCCTTACTTTAAGAAAACTTTTTATCTATCTAAAATATATCTTTTTTGTAATCTGTTTATGTGGTGCATCCGCTGTACAAGTCCCTGTGAATAAGCTGTTACTATAGAAACGATAACATTAATAGCGCATTAATATAAACCTGTGATTTGCAGCTCCACTACTGTCAGAGCTGCTGTTATAGAAAATTAATCAACACCTTCAGAAACAACGCCGTGGTTTGATTCTCAGGTCTTTTGTCTGTAGAATGTGACAGCAGCAGATGTAAATCTCTCCATAAACAACTGGTGGTGTTTAATAGACGCTGCTGACAGAATGAACTTTATAATGAACGATATTCTCATTAATCACCTCCTCAGTGTGATCATCAGCTTTAAATGTACACTCATCACGTCACACAGCACTGTTCCTGCTTTAGATTCCATACAGCGCTAAAGCAATGAGCTCCTCGTGATGGAGAGCACACACACACACACACACACACACACACAGAATGAGTGACAGAAATATCCTCACACTGCCAAACACCATCTGCACTGTTACACAGTGAGAGAAGACAGATGGAGAAAAACTGAAAAGCGAGAGAGGAGAGGCACAATGAGGCAGAATGGGTGGACATTATTCTGGCACTTTTAATAGGTTAAGCTCTGCCCCCAAATCAAAATGTCACCTTTAATAGGTCTAGCCCCGCCCCCAAATCAAATTGTCACCTTTAATAGGTCTAGCCCCGCCCCCAAATCAAATTGTCACCTTTAATAGGTCTAGCCCCGCCCCCAAATCAAAATATCACCCTCAAAAAGCACATCACCTTAAACATGTCTACGTCCTCCTCCGAAATTACCATATACACCTTTAGCTCCGCCCACAAACCAACAGATTACATCACTGAGTTCTCTGTGCCTCTGCAGCATGAGTTTATCAGAAACTGTGTTAGAAAAAAAGAGATATTTTACCTTGCAAACCAAGTGAGAAGTTGTGAAAAGTGTGAACGCGTGAGACGATGATGTTTGTGTAAATTCTGACTACAGCAGTGCTTCTGTGAGTAAATCAGCGCCGTGCATCACACCTCACACTGCGTTTATCTCATTCAGCCTCGTTAAGTTTAACGCCGACGCAGGCGGATCAGGCTGCAGCAGCAATCTGTCAATCAGATTGCCGTCGCTGGACTTCTGATCAGAAGGTCGAGAGTTCAAATCCCAGGACCACCAAGCTGCCACTGCTGGGCCCTTGAGCAAGGCCCTCAGCTGCTCAGGTGTATACATGAGATAATTGTAAGTCTCTCTGTATAAGAGCGTCTGCCAAATGCCGTAAATGTAAATGATGAACAGCTCCGAACACTGCATAGTATGTGTGTGTGTGTGTGTGTGTGTGTGTGTGTGTGTGTGTGGAGTCAGCATGGGGGGGTTGGGGGGGTAATTACTTTCAGCTGCTGGCTGAGGGAGATAAACGCACAGGAAAGTGCTTAAACACTCACAACTCTTCACAATCACGATCTTCTCCTCTTCTCTGTACTGAGGTCACTGTGTGATGGTACAGAGACTCCACTCTGTCAGGGGTTTGTGTTTTACTTTATACAGTTTAAAGCGTTTCAGATTAAAGTGTGAATCTTTCTCACTGAAACACACTGACGCAGCGTCAGGCAATTTCAATTCACACTGATAGCTGATGATGTCACAACGACCGTTACAGCAGCCGACCAATCAGCAGCCGACCAATCAGCAGCCTCGCTTCAGTCATGGACTTTACCACTTCTTTCCTTCTTTCTTTCTTTCTTTCCACACACACTGTGTGTTCCTGTTCTACTAAAGTAGTAAGAGACGAGGTGGTGTGATGAAGCAAGTGTTTTATTCCTCTTACACCACAGCAACTGGTCAACAGTTACAATTTTGTATTTATTAAAGAACTTTTATCTGTTTATAGTTACATTTCATGTTGTGGAACGTCTGAGAGACAAGTTAGTTCTTGTTCTCGCTTATGTTATGGCAGCTATAAACACTGGTTCCCTCACTAGCCTCTCTTTATTCTCTCTCTCGAAGTTAATAAGAGAAAAACAAAACAAAACACAGCTTGTCACGTTAACAGGAAACCGCAAAGAAGCGTAAACTCCTCTGTTACCTCTCACGGGAGACTCCTTCCATAAATGTTAAATAAACACATTTCTCCTTAGAGAAAACAACTGCACATGCTTCAATCCGTTTACGTGGAGCGTCCGCTATACAAGTCGTTGTCAATGAGCTGTTGCTATAGAAACGATAACGTTAGCGTTAATATAAAGCTGAGCTTTGCGGCTGCACTACTGTCAGAGCTGCTGAACTTTGGTGTGGTGGTGACAGTAACTCGACTCCATCACACCTGTTTTATTCCTCACTTATGGGCCAGCTGACGTCAGCAAGACCAGCTCGGGATCAGTCAGTGGTCACTAGGAATAAATTCTCAGACGAGGAACCATATGACAAAATCCAAAAACGTGCCTCAAATCAGTGAAACATGTGGACATGGTGATGTGAAGTAATACAGAAAACACAAAGTATTTACAAAAGCATGAACTGTTTATTTTCAACAGCTTTTCAGTCAATATGTTGTTAAACTGGCATTATTTCATACTTTCAGTGGAAAACCAATAAACCTTTACACACAGCTCATAAAACTTTTGGAGTGTGTTTGTGTGAGACTTTGGTTTTATATCCAGTTCAGGGTTCATAGTGAGGTTTTTCTCACAGTGGCCTCTGGATGTCTCTTTATGTACTGCTCCACATCAGCCATATTCCCCATTAACCCACTTTCTCCCGCTCAGCTGTGGGACTAAATGACCTTCACCTGCAAGAGCCACCAGATTCGCTCATGAACATGCGGCCACTTCAGACCAGGATCTTTCAGCAGTACCTGTGCAGTGTGAAGGAGCAGGAGCTAAGCTGCAGAATGGCCATGTTCAGGAGGTTCACGACAGCGAGTTTATCTGCACCTGGTGCTTATGGACGATGGAATGCATCACAGCTCGGAGTTCAGCTGCAGCACAGGACGATTACAGCCAGCAACTTTGTGAAAAACTCTTTTCCACGCTTATTTTCGAGCCTGAATGTTTACGATGAAGCTTTTCTTAAAGCTACAGAAAAGCCGGAGCTGTTTTGGAGTGAAGCTGCTCACAACCTAACCTGGTTTCAGACATGGACTAAAACACTGGACTGTACCGATAAAGTGTTTCCCAAATGGTAAACTTTATTCACCGTTTTATACCGCTACATACCGTGAAAAAACCTAAATATACACCATAACGCTATAAAACATCACATATTAACCGCTAACGTCACTTTATCAGCTGATAGTTATCAGAAAGTCTGACTCGGTAAACAAACGAAAGGCGTAATCACGCCATCTCTGGGAACCCGGAAGTAAATTCTGATTGGACGTTGGACTTTTTTAACCGTTACTCCGAGATAAACCTGTTTCACAAGTCGCGTTAATCTGAAAACATATTTATATCTTTAGATTTCTCTATATGTTTCGTAAATGTAAAGAAATAACTACTCTATCGTTTTTGTAGTTTGTTTTTACCAACTACATATCCCAAGAGCAACGCGGCCACCCGGACCAATCAGAGGCCTTGTTTACATCCGGGCATTTTAAATTTAAACTCCAGTTAGCCAGGCTAGTCATAACAGAACATAAACATCAGGTTTCTGTTCCTCAGACTGTAAACCTGCTGGCTGAAGATGTTATAAAAAGTTTTTACAATAAAATATAATAATAATAATAATAATAATAATAATAATAATAATAATAATAATAAAGGCCATAACCATTGCTTTTTATTCTTTATTTTTACAAGAGAACCATAAAAAAAGCACACACAATTTTTCCCTAAAAGCATTCTCACATCCTCATTAGTTCATAAAAAGTAAATGAAAATTACATTTATTTTCCGTACCTGAAAAAGGTTTTATCATAAAAAGTCATAGATTTTTTTTTTGTAGTAGTAATAGTGGCAGTATAATACTAGTAGTAGTAACAGTGGTAGTGTAGTAGTAATATTAGTATTAGTGGTAGTATAGTAATAGTAACAGTGGTAGTTTAGTAGTAGTAGCAGCAATAGTGGCAGTATAGTAGTAGTAGTAGGAGTGATAGTAATAGTAGTAGTGTTGCTGTAGTAGTAGTAGTGGCAGTGTGGTAGTAATAGTGGTAGTGTAGTAGTAGTAGTTGTAGTAGTAGTAGTAGTGGCAGTGTTGTAGTAGTAGGAGTGATAGTAATAGTAGTAGTATTGCTGTAGTAGTACTAGTGGCAGTATGGTAGTAGTAGTAGTAGTGGTAGTGTTGCTGTAGTAGTAGTGGCAGTGTAGTAGTAGTAGTGGTAGTGTTGTTGTTGTAGTAGTAGTAGTAGTGGTAGTAATAGTGGTAGTGTTGTTGTAGTAGTAGTAGTAACAGTGGTAGTGTTGTAGTAGTAGTAGTAGTAGTGGCAGTATGGTAGTAGTAGTAATAGTGGCAGTGTTGTAGTAGTAGTAGTAACAGTGGTAGTGTTGTAGTAGTAGTAGTAGTGGCAGTATGGTAGTAGTAGTAATAGTGGTAGTGTAGTAGTGGCAGTATGGTAGTAGTAGTAATAGTGGTAGAGTTGTAGTAGTAATAGTGGCAGTATGGTAGTAGTAGTAATAGTGGTAGTGTTGTAGTAGTAGTAATAGTGGTAGTGTAGTAGTAGTAGTAATAGTGGTAGTGTTGTAGTAGTAGTAGTGGCAGTATGGTAGTAGTAGTAATAGTGGTAGTGTTGTAGTAGTAGTAATAGTGGCAGTATGGTAGTAGCAGTAATAGTGGCAGTATAATAGTAGTAGTAGTTCAATGGTAGTATAGTAGTAGTAGCAATAGTGGTGTAGTAGTAGTAATAGTAATAGTGTTCTTGCATATATGATGAACGTCACTGATGGTTATTTTCTGGAGCTCCTGCAGACACCGGCTGTAAAATACCTTTCGATGGCATTAGAGTGAATGAGCCGGAAGCAGAAGTGGCGCTTTGGTTATAACGTGGAAGTGTTTGTGCAAACAGCCCTTTCAACAGCACAGTGATGTAAAGTGATTTAATCACATGGGTAAAAATACACAACAGAACAGACCATTTGAGATCACGTGTCACTGTGGGTATTCCAGGTTTGTAGGAGGAGAGCTGAACATGTGCTATAACGCTGTCGATCGTCATGTTGATGACGGGAGAGGAGATCAGACAGCCATCATCCACGACAGTCCTGTTACTCATTCCAAACAGACCATCAGTTACAGAGAGCTGCTGGATCAGGTAACTCCTCACTGCGCTCATTACCAACCATCATTTTTATTTCTATTTCTCTATACAGAGCTCTGAGTGAGGATCACAGAGTCTTTAATCTGTGGCACAAATAACAAAAACGTAACTAAGTGATTAAAAAAAGCATCCAAAAATAGGCATAAATTCAAAATCACATTGTTTTGTTGGCTTTTTCATGATATTTACTTTTTCATAAACTTTGGCATAAAGACAATTTTAGTAATAAAGACAATTTCCATGAAATGTGGGTGTGGCTAATATCAGGTAAAACTTACACAAGCTAACTAGTGAGCCAAAGCTAGCCTAACAAGCAAAATCTGACCCAGTGAGTAAAGCTAACCTTGCAAACAAAAGCTAACCCAGTGAACGCAAGCTAGCTTAGCAGGTGAAAGCCAGCCTAGCAAGTAAAAGTAACTTAGCAGGTGAAAGGTGATGTAGCAAGCATAGCTACTGTGTAACTCTATAATTGGGTGGTTGCTTGAGTGACATCGCAGGTGGAGTCTCAGACAGAAGACTGTCAATCAAACTGCCACAACCCTTTGGATGGATCTGATCAGTGAGTTTAGTTGCTGCTTTAGCATTTTATCATGTTTATGTCTAGTATTTTTTTTTATTGAAACTTTGCTGAATGTTTATTAGAACACTTTGGGATGATAGAGGTGTGTGTGTGTGTGTGTGTGTGTGTGTGTGTGTGTGTGTGTAGGTGTCCAAGCTGGCAGGTGTTTTTGTAAAGCATGGTGTGAAGAAAGGTGACATGGTGGTGATCTACATGCCCATGGTGCCTCAGGCCATGTTCACCATGTTAGCCTGCGCCCGAATCGGAGCTCCTCACAGCCTCATCTTTGGTGGCTTTGCTTCTAAAGAACTCTCCACCCGTATTGACCATGCTAAGGTTAGCTTAGCTTTGCACAAAATGAGCACTTACCCTTAGCTTAATTGACTTCTCTGAAGATAACCTTAGTACTTTTTCCAGCCCAAATTGCTGGTTACGGCGTCGTTCGGGATCGAGCCGGGTCGAAGGGTGGACTACATTCCTCTGGTGGAGAAAGCGCTGGAGCTAAGCAGCCACAAACCTCACAAAGTCCTCATCTACAATCGACCAGGCATGGTGAGAAGCTCACTACCCCAAAAACACCATCACAGTCTGTAAAATCTACACTACTTAGATCATCACTATCTCACCAATTTGCTTTGTCTGAAACACGTAACGCCACATCATCTTTTCAAACCATGCTCATGTAACCTTATAGGGATGTAAACCATGTTTGGAGGTGATGCTAACTGCCTGATATGGATGAGCTCCTGCCCATGGATGGCTATGACCTTGTTAGGCTTCAAAATTTCAGTCTTCTGGTCATATTTGCTCTACTTTGGAGCCTTGATACTTTTTTTCTGCTAGATGATGGCTCTCTACAGCTAAAACGCTAAACCACTGCAAATGTAATTGCTGGCTGTGGCCTTATAATAACCTCAAATCCTCAAAATCTCTAACTCTGACCTACCGTGATGTTGCCTGTTCTTTCTGCTTCCTAACACTATGCATTTTCAATATTTTTGGTTCCAGTAGTGCTCTTCATTTCGTGTTCCTGACGCTAATCTATAATTGCATCCTGACTCGTTTCATTCCACTTGGTCAGACAATTCACTCACACACCGGGCAGAATTTCTCTGTAAGCTGTAATTTATCTGTTTGTGTTCATCACTGCTTCTTGGAGCTCCACATTTATTTGGAGTTACTGTGCTATCATCAGATACACCTCTCTAGATCTCTTCAGGTCAGAGGGTTAAGTCTGTCTGCTTTCCCCAGCTGTCGGATTTCATTTCTGATGAAGTCTAGTCCACGCCTTTACTTGTTCAGCTAGCACTGCAGTCAGAGCCCTCACGACAACGGGTTATTAATTAAGCAATAATCCATGATCGGGTGTAAAGGCTAATAGCTCATACAGTCAATTCCTGTCCAAAATGCCAATGTAATCAATCAGACTGAAGTTAGTTAGTGTTAACATATTCAAAAAAGTTAAATACTTGGTTCTCAAAGTGGAGTCCAGGACGCAGAGCCAAGAGGTGCACAGTTTTCTAATTTTTCAGAAAATTCAGAAATAAAAAAAAAACAACCTCTCTGGCGCCAATAAATAGCTAGAATCATAATGTGCCTAATATTTTAAAATAGTTTGTAAAAATAAATGTATTATGTACATATTTAATGTATATAATAAACATGTACATTTAAAGGGGTCCCTGGCTGCAAAATGTTTGAGAATCCCTGAGTTAAACAATAAAATATTTATTCACACCTTTACTGTGCTGTCATGACTGATCGCAGGGGAGTAGCGGGTCATTTACTACTTTAACCAGCGCTCCTCGCCTTCACTTGTGCGTAGTTGAGTATTTCACTGATTCTATTCTTCATCTTGCTGAACCCTGATAACAGAAGAGTGGTATTTTTCCATCCATTCACTACACATACCTCTTTCTGGGTGATCTGGATGGATGGCTGTGTCTGTTATCTGTAATAACCAAATCACAATCATTGAACTCAATCGTCCCTCAGTGACAGTCTGTCTATTCTGCATTTGAATTACTCAGCTCTGAGACTGCACTGTTATTAACACCACCCTCTTGAGTGTAACCCCATGTTTCTCTCAGAGTAATCTCAGTTCCACACACAGCTGCTGCTATCCATTGCAGCCACTCCATCCGTAACCTCCAACACTCCCTCAGATCTGCATCGACCCACTTCCCTTTTCTCATAACAAATTGTGCTCTGTGTTTTCACTCCATGCTCATTTTCTTTTTTCCAATGACTTAAATTCAGTAATTTGAGATAATATCAGATTTGAACAAAGTCTAGTGCAAGATCAGGTATCTCATGCAAACCCCGAGCATGCACGTGCACAAGGTTTTGGAACTGTGAACTTTTATTTTCATTCGGTTGAATCGCAGATTACATGTTGATGAAGCGTCAAACAGATTATACAATAATTACACCACTGACAACAAACACACAAACAGCTGCTTCCTGTGTTGTCATGGAAACTATCGGAGCAACATCCTTTGGAGGTGGAGGGCAAAAAAAAAAAAAAAAAGCTGTGTTTTTTGTGTGTGTAGGCGTTGGAGTAAAGCAATACAGATTTTTCAACAGACACAAAATTCTAAGAAACTATTTCAGTTGCTAGCTTCAAATGTCCCTTAATGTTAACTAGTTCCTGCTGTTTCTTTGGTAAACCCAGTTGATATTATACTGTGGCGCTGTTGAGGAAGAAACATGACAAGATGGCATCGTTACAACAACACACTTGCTCATTCATTGGCAGCTCTCACACTCAGCACAGTAACAGGCCTGGTGCTTTAGCCACAGAACTGGCTTAATGTGAGAAACAGGCTTCATAAAATGCTGAACACGAACTAACACAAAATAACGTGCCGGTATAATGATAAAACAAACGTGTTATTAAGCTTACAGTAATCTAATAGAACAAAGACATTAAGAAAAAAAAAATAACAAAAATCCTGCAGAAGGTGTGCAAATTAGCGCCTGCTATACTGCAGAAGAGTAAAGCTACAATAGCATGTTCCATTGTTGTGTGTATTCCTTAGTTTCCAATGTTCCCTAGTTTCGATTCTGCCTTAGTGTCCATTATGTCCACTAGTTCCCATTAAGCTCCCTACTACCCAGTACCATATACAGTAGTCCGTAGTGTGTTCCCTGACTTCCTAGTTCTTTAGGTCTTTAGTGTGTTCCCACTATTTCCTAGTTCCCAGTGTGTTCCCTGACTTTCTAGTTCTTTAGTTCCCACTAATTATTAGATCCCATTGTCTTCCCTGACTTAGTAATTCTTTATTTCCCATTGTGTTCCCACTCTTTCCTAATTCCCATAGCATTTATTTTTCAGGATGCTACCTAGTATCCAGCGTGGTTTTGTTCTCAAGGTGATCTTTGGTTCCCCAGTTGTTTAGTTCCCATTGCGTTTCCTGGTCCCCATTGTTTACACTGTTGCCTGCTTCCCCATGTATCATTTGGTTTCCTTGTTCTCTCGAGCCTGTTGTGTAGATCCCATGGCTACTGGAAGTTACTGGCCTGTTTTAACTGGTAATCATAGAGACTGAATCAGGTAGCTTCAATCAGGTGGACATTCAACACTGCAAAATTGAAATATATTGCTCTAGTGTTCCATGGACTCCCCAGTGTTCAACAGTAAAAAAATAAGATTGTTACCAAAAAAGATGACAGAATCGGAGAATAACAAAGCACAGGGGACCAACAACTGACCCTTGAGGGATTCCATATATGTGGCTTCTCTCCATAGCTTATTTGTTGTAGGAGAAAGTCCTCACACACCCTGTGCTAAGCCGGGAGTGTGTGTTACCTAGTTACCTAGTATGTCTCTATAACAGTGAAAATTAAGACTGTATTATAGCTCAATTAGCTGAAGGAGATAACAAATAAATTATATGAGATAACAGTAAACAGTAATAAATGAAACAAAGTCAACATCTGGTGTGACGATCCTTCTTCTTCTTCTTCTT
>CM074933.1:1310378-1320378 GCA_037576815.1 Pangasius larnaudii
TGTGAGTAGTGTGTGTAGTGTGTATAGTGTGAGTAGTGTGTATAGTGTGAGTAGTGTGTATAGTGTGTGTAGTGTGAGTAGTGTGAATAGTGTGTGTAGTGTGTATTGTGTGAATAGTGTGTATAGCGTGTATAGAGTGAATAGTGTGAATAGTGTGAGTAGTGTGTATAGTGTGAATAGTGTGAGTAGTGTGTATAGTGTGTGTAGTGTGAGTAGTGTGAGTAGTGTGTGTAGTGTGTATTGTGTGAATAGTGTGTATAGTGTGAGTAGTGTGTATAGCGTGTATAGAGTGAATAGTGTGAATAGTGTGTATAGTGTGTATAGTGTGAATAGTGTGAGTAGTGTGTGTAGTGTGTATAGTGTGAGTAGTGTGTATAGTGTGAGTAGTGTGTATAGTGTGTGTAGTGTGAATAGTGTGAGTAGTGTGTGTTGTGTGTATAGTGTGTATAGTGTGAATAGTGTGTATAGTGTGTAGTGTGTATAATGTGAATAGTGTGAATAGTGTGAATAGTGTGTAGTGTGTGTTGTGTGTATAGTGTGTATAGTGTGAATAGTGTGAATAGTGTGTAGTGTGTATAATGTGAATAGTGTGAATAGTGTGTAGTGTGAATAGTTTGAATAGTGTGTAGTGTGTATAATGTGAATAGTGTGAATAGTGTGTATAGTGTGTAGTGTGTATAATGTGAATAGTGTGTATAGTGTGTAGTGTGTATAATGTGAATAGTGTGTGTAGTGTGTAGTGTGTATAATGTGAATAGTGTGTATAGTGTGAATAGTGTGTAGTGTGTATAATGTGAATAGTGTGTATAATGTGTAGTGTGTATAATGTGAATAGTGTGTGTAGTGTGTATTGTGTGTATAATGTGAATAGTGTGTATAGTGTGTAGTGTGTATAATGTGAATAGTGTGTATAGTGTGAATAGTGTGAATAGTGTGTAGTGTGTATAGTGTGTATAATGTGAATAGTGTGTATAGTGTGTAGTGTGTATAATGTGAATAGTGTGTGTAGTGTGTATTGTGTGTATAATGTGAATAGTGTGTATAGTGTGAATAGTGTGAGTAGTGTGTATAGTGTGTGTTGTGTGTATTGTGTGAATAGTGTGTATTGTGTGAGTAGTGTGTATAGTGTGAATAGTGTGTATAGTGTGTAGTGTGTATAGTGTGTAGTGTGTATAGTGTGAGTAGTGTGAGTAGTGTGTATAGTGTGAATAGTGTGTGTAGTGTGAATAGTGTGTATAGTGTGTAGTGTGTATAGTGTGAATAGTGTGTAGTGTGTATAATGTGAATAGTGTGAATAGTGTGTAGTGTGTGTAGTGTGTATAGTGTGAATAGTGTGTAGTGTGTATAATGTGAATAGTGTGAATAGTGTGTAGTGTGTATAATGTGAATAGTGTGTGTAGTGTGTATAGTGTGAATAGTGTGTGTAGTGTGTATAGTGTGAATAGTGTGTATAGTGTGTAGTGTGTGTATAGTGTGAATAGTGTGTATAGTGTGTAGTGTGTATAATGTGAAGTGTGTAGTGTGTATAGTGTGTATAGTGTGAATAGTGTGTATAGTGTGTAGTGTGTATAGTGTGAATAGTGTGTAGTGTGTATAATGTGAATAGTGTGTATAATGTGAATAGTGTGTATAGTGTGTAGTGTGTATAGTGTGAGTAGTGTGTGTAGTGTGTATTGTGTGAGTAGTGTGTGTAGTGTGTATTGTGTGAGTAGTGTGTATAGTGTGAGTAGTGTGTGTAGTGTGAATAGTGTGTATAGTGTGTAGTGTGTATAATGTGAATAGTGTGTATAGTGTGTAGTGTGTGTATAATGTGAATAGTGTGTATAGTGTGTAGTGTGAATAGTGTGTATAATGTGAATAGTGTGTATAGTGTGTAGTGTGTATAATGTGAATAGTGTGTATAGTGTGTATAGTGTGTAGTGTGTGTATAATGTGAATAGTGTGTATAGTGTGTGTAGTGTGTAGTGTGAATAGTGTGTAGTGTGAATAGTGTGTATAGTGTGTATAGTGTGTATAGTGTGTATAGTGTGTATAGTGTGTGTAGTGTGTATAGTGTGTATAGTGTGAATAGTGTGTGTAGTGTGTATAGTGTGTGTAGTGTGTGTAGTGTGTATAATGTGAATAGTGTGAATAGTGTGTGCAGTGTGTGTAGTGTGTATAGTGTGTATAATGTGTATAGTGTGAATAGTGTGTATAATGTGAATAGTGTGTATAGTGTGAATAGTGTGAATAGTGTGTAGTGTGTATAGTGTGAATAGTGTGTATAGTGTGAATAGTGTGTAGTGTGTGTAGTGTGTATAGTGTGAATAGTGTGTATAATGTGAATAGTGTGTATAGTGTATAGTGTGTGTAGTGTGTGTAGTGTGAATAGTGTGTATAGTGTGTATAGTGTATAGTGTGTGTAGTGTGTGTAGTGTGAATAGTGTGTATAGTGTGAATAGTGTGTATAATGTGAGTAGTGTGTATAGTGTATAGTGTGTATAATGTGAATAGTGTGTGTAGTGTGTGTAGTGTGAATAGTGTGTATAGTGTGAATAGTGTGTGTAGTGTGAATAGTGTGTATAGTGTATAGTGTGTATAATGTGAATAGTGTGTATAGTGTGAATAGTGTATAGTGTGTATAGTGTGAATAGTGTGTGTAGTGACAGTGACTGTCTGCGTCTTTCTTTCTCTCTCTCTCTTTCTTTCTGTCTCTGTCTTTCTCTCTTACTCTCTTTCTCTGTCTCTTTCTCTGTCTCTCTCTGTTTGGCTCTCTGTCTGTCTCTCTCTCTCTCTCTCTCTCTCTGTGTCTCTGTCTCTCTATCTCTCTGTTTCAGGGTTACTATGACACTATGGATGCTGGATATGTCGACGAGGAGGGGTTTGTATACATTATGTCACGCTCTGATGATGTCATCAATGTGGCAGGCCACAGGTTGTCCACTGGAGCACTGGAAGAGGTGAGAGAGAGAGAGAGAGAGAGAGAGAGAGGGGGGCAGTATAGCACCATGTGCGTGTCACCAACTGACTGAACACACTAATGTTGTGTCTCAGTTCACACACTTGTGTACTTTTCTAGAACATTGTTAAGTGCTAATGTTAATGCTAACGGTTTTCCTGTTAGTGTTTTTTTAAAAACCTCTGAAAACCACCGAAAGGGTTTTGTTGCCGAAACCAGTCACAAGTTTATCAGACTGCATGGCCTGTGGGCGGAGCATCTAAAGCTGAAACCGTGCATGTAGTTACATATGATGCTAAAGTGTGTGTGTGTGTGTGTGTGTGTGTTTAGTGTATATTGCAGCACCCCGGGGTAGTGGACTGTGCTGTACTGGGACTGGAGGACTCCCTGAAAGGACACGTCCCTCTGGCACTGTGTGTCCTCCGGCACGGTCTGTACTGTTTTTATTATTATTATTATTATTATTATTATTATTATTGTACAGAGAAGAGACGAGGGAAAACCAGAGGGAGAAACAGGTTGATTGAGAGAGAGAGAGAGAGAGAGAGAGAGAGAGAGATTATAGAAAGTGAGAAATCAAAAATAATGAGAGAAAGAGAGAGAGAGAGAGGTAGAGAGAGATTGACACCTTTAAAGGGACAGAGAGAGAGTGACAGAAAGAGAGACAGAGAGAGAGACCTTTAAAGAGACAGAGAGAGATGTAGAGAGAGAGAGACATATCTAAAGAGAGGCAGAGCGAGAGAGAGATCTTTAAAGAGACAGAGAGAGAGAGAGAGAGAGAGAGAGACCGTTAAAGAGAGAGAGAGAGAGAGAGAGACCTTTAAAAAGACAGAGACAGAGAGTGACAGAAAGAGAGAGAGACAGACAGAGAGAGTTTATAGGAATGAGAAGAAGAAAAGTATTCATGATTAAATGTGGCCATCTAAAACACAGAAAATCAGAAGGTGGCAAAGAAAGAAAGACAGATAAGTGTGTGTGTGTGTGTGTGTGTGTGTGTGTGTGTGTGTATATGAGACAGATTTTGAGAAGAATAAAGCCGTATTGGTGAAGGAGTTGGTCAGTTTGGTACGAGAGAACATCGGTCCGGTCGCTGCGTTCCGGAAAGTTCTGTTCATCAGAGCTCTGCCCAAAACCCGCTCGGGAAAGATCCCACGATCCACTCTGGCCAATCTCATCAACGCCAAGCCGTATAAGGTGCACGCTTTTCTCTCGGCCGAGTCCTGTAACGAAAGCAATGTCTGTGAGCTACTGTTATACAGTGTGATTGTTGCTATGGCGACATCTCAGGTTACCTCCTCTGCGCTGTTCTCATGTGTTCGCATGTAAATCATTCTCTCTGCTTAACTTCTACTGATTCGTATTAATTAGAATATTGAAGTGTACATACAAGCATTTTTGAAGCTTGTTGTCATGGTAACATTAGGAGTTTTGCTTTAGAACTGTAACTTTCTAGCTATTGTTACCGAGTTAGCTAGCGTGGTAGCATTTTCTTCGCAAATCACCAGAAGTTATTTATATTTATCTACATAACGTACATCAATCCTGCAAGCTAGCTAACTGCTAATTTGTCGACTGACATTTGAATACCAGTCACATTTGTGTTCACAGATCACCAGAAATTGTTGCAATAAACGATGCACCTTGCGAGCTAACATTAAGTTAACTAGCTAGCTTATTACGTTGGTTAACTTTCTCATCACTACAATAGTGAGTTGTTTATTTTACAACTAGCTAGTAAGACACTGTAAATAAATCATGTGTACTGTAAGGTTGAATTTGCTATTGTTATTGAGTTAGCTAGCTAGCTAATATTTTAATGTTCACAGAAATATTCGTATCTGGTTATTTTCATGGTTATATTAAGCGACGTAATGTATTTGAACAGCCTTGCTAGCTTTTATAACAACTAGCTAGCAAGGAATTGTAAACAAATCGTGTACAACAAAGTTCATTTCTAAAAATAATACAACATTTATGATATCGCAAACTTTAGTACAGTTATTTAAGACCTTATCGTGATGTGAATATTTAAAAATATTGACACATGCATTAATTTTCAACGTGATAATGAACGAGAAATTGTGTGTGTTTTGTAGATCTCTCCCACTATCGAGGATCCTGGAGTGTTTAAGTCCATTGAGAAGGTTGTGAGGGAACATCTAAAAGAACCTGGAAGTTAAAAGCACATTCTCTAATACACACAAACGCACACACACACACACACACAAACGCACACATTACAGCCTTTGTGAACTTTTGGGAGCCTGTAACCACTAGGAGCACGATGTAATTTAAATGCGATTACCGTAAAAATTCAGCAAGTGTCTTTAAAATGTGAACAAGGTAATTAAACTGTGATGATTTTTCAGGTTATGATGTAATGAGCTGATGTCTAAATGCACAAAACTGACATAAAAACAAAATAACAACGCAAACTTAGCCCTGTACTCTTATATAATATCGCTGCATCTAGTTTGATCATTACGAACTGACAACTTTAACGCTGCTTCGTTAGCTGAACTTTACCACAGTTAAACTAGTAAAGCTAATAAGCAAGTAACATTACGTCAACATTATAGTAACGTAATGCTGCTAAAGTTGAGCTAGTCAAGCAAGTAACATTACTACACTTAAGATCATAATGCTAACTTAAGTTTAGTAAGGTTCGCAAAATCACAATAATACTTGCTTTACTGACCTAGCTTTACTAAAGTTAAGCTAGCTTGATCACATATTATTTTAAGCTAGTAAAATCATGCTTAGCTAAAGCTTTTAATAATATTTACTTTGCTAACTTTAGTAACATTATGTGCTTCACTTAGCTGAACTTTAGTAACTTCAGTTGTTACTTTTAGATAAATTAGTAATGTTACTAGCTTAGCTTCTTTACTGTTACTCCCTTTAGCTTAGCTTTAATAGCATGACTTTATATACTCTCTTGTTTTGTAATAATGCTTACTTTACTAACCTAAACTTAGTAATGCTACTTACTTTACTAGTCTAACTTTAGTAATCTTACAAAACTTAATCTAGTAAAGTTATTAAAGTGTATCTAATAGAAGTTAGAAATTAGACGAAGCAATTAACTAGCTTAACTTCGGTTATTTCTGCTTAGATCGACTAAGTAACATTACTTGGGTCATTAGCTTAACTTTAGTAATGTTACTTACTTTGTTACTCGCATCACTAGTCCAACCTAATTTCTGTAACTTCTATTTAGCTTAACATTAGTAGCTTATTATTTACTTTGCTAAAATAATTTTAATACAGCTTACTTGCTTTACTAACATAACAACCTAACTTTAGTAATCCAACTTTAATATGTTAACTTTCACAATGTTACTTGGTTCAGTACTTTGTCAGTACTGTAACTTTGTTTAGTTTAACTCTTTATTTGCTAGCTGTAGTTGTGATATTATCTGCTTTACTTTAAGTGCACAAGCTAATGTCAGGTTTACGTCCACAAAATAAAATCCAGACCAGCAGACTGACGCACTTTTGTATACTGTACTTTTTATTGACAATATTTTTTTGATCACCACATAGTTTTGACCAAAATACAATCAGTAATAAATAAAAAATGGACACAAAATAAATAAAATGCTTCTCTGTAACGTGCAGAAATAACTCGAAGACAGGAAGGAGGTTCTGTACATGAGGTCACCCGGGCAACGCCTACAGAAAATAATTCAACATCTTTACACCGAAATAATAAAATAATTCACAGCAAGCAACAGATTCGTCATCTTTTAAAAGTTAAGTCTGGACTTGGACGAGTCGAAACACACTCTACGTTCACTAGCAGCTACGCCTGTCTTGTAGTTATTTCTCCTAGTCGAGAGGCGGGGTTTTGCTTGATGACGAAGCCGGCTGATTGGCCGATGAGTGATGATTGGCAGCAGAGTGATGGGACTCTTTCTACATCCAACAGTCTGAGTGCACTACCAGAAACTGTTTCTCATCAACAGAGGTGTGGCCTCATGAGACCCAGTAAAAGGGGCGTGGGCTTGTTGCCTGACAGTCTATTTAGGGGTGTGGCCTCTTTATCTGTCAGCCCCAGTGGAATGGGCGTGGCCTTTCTACCTGCGAGACCCAGTGAAAAAGGTGTGCGTCTTGTGCTCTTAGATTGTGCGTCGGTCCCAAAAAAGGGGGCGTGGTCTCTCGCTTCTCCAAGCTAACACTGTTTAAACTGTACAATACTGAATCACGTTGTATCGCATCGTATCGTGTCGTAACATATCACATCGAAACGGCTCTAAATCAGATTGCATTGAAACACTGGTAGCCTTACGAGATTCATTCATACATCAGATGGTTAACTGCGTTTATAAATAAAGAAGCGATACAAATCGTCAGAACAAATCTTCCTGTTTGAATACAACTGCAATTATAGAATTGATGTTTTTGGAATGTTTAAGTACTTTTAGTGCACATACCGTGGGAAGACTGAGCAAAGCCATGTTCGAATTTTGAGAGGTTTGTATTGAATAATAAAGGCAGAAACAGAAGTTAAAGAAGGTGTTAAAATGCAGATTTTCCACAGCTTTTGTTTGGATGAAAATCAGCACTATTACAAATATGGATTTTTGTTTTTTTTTAAAAATGTAATTGAACCTAATTAAAGTAGGGATCGGAAGTTATGCTACACTTTCGCACTACAGGGAAGGGTTTAATAATCACTGCATCCATGTTAATAGCAAGGTGCAGGTTTATGAGCAGGGTGACTTTACTAGCGTGATTTCCATACTGTTGCTTCTTTTTTTTTTTGTTTAGTAGCTTCACTAGCTTAAATTAGTTGTGTTCCGATTCCTTCGATTAATTTTCCTACATTACTGTCTAATGTTTACCGTCTGATGTCCGTTTGTTTGTTGCACTGGCTCTTGATGTTCGCTGCATCTAACATAACCTTACTAGCTTAACGTTAGTAAACATGACTTAACAGATTTACTAGCTTGTTTTGTAATATTACTTACTCCTCTGTAACCTCTGTACTGTACTTCCTTTTAGCTTAACTTTCTCTTAACACTGATTTACTAGCTTGGTTTGTAATACTATGTACTAGTATAAATTTAGTAATGTTATTTTCTTCATTAGCTCAACTTCAGTAACATGACTTGATTTACTAGCTTTTAGTATTTACTGTACTAGTGTACATTTTGCAATGTTTCTTCACTAGCTTAATTTCTGTAGTTATGTCATTTTATTTTAAGCTTAGTAACGTTTTCTTGCTTCATTAGCTTGTGATATTACTTTGCTTGTTTTGTAATATTACTCATGTTACTCGCTTAACTTCTGTAACATCACAACAACTTGCTTTATTGTCTTAACCTCGGTACTGTTGCGTCCTTTTTCACTTGTCTAAGCTAATCTTAATTTAGTAGTGTTCTAATTCCTTAGATTAGAAACTTCTTTTCTGATATTTCCTTCAGTTTGTTTAATAACATGACTTGATTTACTAGCTTGTTTTGTAATATTACTTACCATCATATCTTTAGTAATGTTAATTCTTTCACTAGCTTTACTTCAGTAACATTACTTTCTACACTAGCTTAAGCTCTATGCTGTTACTTCTTTTTAGCGTGACAAGATAGTAATAACTTAGCTGGTTTTGAAATATCACTTTACTAGCTTAATCTTAGCACTGTTAATTTCCTCACTAGCTTAGCTTCTGTTCTACTTCCTTTTAGCATAAATTTAGTAACATCTCTTGATTTAGTTATGTAATATTATTGTACTAGTGCAAATTTTAGTGTTTCTTCAAAGTTTCTTCTAGCAGTATTTCTTCACTAGCTTAATTTCTGTAGTTACGTCCTTTTATCTTAAGCTCAGTAACATTTTGTTGCTTCATTAGCTTGTGATATTACTTTGCTTGTTGTGCAATATTACTCATGTTACTAACTTAACTTCTGTAACATTACAACAACTTGCTTTATTGTCTTAACCTCGGTACTGTTACGTCCTTTTTTTTTTTACTAGCTTAATCTTAGTAATGTTAATTTCCTCACTAGCTTAGCTTCTGTACTACTTCCTTTTAGCATAAATTTAGTAACATTACTTGATTTAGTTATGTAATATTATTGTGCTAGTGCAAATTTATAAATTTAAATAGTATGGTTCAGCTGGGATGTGGAAGAGTCCATATTAATGTAAATCTAGACATCAGTGGGATAACAGTAGAAATTATTACTGTGATGCCACATTGTAACATGACCTCAGAGTACCATAATTAATAAATATGAAACGGGCCCAGAACAGAACCATGTGGAACACCTTGAACTACAGGAATGATTTCTGTTAGTGAGATTTGAACCAGGAAAATCAAGAATAATGAATAAAAAAAAAAGATTGAGAATGTTCAAGGCATTAAAAAAAAAAAAAAAGCGAGGTCTCAGTGCTGTGTTGTGTATGGAAGCCGAAAGGGGTCAAAAATCTTGCAAAGGTAGAGTTGAAAAACAACCAAAGTGTGTGACTAATAAAATTATTATTTATGATATAAACATGTTGTGTAGCTACTGTTGATCACTCTGTCTGTGGCAGTATAACATTATAAACTCATTAATATCCAAATAAAATTAAATACTATATCTTTTAAGTTAAAAGATTCGTTAAAACTAATTTGCCAGCGCTAACGCTCTGTCTATGTGTTATGTTATTTAATTTATCCAATAACAGGTCACATAACTTCATTAGTCAATAATTCATTTTTATATATAAAATAACTTATAAAATAAAACAGTTTGTGGTAGTGCACTTGGAATTTAAAACTCTAACAGCACGTAGTTTCTTAAAGCAGCAGTGTTTAACCTCTTACACCTTCACACATTCATATGTACGCTCTTCTAACACACCGACCGCTTTGGTTTGAGTCAGGTGTGTGTGTGTGTGTGTGTGTGTGTGTGTGTGTGTGTGTGTGAGCAGGAGGTGTGGAAGAAAGAAATAAAAGCGTGACGTTAAATGTGCACAGAGTCAGAAGGAATAAAGTCAGTGTTGTATACAGCAATGTGTCTGTAGATGATAGAGATTTGTATATAAAACTGTGTATCTATAATCCTGTACAGTCAC
>CM074933.1:1331999-1342845 GCA_037576815.1 Pangasius larnaudii
AATCCATTTATTTCTGTAAAGCTGCTTTGTGACAATGTCCATTGTTAAAAGCACTATACAAATAAAACTGAATTGAAATTGAATTGAATTTCATCATGTGCAGCAGTAAAAGACCTTGGTGTGATTATTGACACCAGTCTTTCATTTGGAGCTCATGTAGATTATTTTACTTATACTTCTATGTTCATATTTATGTTTAACTTGTAAGTAGCACCGTGGTCCTGCGAGACACAACATTTCCTTCCACTATATGTCCACACATGTAGCAGAATGACAGTAAAGCTCGATTTGACTTGACTAGATAATATTACTGAGATATTGATATTGATGATTTTTTCATCTGAGAAATATTGCTAAAATAAGAAATATATCACTACATGATGCAGAAAAATTAGTTCATGCATTTGTTACTAGGTTGGATTATTGTAATGTCTTACTGTCTGGATGCTCCAGTAGATGCATAAACAAACTCCAGTTAGTTCAGAATGCAGCAGCTAGAATCCTTACGAGCACCAGAAGATATGACCACATCACCCCTATCCTATCCACACTGCATTGGCTCCCAATTAAATTTTGTATTGACTATAAAACACTGCTATTGATCTATAAAGCATTAAATGGTCTTGCGCCACAGTACCTGAGCGAACTGTTGGTCTTTTATGATCCGCCACGCCTACTTAGACCAAAAGGTGTAGGTGCAGGTACCATCACCTTGGGCTTGCTCATTAGAAATAAATTTATAAATGTAAAATTTATATCTGGAGATTAGATATTTCTCATTTTTATATTTCATTTTTCTATTTTTCCTATTCTGTGTCTCTTATAGTGAAGAAATTAAATAAAACGTAGTAAAAACATTTTAGCAATAAACGTCCTTTAAGACTTATGAAGTGCTACAAACAGTACAGAGAGGTAGAATTATAACAGGAGACCGGAGATAAAATAAGATTACAGATAACATAAATTCCAACACTGAAACAAAATCTTTATTTGATATTTTATTCATTGATTTTAATTTCATATTAAAAAAAATATTTAAAAAAAACAAAATCAATCTTTCCTTCAACTATTTCTGGACTTGTTACTCATTAAATATATAATTAATTATAAATAATTACATAATTAAATATAATTAAAATTACAGATTGCCTGCATAAATACAAGCATAACAAAACAAGTCAGATTGTCCCTAAAGCACCAGAGAGGTAACCACTTTCTCAGTGTTGTGCTTTGAGTTAGTTTAAATCCATTAATACCAGTCAGATTCATCTCACAGCCCTGTCATTACTAAGGAATATAAATACTCCACCACGCTGAGAAATATTATAAAGAAGACAACTATTCCAGCAGCCATAATCCATTCCCTCAGTGTCTAGTGGTTTTAGTAGTTAAGCCAGTTCTCATTAGGAAGTGTTTTTTCAATTAGCAGAGAAGCCTAAAAGAATCTCCAATGACACTATCCAGAGGACAATATTATATGGTTAATTTGTACACCAATTATTTATTATGCTTGTGTGCAATATTTGTGTAACCCTCTTCGTTGGTGTGTCCCCCAAATGTCTCTGTGTTGTGTTCAATGTGAGGAGTGAATGAGGAGGACACCAAGATCGCCGTTGAGTCAAAGCAGAGTAGTTCTCCTTCAGGAACTCGAGCTGCGTGACAAACCAGTCCTCTGAGCTGATCTGAGACATGAACTGTGTTACCGTGAGCATCCTGAACTTCAGTCGTGCGACTGAGAGGTTCAACTGCCGCAAGTCCAAAATGGGACGCAGCCCTCCACCCTTCTTGAAAACAATGAAGTACCGCCTCACTTTTCCGGGGTTCTTCCCACTCTGGTGGGTCCCGAGCAGGCTCTGGTAATGGAACAGGAAGTACACACTCTCCTGAGGAAGGAGGCCATCGAGGTGGTCCCTCCTCACGACAGAGAGTCCGGGTTCTACAGCCGGTACTTCATGGTTGTGTCTCAGATCAGCTCAGAGGACTGGTTTGTCACGAATGACCTAAGAGATGCATATTTCCATATCTCCATCCTTCCTCAACACAGGAAGTTCCTGATGTTCACTTTTGGGGGCGAAGCTTTCCAATATCGGGTTCTTCCGTTTGGCCTGGCACTCTCACCCCGCACCTTCACGAAGTGTGTGGATGCTGCTCTGGCTCCTATGCGACTCCGGGGCATCCGCATACTGAATTATATTGATGACTGGTTGATATTAGCTCAGTCGGAGCAGATGGCGGTTCGGCATCGAGATGTAGTTCTCGCCCATATGAAAGAGCTGGGGTTAAGACTAAACGGCGAGAAAAGTGTGCTTTCTCCAGTACAGAGAATCACCTATCTGGGCATGGTGTGGGATTCGACCACGATGCAGGCACGCCTGTCTCCTGCTCGGATCGAGTGGATCCTCACAGCAGTCGCGAGAGTGAGAGAAGGCCGGTCACTCACTGTGAAGCAGAGACTGCTGGGTCTGATGGCAACTGCGTCCATCGTAATACCCTTAGGCCTGTTGTACATGAGGCCACTACAGTGGTGGCTCAAGACCCTGAGGAGAAACCCGCTCCGCATGATCAAGGTCACACAGGGGTGCCTACGTGCCTTAGACATGTGGAGGGAACCTGGGTTCTTGTCTCAGGGCCCGGTGCTGGGAGCTCCTGGTCGCCGCGTAACGCTAGCGACGGATGCATCTCACCGGATGGGGAGCAGTCATGAGTGGCCGCTCTGCCCGTGGACTGTGGAGTGGCCGCCATCTCACTTGGCACATCAACTGCCTGGATATGCTGGCCATGTTTCAATATGGGGGCAGACGCCCTGTCGAGGCAGGGGCCGATGCCCGGGGAATGGAGGCTCCACCCTGAGGTGTTGGAGCAGATATGGCGTATGTTCAGCTGAGCTTAGGTGGATCTGTTTGCGACTCAGGAGACATCGCACTGTCCCCTTTGGTTCTCTCTGACTCATCCAGCTCCCCTAGGACTGGATACTATGGTACAGATGCGGCCTGTACGACTACTGGAGAGAGTGTGCCGGGACGGGGTCTGCTTGCTGCTAGTAGCCCCATTCTGGCCGGGCCGAGTATGGTCCTCGGACCTGATTTCCCTTCTTGACGGCTCTCCATGGGAGATTCCCGTCAGGAGGGACCTCCTCTCACAGGCGGGGGGGTGACATCCTTCACCTCCGCCCAGAGTTGTGGAAGCTGTGGGTGTGGCCTCTGAGGGGGCCCAACTCAGAGCTTCCGGTTGTTGAGACCATCCTCCAGTCCAGAGCTCCCTCAACGAGGAAACTGTATGCTATGAAGTGGAAACTTTTCACTTCCTGGTGCGGAGACCGCCGGCTCGAACCTGTTCACTGCCCAGTTGTTACAGTGCTGGAGTTCCTGCAGGCCTGTCTCTCCACAGGGCTGACCCACTCCACCCTGAAGGTCTTCGTGGTGGCTATTGCGGCCTACCACGCCCCTCTTGGTGGTCAATCAGTGGGCAGGCACCCCCTGGTTACACGTTTCCTCCATGGTGCGCTGAGTCTCAGACCTCCAGTGCGATCTCGGGTCCCTCCGAGGTACCTGGCCGTGGTTATAAAGGCTCTCTGTAAACCCCTGTTCGAGCCTATAGAGAAGATTTCAGACCGTCTTCTGACATTGAAAACTGCCTTTCTCTTGGCTATTTCCTCTCTTAGTAGAGTGGGGGATCTTCAGGCCATCTCTGTGGCCCCCTCTTACTTAGACTTTGTGCCCGGTCTGGCCAAAGCGTTCTTGTACCCCCGAGCGGGGTACGTACCGAAAGTTTTGGGAGCCTGACCATCAGAACTTAACTGTACGTGTCCAGTGCTCACACTGGATGTGTACGTCCACAGAGCTGCCTTGTGGAGGAGGGCGGACCAATTGTTTGTATGCTTTGGTCCCCCGAAGAGCGGTCTTCGGAGGACCAAACAGCGTCACCGAACAGACCAGAGGGTGCCAGCGGGGCGTCCATAAGAACGACCCTGTCCTTCTCAGCCGGTGGATTGTGGAGGCCACTTCCCTGGCTTATGAGTCCTCTGGTCACCCCTCACCCTTTGGGGTCAAGGCTCACTCTACCCGAGGTGTGGTGGCCTTGAAGGCCTTTCTGGCAGGTGTGTCCATGCAGGACATCTGCAACGCGGCGGGTTGGTCCACACCCCTGACGTTTGCCAGGTTCTACGGCCTGGATATGCCCGGCTCGTCTGTCCTTTTGGCTTAAGCTGTGCCTTTTCCACACTAGGCAGGGATTTGTAAGTCTGGCGGCATGGGCATACTAGTTCCCATAGCATTTCGACGGAGCTCGAGTTCCTGAAGGGGAATGTCTCCAGGTTACGCATGTAAACGCTTTCTTTTAATTAGACTCTTTAGCCACATCAGCCACTATGCAGCGAACAGCATCGGCTTTCACATACATCACCGAACTGCAGCATCTTCCCATAGGGAAACAGAACTGTGTCAGTTAACAAGCAACATCAAAATAACAATATATATCAATTTATGAAAAGGAAATAATATAGTTGTGACTGCAGTAAAATAAAAACTAGTCACACAGTTCACAAATTTAGCCAAACACAGGAAAAATTAACTTCAACATGTCACAAATAAAGATAAATGTTAGAAATATCCAGATTACAAAGAGTAAAACCCCAAAATATTCAAATAAAGCTCAAACACAATACAACATATAGAAAAATATGCTCTGTCTCATGGAATTTACAAAACACAAAATAATATTACAAATAAGAAACCATTCATCAAAAATAATCACATATACGCTTTAATAAACATCTTAACAACAATATATTCCTTTAACTGGCATGGATGGCCAATATAACTAAATAAATTAAACAGATGTCACAGAGAACAAGATAACCTTCCTTACCTTCCCATAGGGAAACAGCTCCACCCTTATGTTATTGAAGCTCACACAACAATAAAACACAGCTCCCCCCTAAGGCTGGAAGAACATATTACATCTTCCCTACATTTGTATTAGTTACAACATGTAATAATCATTGTTGCACATCTCATAGTCTTTAATTAAAACACTAATATTTACAAACCATTCCTAAAGTACCTGTATACGGTAAAGTAGCTTTTCTCAATGACACTCTCAGAGACATGTTAAACCAGTCCATGTTCGTCTACCTGGATGACATTTTAATTTTCTCCCAGTCCCTACATGAGCATTACCACCATGTGTGGCAAGTTCTCCAGAAACTTCTCAAGAACCACCTGTATGTCAAGCCTGAGAAGTGTGAATTTCACATCAAAGAGGTCTCTTTCCTTGGCTTTATCATCAAGGAGGGCAGAGTTGGTATGGATCCCAAAAAGACCGAAGCTGTTTGAGAATGGCCACACCAAGTACTATGAAGGATGTACAAAGGTTTCTTGGCTTTGCTCATTTTTATCGCAAATTCATCAGAGACTTTAGTTCAGTGGCCACCCCCAATTTCTACCCTGACTAAGAAAAGTACCAGCCCTTTTTTGTGGACATGAGAGGCTGACAAGGTTTTTTAAGAATCTCAAGCAGTGCTTTTCCTCAGCACCCATCTTAACACTGCCCAATCCAACCTTACCATTCATTGTGGAGGTTGATGGATCAGATGTGGGAATAGGCACCATTCTTTCCCAACGCTCTACTGAAGGCAAATTGCATCCTTGTGCCTTCCTTACTCACCGCCTGACTCCCACTAGCCCCCAAAGCTCCACCCCCCTCCCCGGATCATTGATGGTCAACCAGCCTTTACACTCCACTGACTAATGAACTCTCACCAGGTTTGAGGTGGGATCCAGTATCTAGTGGACTGGGAGGAATATGGCCCTGAGGAACGCTCCGGGACATCCTAGACAAGAACCTTATAAGGGACTTTCATCTTCATCATCCTACTGCCCCTTAGGAACATCAGGAGAACGCCGGGGGTGGGGGGCGGAATAGAGAACATAGAGAAATTACTCTCTGTGTTGTTGACTTTGCCTAGCTTTTTAATTACCTTGCTCACCTGTACCTCATTGTCTCCCTGCCATGTGACCTATTAGCTTATTCTCATATCCATGTCTTTGCATTCCATTGTGTTGCAAACTCTGTGCCTTTTGTTACTGTTTTGGATTACCTGATCTCCTGAATCTCTGCCTGCCTCTGTGTTAACGATTTTTGGATTTTCCCTTTGAATTTGTTTGCCTTCATGTCTGGACTGATCTTTGGTGCTTTTTCTGTGTTGGCCTTTTGGAAACATTCAATAAATCTTTTGGATACTACCTGTGTTGCTCTGCACTTGAGTCTATATTCCCCAATAGTCTAGTGGATCATTGTTGGACTATTATCCCTTATCCAGAGCGACTTACATTTATCTCATTTATACAACTGAGCAGTTGAGGGTTAAGGGCCTTGCTCAAGGGCCCAGCAGTGGAAGCCTGGCAGTGCTGGGGATTGAACTCATGACCTTCCAATCAGTAGCCCAACGTCTTAACCACTGAGCTACCACTGCCCTCGATTCCTGCACCATGACATTCTCTCCCCCTCTCACTACCATCAATACTACAGTCTATAGACCTCCTAAGACTAATGAAGCCTTTTTGTCCGGGTTTGATTTGCTGTCTAGGCTGTGCCTCAAGTTTAAGAGGATTCTCATCTTGGGGGACTTTAACCTCCACACTGACTCAAAAGCCTCAGTGCTAACAAAGGACTTTCTGTCTTTATTGGAGGGTTTTGATTTAACTCAGGTTGTTGTCTGTTCTACATATAACAGAGGTCACACATTAGACCTTGTTAATGCAAATGGTTCTTTCGTGTCTGAGTTTTCCTCCGCTGATTTAGGCCTTTCTGACTATCTAGATATCTTTTTTAATATGGAATTACCACACACAAATATCTCTTCAAATTGCATTGTAAAATTTCACAAATGGAAATCCATTGATATGTCATATTTCACTAACTTTCTTGCTTCTTCCTTAAGTTTTTTTTCTCAATCAGATCCCCCTGATGACAAAATTTCTCTGTTAAATAATGTTCTCCTATCTGGCTTAGATTCCTTTGCTCCTTTGAAATCACAGACCATTTCCTGTGCTGTGGTGTCCCTCAGTGTTCAATCATGGGCCCCTTACTTTTTAGTATTTACATTTTTCCTCTTGGTCAGCTCTTAAGATCTCTCAGTCTTAATTATCATTTTTACATAGATGATACACAGATTTACATTAATTCTAAACCTGGTGATAACGTGGCAGTCACTTTTCTTTCACATTGTATTTCTAAGATAAAAATTTGGATGGCTCAAACTTTTCTCTGTCTTAAAAGTAATAGGAATTAAGTAATGCTCATTGTCTTTCCTCACCAGCTTTGTAAAGCTGGCTCTTTAAATTTAACCATGGATGGCTATGCTTTTCAAACAAAATTCAAACACAATTTTAAAAATCTAGGAGTTATATTTGATGCAAGTCTGTCTTTTGATCCACATGTGCAGAATACTGTTAAAACATCCTTCTTTCATCTCAGAAATATTGCAAGATTGCACTCTATCTTTTTCTGTGGCTGAAAAGTTGATCAACACTTTTGTCCTTTCTCGCATTGATTACTGCAATGCGCTCCTGGCTGGGGTCTCTAAGTCTACAATAAATAAACTGCTTTATGTGCAAAATTCAGCATCCTAGCATTCAGAATTCTGACCAGGTCCAGGACAAGTGAGCACATTTACATTTATGGCATTTGGCAGACGCCCTTATCCAGAGCGACTTACAATTACCTCATTTACACAACTGAGCAGTTGAGGGTTAAGGGCCTTGCTCAAGGGCCCAGCAGTGGCAGCTTGGCCAGGGATTGAATGCATGACCTTCTGATCAGTAGTCCAACATCTTAACCACTGAGCTATCACTGCCCTATCACAGCACATCACTCCTGTTTTGGAATCCTTGCACTGGCTCCCTGTCAGGTTTTGTATAGGTTTTAAAATCCTTATGCTTACATATAAGGCTTTGCATGGTTTGGCTCCTCAGTATTTGGCTGTGCTTTAATTGCTTTTAACAGACTTGTTTGCGTATTACAGGTGATAGGGCCTTCTCATCTTACACTCCAAAACTGTGGAACTCCCTTCCATCTGATCATAGAGAAGCCCAGTCTTTTAGTGTATTTAAGTCTTCTCTTAAAACTTATTTCTGTAGGATTGCTTTTACTTGATTACTTTTAGTTTTTTGTTATTTAATTTTGATTACTATTATTGTTATTAATAATTGAATTGTCTTTTATTATTACCTGTTTTTTATATATGTCTTTATACTCTCATATAAAGTGCCTTGACAGGCCTTTTTAAAGGCTCTATATAAAATAAAGTTTACTAATATTATTATTAACAGTCTTTTAATAAATCTGAAATCACATCATGAGAGTGTGTCATGGCCTTAAACAAGACCAAACCATCAAGGTATCTTTGTTCCATTTTTAAGCCACTGACATTGGACATGCTGTAGATTGTGAGGAAAGTGTAAATACATCACAGCATTATACCATAAACTTTTTTCATGATAGATAGATAGATAGATAGATAGATAGATAGATAGAGTACATGGCCAAAAATATGTGGATACCAGACCATCACACCTATACAAACTTGTTGGCATTCCATTTCAAAACCATGGACATTAATATGGAGCTTCCCCCCTTTGTGGCTATAACAGCCTCCACTCTTCTGGGAAGGCTTTTTACAAGATTTTGGAGTGTGTCTGTAGGAATTTGTGCCAATTGAGTCAAAAGAGAGGTCAGACACTGATGTTGGCTCACAATAGATATTTCAGTTATCCCAAACGTGTTCAGTGGGGTTGAGGTCAGGGCTTTGTGCAGGCCACTGGCGTTCCTCCACCCCAAACTCATTAAACCATGTCTTTATGGATCTCACTTTGTGCACAGGGACACAGTCATGCTGGAACAGGAAAGGGCATTCCCCAAACTGTTGTCATAAAGTTGGAAGCATACAATTGTCTAAAATGTGTTTACAGTACCTTGCAAAAGTATTCATACCCTCTGAACTTTTCCACATTTTGTCACGTTACCACCACAAACAAAACATGTATTTTATTGGGATTTTATGTGATAGACAAACACAAAGTGGCACATAATTGTGAAGTGGAAGGAAAATGATAAATGGTGTCCAAAATGTTTTACAAATAAATATCTGAAAAGTGTGATGTGCATTTGTATTCAGCCCCCCTGAGTCAATACTTTGTAGAACCACCTTTCACTGCACTTACAGCTGCAAGTCTTTTGGGGTATGTCTCTGCACATCAAGAGAGTGAAATTTTAACCATTCTTCTTTGTAAAATAGCTCAAGCTCAGTCAGATTGGATAGAGAGCATCTATGAACAGCAATTTTCTAGTCTCGCCACAGATTCTCAATTGAATTTAGGTCTGGACTTTGACTGGACCATTCTAACACATGAATATTCTTTGATCTAAACCATTCCATTGTAGCTCTGGCTGTACATTTAGGGTCATTGTCCTGCTATAAGGTGAACCTCCACCCCAGTCTCAAGTCTTTTGCAGACTCTAACAGGTTTTCATCTGAGATTGCCCTGTATTTGTCTCCATCCATCTTTCCATCAACTCTGACCAGCTTTCCTGTCCCTGCTGAAGAAAAGCATCCCCACAACATGATGCTGCCACCACCAGTTAGATTTCTGCCACAGAAACCTTACTGGCAGATGCAGATATTTTGGCCACCTTCCGCACTGTATTCAACGGCACGTCAAGTGACTGATGGGAAGTTGCTTGATCCTCCATAACGACATGAGACAGGTTTGAATCAGCTTTCCTCTCTGCCTTCCTCACTGATGACTACGAAGACGAGCTGGCTGAGTGAGTCTGGACTAGGACACATGGAGAGAATGAAACCATCAGACATTTTGCCTTCATGTATAGAGCCCTCTTCAAAAGTTGGAAGTCCACCTTAACAGAAAGTGAATTGGTAAGATGATTCTCAAAAACATCAAGCCTTACCTCACCAGCCAACTATGCAGTTGGGTAAACACTGTTGAGGAGCTAGTGAAACTTGGTCATCAGTTGGAGAACCATGAGCAACAACTACGATATGAAGGAAGTATGGGCTTTAAACATCATCCAGCACCACAAAGACCCACCTCTACCTGACCCATTGATAAGCCACAGGTACAGTAGAGATCATCAGTCACCTGGCAACTGTCCTCATTTTATCTCCCCTCAAACCAACCAGCCTACCATCAGCAGCAAGCATCCCTTCTCCCCTCCAAAGCCTGGGGGTCAGCCTTCCAATTATGCTGTGTTGGCTACAGGTACACCCAAATCATCCCCATGCCACTTCCATTACTTCTAAATCAGTTGCTGTACCTCAACAATTAGTCCCCATCAGTATTGGCGCCTGGAAAGGAAAAGCCATTGTGGATGCAGGGGCAAGTTACACACTTATCTATGAGAGTCTTTTGAAGGAGCTCACCCCACAAAACACTCTCTATCCCTTGTCCCTTGGTCCTCTCTATCTGGCCAATGGTGAGGCCAAAGTTCTGCTAGGTTGGATGAATGTAGAGATTACTCTCTCTAATGTAGAGATTACTCTCCACCACCAGAGACTTTTTTGACTGATAGATTACAGTGTGTTAGGGTAAACTCTGCTTTGTTTTCCCCTATTGTTACCAATACAAGGGGCATCGGGAAAGGGATGTTGTTTGATGCTGGCTGTTTTATTTTATTTGTAATGTGTTGTAACCTGTTGATGTTTGTTTGTATTA
The DNA here is from genome assembly GCA_037576815.1 of Pangasius larnaudii. Taxonomy (NCBI): domain Eukaryota; kingdom Metazoa; phylum Chordata; class Actinopteri; order Siluriformes; family Pangasiidae; genus Pangasius; species Pangasius larnaudii. The sequence goes on from CM074933.1 coordinate 1,342,730, forward strand.
TTCCAAAGACACACAGCTGTGATAACAACAGCTCCCAAAGCACACCATATCAATTCGGCTAGTACACACTGTTTTCGTAAATACTCTGCCCTAGTCAAGGACTGCCTCAGTGTCAC
>CM074933.1:1348860-1362234 GCA_037576815.1 Pangasius larnaudii
AGCATTAGAGTAAACAGGCTAATCATAGACTAGCATTAGAGTAAACAGGCTAATCATAGACTAGCATTAGAGTAAACAGGCTAATCAACAGGCTAATCATAGACTAGCATTAGAGTAAACAGGCTAATCATAGACTAGCATTAGAGTAAACAGGCTAATCAACAGGCTAATCATAGACTAGCATTAGAGTAAACAGGCTAATCATAGACTAGCATTAGAGTAAACAGGCTAATCATAGATTAGCATTAGAGTAAACAGGCTAATCATAGACTAGCATTAGAGTAAACAGGCTAATCATAGACTAGCAGTTGACTTTTACTAAACTAGCAAAGTTCATTTGATTAAAAACTAAGTAAAATCATCTTGGCTCTAATTCCTTGTTGAAAATCTGTTGTAGAATTAGCATAAAACCAGTATGTGAGTTAATAATGGGTGCATGATGCCCCGTTCCTAACACCTCGTCTGTGTTCATACAGCATGCAAAATGAATGTGTGCAGTAATAAGCAGAACAGTCATCCAACGCAAACATCATGATGGGTAAAAAAAGCAGAAAATGAAAGTCAGGTCATTAGCATGGACACAGTGGACACACCGCTAACATGCAGGAGCAATGCACAGAGCGGCGAGCACTCGGTTCTCCTGCTGTGGACAGAACAACACACTGTAGATGTTATTACAATCTAACACGCTTGTATCGTGTTTCTAGACTAACTTACAACCTAAAGCGCTAATTCACTGCCGTGTTGCTACAACACAACTTTGCTGTGTGTCAGTTCTCATTTTTGTGCAGTATTTAATACTCCCCTGGACCATCGTTCCTGCAGTTCCCTAATTGTCCACTAGGCTCCACTGCCCCTAGTGGAGCACCAAACCCTGCACTGTTCCCTAGAGCCCAGCATGACGTTTGATTTCAGCGTTCCCCTAGTTCCTGGTATTCTCCTCATGTCCACAGTTTGGGAATTTGGTGGAATATTTCACAGGTGATCGGATCACAAGTGTACCACTAATTCCCAGTATCTCCCTAGATCCCAGTGTCCTCCTAGGTTTGGTATCCTTCTAGTTTGCACTGTCCTTAGTTTCCAGTGGCTCCTCAGTTCCCAATGTATTCTCTGTTCCAGTATTTCTTACCTTCCCTCAAATTCCCAATATTCCCTAGTTTCCTTTCTCCCCCAGTTACCAATATCCCCTAGTTCCACTGTCCCCTGAGTTTTCAGATGTTCTGCTAGTTCCTATTTGTACTGTTTCTCAAGTTTTTAATCGTTGTGGTCTGTTGATGACTAATCCGTGTAATAACTCGACAGAGTTAAAACACTCACTTCTTCTTTATGCGGCGGTCTTTCTCGGCCTGAGTGCCCAGTTTCCCCACAGCCATTTCCTGAGCAAGCAACTCCACATCTGAAATACCTAATGTAATAAGATAAAGATGTGTGATTGGCTGTCAAAGACAAAATATTCAACACAGCAGGAAATCTGTGTGTGTTTGTGTGTGTGTGTGTGTGTGTGTGTGTGTGTGTGTGTGGTGTACCTGGTCCTGGGCCCATCATCTCTTTTCCCATGTGTCCCAGTCGTCCTTTCTCTTTTTTGCCAAACAAGCGGCCGATGGACGATTTGATGCCTTTCTTCTTCGGTTGTTTATGGAGCGAGTCCTGACTGCTGGCTACACTGCTCAGAGCCGCATCAGCCTCTAACGCTGCGGCCAGACTACACAAACACACACAAACACACACAAACACACACATCACTATCACAAGCACCGAGATTTTTGGCATCATCATCATCATCATCATCTTATTCTGTCTCCATCGCGCCCCTTAGCTCAGGAGCTCCCCAACTAGGGGTACAGTTGAGAGAAACTCACATCTCCTTTTGTTTCATTCAGTTATTTTACAAGTTAATATTAGAAATATCAAGGACAGATGTTGAGTGCTAATATTTTGAACTGTTACCGGGAGCCACATCCGGGCAAGCCGTGTTTAAATGAATTATACATCCTGACACACTGCACTAGATCGAATAATAAATAAATGGACGAATTTCCCCATCTATCTACCTCCACTGAATAAACTCATGCTGTGTCACAAATCGCATACTTATTTACTATTCTAGACCATTACTTAGTAGCTTACTAACACTAACCAGGTTCCTACTAGTTTACATTTTGAAAATCTCCCATGTTGCCTACCGAAAGGTCTGTTTTGTGCACCAGTCTTCTGGATTTTCTAGATTAGTAAATACTTCTGAATGTAAGGTCAGTGTTCAGTCCGAGACAGAGCTCATGAGTGTGTTTAACACTGCTGAGCATAAAATCACAAAACATTTTACATTAACTTGGAAACCTGGCAACAGTGATGTTTTGGCTCTAACGTGGCGTCTAGCGTATGCCGCTTGGAATCGGATGTGCATAAGGGACACGGCACACGCGCACGAAATCATATGTTAACTATAAACCAGGGTATAAATCAGGTCGTATCACACCACTCTGGCATGGATTATCTTCCTGCAATAACACAACACGTCCCACTAGACTGGCAAGTCAGTGCAAAGAATATTCCTTTGGTTTTTAGTCACTTACTTCACACATATGTACGTTACTGACATAGATTCAAAACAAAATCTAAATGTTTTAGGTTCTGTTCCTAGTTCTCTTAGTTCCTTTAGCTCATATTTTCCAGCTCTATTTCTCTTAGTTCCTAGTCCCATTAGTTCCCAATTCCCTGTTTTCTTAGTTCCTGGTTCTCAGTTCCTTGTTCCTTCAGTTTCTTTTAGTTTTTTACTACCTCTGGGTTCTAGTCATTTTAGTTACTAGTTCCCAATTTCCTTATATCACAGTTCTCTTAGTTCCTACTTCTCTTGGTTGCTAGTCCCCTTAGTTCCTAGTTCCTGTAGTTTATAGTACCAAATTGATTATTTCCTTATTTACTCTTTCACAGTTTCCTTTGTTCCTAGTTCCATTAGTTTCCTGGTCCTTCTAGTTTATAGTTCCCAGTCATCTTAGTTCCTGGTTCCCAAATCCAGGTTCACTTAGTTCCTAGTTCCCTTGGCTTCTAGTTCCTTTACTTCTTGATCCCCTTAATTTGTAGTTCCCATTTCCGTAGTTACTAGTTCTCTTAGTTGCCAGTTTCTTTAAATCTTAGTTTTATTAGTTTCCTTGTCCCCTTAATTTATAGGTACCAATTCCCTTTGTTCACAGTTCTCTTTGTCCCTAGTTCCCTTAGCACCTAGTTCCCTCGTTCTCAGTTCTCTTAGTCCACACTTCCCTTAGTTTCATTGTTCCCTTACCTTCTAGTTCTCAATTAAGTCACAGTTCTCTTAGTTTCTAGTTCCTTTAGTACCAAGTACCCTTGGACTCTAGTATCCAATTCTCTTAGTTCATATTTTCCAGTTCCAGTAGTTTCTAATTCCTAATATTTGATCTGGTTTTAACATTTTAACCATTATTATGAAACTTTACTATACTTGTGCTATATACAACATTTCTTGTGGAAGTGTGTGTGTGTGTGTGTGTGTGTGTGTGTGTGTGTGTGTGTGTGTGTGTGAAAGACACACACCGTGCGTCGTTGTGAGAGGAAGCAGGCAGTGTGTGTGTCATGCGGACTTGACGAGGCGTTGGAGGAGGAGACGTCTCACACTTTATGGTGGCTTTGTCCTCTCGTCCGTCCTCGTCCACGGCTGCGATCTGGTATATACACACACACACACACACACACACACACACACACACACACACACACACACACACACAATGTTCACAGTTCTCACCATAAATACTCAGCACATCATGGCAGATAGAAGAGGAGAAAGGACATGGTGGGAAATAGAGGGAAAAAAAGCACCACCTTCCTTCTTGACACACACACACATATAGATCTCTCTCATGCACACACACACACACACACACACACACACACACACAGAAAACACACACACAGACTATAAATACACAGTAGATTAGAGCAGAGCAGGTGGTGCATGCTGGGAAATAAAGCAGTACCTTTCTCCGGTGTTTCCTCAGGTCACTGGGCTGGAACACAGACAGAACAGACATATAAGAACTAATCTCACCTTATATCACATAATCTTTACCAACATGTCAAACCAGACAGTAGATACGCATATATATAAACTGGAGTTATTCCTACTGCTCATTTTATACAAGGGAAAATACGGCAGGATGAATTGAGACGTGACTAAAGTCCCAGAGAAACTCCGGTAATAATTACATTACGCCACCTCGACATGTAAAACTAATCCCCTCTAAATAGGGCTTTAGTATTAGTTTTTCTCCTCTCAGGCCTTTGTTTTTATCATTTTTGTAGATTACCGGTGTGGCGTGTGGTGGTGTGTGCTTTCCCTTCTATGTCCCTTTAATAGCTGTGTAATTTAAATGGAAAGCTCTGATTGGCTGTGAAATGATGACATGACAAGGACATCAGGAAGCTGAAATAATAAGACAAAGGAGAGAAAGAAAAATGGGGAAGGAAGAAGAAGAAGAAAAATAAGGTACAGAGGTATGACAAGGAAGAGACAGAAGGGCAAAGAGCTAATAAGACGGAGAAGCAGAAACAGCAGAGGATAAAAATGTAAAAAAGAAGAGGAGAAGAAAAAAAAAGACAAATAAGAGGAAGGACATGAGGAAACAGTCTGATTCCTCTCTCTCTCTCTCTCTCTCTCTCTGTGTGTGTGTGTGTGTGTGTGTGTGTACCAGTGTCATGACCCCCATGCGCTCCATGTCCCGGGCGGGGCTGCGGGGTGTGTGTTTGGGGGACGAGTGCCCGCTGGGTGGTGATGACGATGTGAGCGATGACGCCGTAGCCGAGGCGGTGATGAGCGAACGCGCCAGATTCAATCCCTCTAAACTCACACTGGCTACACGGTGTTCAATCTCCTCCGCCCGCTGCTCCGTACACTCCTTCTCCTCCTGAATCAGCCTGGAAACACACACACACACACACACACACACACACACACACACACACACACACAGAGCACTTTCGACTTGCTTGATGATTTTGCTAGCTAGTTAAATCTTATCGTATTTTATTCTACTAACTTATCGGAGGGAAATGTTTATATTCCTGATGGTTCATAATGGCTATATGCTATCCATCTAAATCATAATTTTAGCCATACAGAATCTTTAATCAGTAATCTTCCAACACATCCGGGGTAAATGTTGATGCTCCTGACAGTTCTGTCTCATTTCTGCTGTAACTCTGTCTGTTCATTGTCCATAAGAAAGACTTAATGGCTACATGCTAAGCTAGATCAATTCCCTCAGGATCTAGCTATCTTAGGCACTGGCTCTGTATTTCCCAGTTGCTAAGCAACAGTATTCCCACCATTTTAACCACTTGGACGTAGTGTATGTTCAAAATCAGGTGGTTCCTGGCGTGATGTGATTTTGGAAGGAACACAGACTTCTGGCATTTTCTAGAAATCAATCACATGGTGCAGTTTAAAGCGATAATGCAAAAATAAATAAATAAATAAACCCTATTTAATTGCCATTAACTGTTTCAAACAAAACTATAATAACTTTTAAAGACAGGATTCTGTAAACGTTTTCAATCCAGTGACAGCCAATCAGATTGCATCCTTCGGGTTTCTGAAGCTTGTAGTTAATGTAGGGAATTTTTTTTTTTTTTCGAATGTGGAAAGGCTGCTTAATAATTACTACTTCTGATAAATATTTACAGCCCCGCCCTATTTTTTTCCTACTGACTGTCACGCCTCAACGTGTAAAGCAAAATGAACTGCTACTAGTAATGAACTCCGTATTTGCGATCTTGTGTCGTTTCAGATTCATTCAAATGAACAATTTTTTTTCACCAGGCAAATTTTTATTTAAAGGAAATTCACTCATGCTAGCAGTTAATTCCTGAACCTTGGAAATGTAAAGAAAAGCAAGGCTATGTTCTTTTTTTTTTTTTTTTTTTAAATAATAAACTAAAATAATTAAGCAAGTTTTGTCCAAGATTCGGAATTTAACCAATAGCGTAAGGGCTAGCTCATGTTAGCTATTCACTGAACCGTTACAAAATCACATCACTCCGGGTCCTCCCACATCCGCTGCTTAACACCTGAGGTAAACTGCTCTATATGTCATCATCCGTACATCTCTAAGCCAATCAGAACACATCGTACAGTGAAGAATGACGGCGTGTTGGCTGATGTCTGACCGTATCTCTTTGTTGATGGCGTCGAGTTGTTCCTGCAGCATCATGGCGAGGGTCTGAGCGTCTGAATGTCCGCTGGGCGAGAGCAAATCCATCGAGCTGAACAAAGTCTCCCGATCGTCGTCGTCGATGTCCGACATCTCGGTATCGCTCTCGAACGGGTGCGAGCCCAACACGCCGAGCTGCTGCGAGCGCCACTCGTGTTCGCCCAGAGACTTCGCCTAAAGCGGCGTGGAGACGTTTATTATACCGTATTTAAACCTTACATTTACACTCAGGCAGTGTTCTATGAGTGCACCAATCTATACACACCTAACATAAAGTATAGTCGAAAAAATTGAATAGCTCAGACGCTGACCTTCCTCAACATGGAGGAACGCTTGGAAATTGTGTTAGCGATCAGTGCTAAGTGTAATTACCGTTAAATTAAGTTACATTGTTTGGCATATTTTCTTTGAAATTCATCAACACATCTGAGGGAAACGTTCTGTCTGGATAATTCTGTCACACACACACACACACACACACACACACACACACACACACACATTGGGAGTGTTGACTTTCTACTTTCTTTGCTAGCTACATGCTAGATAGCTGAATCACAATTTTAGCCACCTGAGGTAAATGTTCATATTCCCAATAATGCTTTTTTTTACACTGTGTAAAAGAATTAGCTGCATGCTAGTAATATGAGTCATAATTTTAGACATACAGAGTCTTTTCTTAGTACTTTACCAACACATCTGAGGTAAATATTGATATTTCGCATAGCGCTGTATCATATCCACTGTCACTGCGTCTTTATATTGTCTGTGTAAAGGAATTAGCTGCATGCTAGCTACAGGAATTACAATTTTAGACATACAATATGTTTTCTTAGCAATTTACAACACATCTGTGGTAAATATTCCAATATTCCTTGTTGTTCTGTGTTATTTATGCACTGTCCGTATAAAAGCTCTAAAGGCTAGCTAACTTCCCTCAGTCCTTAGCTAGCTTATGCACAGTGTCTGTATCTCCCAGTTGCTTAGCAACCGTATTCCCACAATGTAAACCACTTTAACCCTCGTCCCATGTGAAAGGAAGCACGACTTCTCACGTATGATTTGTTCAACACCCAAATATTATTATCTATTCAGTGGTTAGAGGGGTGCCAATACTTTTACTGTGTTTATCCAGAACGTCAGCTCAGCTCCAGACAGTATTTATATGGCTAGAAAGTGACCTATATGGCAGATGAACCAAGATAAAATGTCCTGTGTGTGTGTGTGTGTGTGTGTGTGTGTGTGTGTGTGTACCTTCTGTTCGTCTCGGCGTAGCCCCATGCGTCCTCTTCTTGTTCGGTGCATCACTTTAGTGGAGCGATAATCAGATTGAGACTCAGCGAGAGAACCAAGAGAGTAACGCAGATCTGAGGAGGCATCCAGATGAGACCTGACACGCGCACACACACACACACACACACACACAGGGTTTAAACATTCCACCTTGTTTGTTATATTCTGACATCAGGACTCTTCGTATGTCTCACCGTGACAGTGTTGGCTCCGCCCTCATTCTGAACTGATCGAGTTCAGCTCTCATTTTGTCCATCTCGTCTGCCAACTGGGACTACACACACACACACGCACGCACGCATACCCAAAACAAACAAATTGATTTATATCGATACACATAAATCTACAAAATGTCAATATCATTCAGCTAATATATATCGGTCACGTCCTAATCAAATAACGTAAGCTATTCTTTCTTAGCTATGAGCTACAAAATAAAATAAAATAAAATAAAATAAAATAAAATAAAATAATGGTTATACAGTATATTTAGCTATTAGCTGACACAGTTATCATTATCACCATATTTCATTTTCCGTAATCATGAATTCTGTCTAAACGTCAAAACAATTATTACTGCAAACACGGCTAAAGGGTAAATAAAGATAGACAATTTTTATATTTTAATTATTACACGTTAAATTAAATGCAAATTAAGTAAATATAAATGTATTGCTTTTAGACAATCAGTGTGTTAGCATCTTTAAATGATTTGCTGATTTTCTCGCTTTTCCTTTTATTTAATATACTAGAATTTCCTTTTCACTGAGAAATAAAAGTTCAGTCTGTAGTATTTCAGATTTACTGTATACAGTATATTTTGGAAAATGTCAAAACTTTCTACCGGAACGTTCATAATAAAGTACATTTTATAAATAACAGTAGTATCAGAAACAGTAGCTTGTCATGTCTTAGAATAAATTCTGTAAATAAAAAAATACACAGGGATAAAACCAGACATTTGAAGTCATTTCACTATCGAATAGCTCAGACGCTGACCTTCCTCAACATGGAGGAACGCTTGGAAATTGTGTTAGCGATCAGTGCTAAGTGTAATTACCGTTAAATTAAGTTACATTGTTTGGCATATTTTCTTTGAAATTCATCAACACATCTGAGGGAAACGTTCTGTCTGGATAATTCTGTCACACACACACACACACACACACACACACACACACACACACACATTGGGAGTGTTGACTTTCTACTTTCTTTGCTAGCTACATGCTAGATAGCTGAATCACAATTTTAGCCACCTGAGGTAAATGTTCATATTCCCAATAATGCTTTTTTTTACACTGTGTAAAAGAATTAGCTGCATGCTAGTAATATGAGTCATAATTTTAGACATACAGAGTCTTTTCTTAGTACTTTACCAACACATCTGAGGTAAATATTGATATTTCGCATAGCGCTGTATCATATCCACTGTCACTGCGTCTTTATATTGTCTGTGTAAAGGAATTAGCTGCATGCTAGCTACAGGAATTACAATTTTAGACATACAATATGTTTTTATTTCACTATTAAATGTTTTTGGATTAAACTCGAAAACAGTAACATGCTGTATTTTCAGGACTATAATTCTCTCTAAAGTGTGAATTTCTGTTCGCTTAGAGAAGCAGCGTTGCGTTTTTTCATAAATGACACAATAACATAGCAAGCTGAAAAGTTTTTACGCAGCAGTGTTTAACACAGAAATCTTTCAGGATAACATTTTCACCTGGCTTCCTGTTTCTGCTGATGATATACAGTTCATTTGTATTTGGATATTAAACATTACCTTTTCGTGAATGGAGTCTTCCAGCTGCTTCCTGTAATTCTCTGAATCTTGAATCAATACATTCTGGAGAACAAAAATGCAGCAAATTTAAGGAGGAAACGTCTATAACGACATCGAGATGTAATAATGCGAAAGCATGACGGCACACTGAGATTACGAATGGAGGAGATATTCCTTGCTTGGTAACGTCTTCCAAACGTGATTAATAATAACTAATAAAAAAGGCACCTTCTCCTCCAGAGCAGCCATCCTCTCCTTCAGATGGAGCTGCAGACGCTCGTTTGACTCGGTGAGGAGACGATCCACCGTGTCTGACAGACGCTTGTTGTGTTCCTCGTTCATCTTCTCTCTCTGACGAGCCTGAAACAACAAAACAATCCGTTATTACTGGCTGAAAGCGGCAGGGACGGTACCACATGCCCAGTGTAATGTAATTTATTAAATTATACACAATAAATTTATACGTTTGCATAATTTGTTACTTTTCTCTTAGCGTAAAGTGAATTCAATTTATTTAATTCAAGACTAATTGTTTTGTTCACTAAAAACTTTTAAACGGAGGATGTAGATAAAGAAACGATAAACTGTAAAATGTTAAATTATACATCGTTCCGTTCAAAGCAGCAGTTTGTTTTCTTTTTACGGCTTCTTACAAATTATATAAAAGCTGTAGAGCTGCTAGCATCGCATTAACATTATTCTGTAAACAAATCTAAAACTAAATGGATTTCGCAGTAGTAAATATATTGAAGTGTAAATTTTGAGTAATACTGAATGTAGCTTTTTAGCTACTAAGTCACATGTAGAATGTAATTTAGCTATCGGTAAATGTTTCCTGATAGATCAAGCTATTAGCTGACATTTAGCATGTATTTTACTTGTATATATATATATATATACGTTTATACTAATAGTTCTATATTTAAGTGCTCAGTTATATTTAAGATGCTTATTTAAGCCAACTTTTTTTTTCAGCTGTAGGAAAGTACACACCCGTAAAAGTTCCTGGTTTTTCTCCTCCAGCTGTCCTTCCAGATGCCTCATTCGTTCCTCAATACTGCCATGTCTTTCCTCTGCCTGTTCAACACACACACACACACATTTTATCACATTTAACACAAGATCAAGCCATCTTGGTGATGTTCTCTGGCTGTTATTTACAGTCGCACAAGACCAGACTCCTTTAAACACGGAGAAACCGGTTAACTGCAAACTGAGAGCCAAGCCGGTGGTTCAAACGTGGATTTAAACCCGTTGAACAAATATGGCATGAACAATGTGTGTTTTTGCCTAATTTCTTTTCAGGCTACTGCACAGTTGGATGAGCTGCATTGTTGTCTGTTTCTATGGTAACAGTGCTCATCAGACTAAATGGTAGGCTGAATCTTAAATAGCTCTGTACAAATATAATGGCGTATATACACCCTAATTAGAGCACTTTATGACCAGCGTCCACTGTGTTTAGCTAGCTGTGAAGCTTCCGCTATTCTGGAATTTACTTTTTTACAGTAAGGGTATCTCTGAAGGAGCTGGAGAGATCTGCAGCTCGGATACGAGAAGCTGTTCCATAGCTGTGCCATAGCCAGGACACTCCACAAAGCTGGGCTTCATGGAAGAATGGTGAGCCATATGAAACCCCATTTGGAGAAAGGGAAAGATGAGAAGAAAAACATGTGGAAAGATGTTCTCTGGTCCGATGAGACCACAGTTGAACATGTGAACTTGGCACAAAGACGACTAAGAACATCATCCACACGTTGAAGCATGGTGGTGCTAGCATCACGCTGAGAGTTCCCCTTGGCCTCTTGGTTGTTTCTTTGATTAATTCCCTCTTTACCCAGTCAGCGAATTTTGGGGATGCAGCACATTATTTACATTTTCAAATAACAGATTTGTGATTTTGTTGTGGAGCCAAACCTTTACTGATACTTTTCCAGAACTTTATCCTGGAATTGTTTTGATAGCTTCATGGTCTTCATGATGCTGTTTGTTTCTGTAACAACCTCTGAGTTCTTTCAGGAACAAGTGTATTTACAATACATACAGTGTGTGTGTGTGTGTGTGTGTGTGTGTGTGCGAGCCACCTTGGTGAGTGCTGCTATTCTCTGTGCGAGTTCTGCCTCCACCTCCGGCAGAGTTTCTGCTTTCCTCATCGTCTGCTGCAGCTTCTGTTCAGCCAACTCCAACCTCTCCTGCAGCTGCCTGTTCTTCTCCTCCATCTGATACACACACACACACACACACACACACACACAGAGCAGAATGACTCATGGCTTTTCATGACTTGTATAACTCTGTTAATTTCCACCTGTTTATCTGGGTAATGAAGCGTATCCATTTATTTCTAACGTACTCTTCATCACTTCATTTCCTCCGTCTCGTCTCTAATTTCCTTTTTATTACCAGCAAATAAGAAAATTCAGGTCAGAACAACCACAAGTGGTGTGTGTGTGTGTGTGTGTGTGTGTGTGTGTGACGTAAACAGACAGAGATGAAAAGAATATTTTGCTAAATGAAATCAATTACATCCAGAACTGAGTAATCCTTAAAAGGCCTCAGGTTTTTTTCCTCACAATCCCTGAATATCTGGTTTCACTCAGAAATATGTTGCGGGACAAAAGAAAAATGTGCTATAATTTCTGTTTCGCATCGACTCTAAGCCCAAATACTTAACTTAGAACATTCTATACTGAGAATTCAAACAGTCAATAAATATACAAACAGTGTCGGCAAATACAGCATAAAATATTAAAAATGTTTATATCGTAACAAACTTGAGTGTCTATTAAAAGGTCTTTACACTTCTTCATGTGTTTAAACTCTCAGGTGTGTATTCACTCTCAGGTGTGTATTTACTCTCAGGTGTATATTTACTCTCAGGTGTGTTTAAACTCTCAGGTGTGTTTAAACTCTCAGGTGTGTATTCACTCTCAGGTGAGTATTCACTCTCAGGTGTGTTTAAACTCTCAGGTGTGTATTCACTCTCAGGTGTGTTTAAACTCTCAGGTGTGTATTCACTCTCAGGTGTGTTTAAACTCTCAGGTATGTTTAAACTCTCAGGTGTGTTTAAACTCTCAGGTGTGTATTCACTCTCAGGTGTGTATTCACTCTCAGGTGTGTTTAAACTCTCAGGTGTGTATTTACTCTCAGGTGTGTTTAAACTCTCAGGTGTATATTCACTCTCAGGTGTGTTTAAACTCTCAGGTGTGTATTTACTCTCAGGTGTGTTTAAACTCTCAGGTGTGTATTCACTCTCAGGTGTGTTTAAACTCTCAGGTGTATATTCACTCTCAGGTGTGTTTAAACTCTCAGGTGTATATTCACTCTCAGGTGTGTTTAAACTCTCAGGTGAGTATTCACTCTCAGGTGTGTTTAAACTCTCAGGTGTGTTTAAACTCTCAGGTGTGTATTTACTCACAGGTGTGTTTAAACTCTCAGGTGAGTATTTACTCACAGGTGTGTATTCACTCTCAGGTGTGTATTTACTCTCAGGTGTGTTACCTGTCGAAGAAAAGCCTCCTTATTGGCCAGTTCATTCTCCAGTTTGTCACTGATGTCGTGCAGTGAAGTGGACTCTCTCTGAGCGCTGAGGTAACGTTTCTCCAGAGTCACAATCCTCTCCTCCATGTCCTCCTTCTGACACATGGCCTACACACACACAAACACACACACACACACACACACACACACACACACCACCATCATCATTATCATCATTATCATCATAGTCCTGTTATATTAGGTTAATTGTCATGACATGAAGGTCATTGTGATATACACACAAACGTCATGGTGATATACACACAGACATCATGGTGATATACACACAAATGTCATGGTGATATACACACAGACATCATGGTGATATACACACAGACATCATGGTGATATACACACAAATGTCATGGTGATATACACACAGACATCATGGTGATATACACACAGACATCATGGTGATATACACACAAATGTCATGGTGATATACACACAGACATCATGGTGATATACACACAGACATCATGGTGATATACACACAAATGTCATGGTGATATACACACAGACATCATGGTG
>CM074933.1:1365454-1381915 GCA_037576815.1 Pangasius larnaudii
GTGTGTGTGTGTGTGTGTGTGTGTGTGTGTGTATGTGTGTGAGAGAGAGAGAGAGAGAGAGAGAAAGAGAGAGAGAGGGAAGAGAGAGTAAGTGAGAGAGAAAAAAATAGCAAAAAAGCAAAAAACAGAAAAGAGAAGAAAAGAGAAAGTTCAGGGAAGTCATAGACAAAAATAGAAAGAATAAGAGACAGATAAAGAGAGAAACTGATTGATAGGACACACACACATAGGCCACGCCTCCTTCACTGAGACTGATAGGACACACACAGAGGCCACGCCTCCTTCACTGAGACTGACAGGACACACACAGAGGCCACGCCTCCTTCACTGAGACTGACAGGACACACACAGAGGCCACGCCTCCTTCACTGAGACTGACAGGACACACACAGAGGCCACGCCTCCTTCGCACTGATTAATACAGTAAGTAGGACAGTGCTAAAGTCTTCCAGGATATTTTTAAATAATTACAAAAGAAACCATGCAAGAAAAATGACATCATCAGCCACGATGTGATCCGATAAGTTCTTACCTCCTGATTGGCAGCAGTTAACTCCTCCTCCAAGGCAGAGACTCTTTCGAGTGACACACGTAGCCTCTCTCTCACCTACAGGCACACGGAAAGAGAAAACTTTAAATTTAATAAATTGTCACAAAGCACCTTTACAGAAATAAATGGATTCAAAATACATTGTAAATATGTAAATTCATAAATATATCTAGTCATATATGACTGGATATCACTAGTTATAAAAGTCTAATGTAATACTTCATTTCAGTGTGTTCACATTTAATTTAATTTCATACATAAAGCAGAACATAGCATTTACAAATGAAGCAGGATTGTGCTAATAATTATACATCATCCCACTTCTTACAGTTAAACTTAGCTTAAAATGAGGGCTATTTCTAAATCAAGTACATATAAAATGTGGGTTGATCTTCCTTCAGTGACAGCAGGCTGTCCAGCTCCAAACCATGATGATGCTACCACCACCATGCTTCACAGTTGGATCAAGGTTTTAGTGTTTTATCCCCAAACATTGTTGCTGTGTTGTGTATTTCCACTACGCAGTTTCACTCATATGTCTCTTCTGTCCAAAGAACATTTTCCCAGAAATGTTTCAAACATCTACGTGTTTTCGTTGTTGTTGTTGTTTTTTTCAGAGATTTCTTCCATTACCAACATCTTTTTATATCATATTCACTTCCTCTCTGGTAAAAGTACCTTAAAATAGAGAGAAGCCTGCATTTACACCTAAAAGTCCTAAAGGTTAACAGGACAGAGAAGGAAGGAAAGACAGTGTGGAAGTCTGGAAGGATTTCATTAACAATAAAGTGACATGAGAGATTTAGTTATGAACACTGATTGATTCAAATGTTTTTTTTTTCTTCATAAATGAACAATATTACAGTGTGCTAAATTCCAATAATGACACTTTATTTTCATTCTGCATGTCTACTTTTGATGAGGTCATCACGTTTCCCTGATACAGTAACCGGTGCTGGTTAGGGAAATGTCCAGAGCTGAGCTTCACCTTTTCATCCAGAGCTTTGTGATGCTCGAACAAGGATTTGAGAGCTTTGAGAACTTCCACCTCGCTGGAGACTCCTGATGGAGACTGAGCCTGTCGCTTCACCACCGTCATCCTGAGGGAGCGCTCGTGACGAGACACCAAACACTCCAAATGCTCCAGCAGCAGCTGGGGATGCACACATACACACACCATCATCATCATCATCATCATCATCATCATCATCATCATAATGCATCAGTATAAGAACTGTAACCATTCTTACCATGGCTAAACATTCCTAAATAATAAACCTCACCATTGCCTAAAATTATTCTCTAAACTATTCATTAAAATCCTTCTAAATGTCTCTGAAGGTACAATTTAAAGTTCCAAAAATTCCCAAGACACTAACAGTACTCTGTAAAATCCTTACAAATAATTACAGTATTCCCAAAAATGATCCAAAATCTCTACTAAGTACTTTTTTTAATGCCTAATATTACTTTTTAGAAAACTATTTCTGAAAATATGCTGAACCCTTTCTCACACTGCACTGGCGATAATCGACTTATCTGACATTTTCAATCAGTATAAACAAATGAATTATATTATTGCCCCAAGTCTGTTATAAGAGTAAGTCAGGACACTGTTGGGTTTCTGTGTGTAGAGTATCGTGACTCTGTGTTTAGCTGCTGGTGAGCAGGATGATGGGAAAAGGGCAGGAGTGTGAGCCTCCTGCTGGGAAAACAATTCCCACCTCTCCACAATAACACGGGTACAGAGATAAAAACACACAGCACAACGAAAGCTTCTGATAGTAAAACACCTTAAACAACTGCCACAATAACATTATAACATTTAAACCTAGTTGGCTAGGATTAAAAAAAGAAATACTTATGTAAAACAGCAAGTTCTTAAAGCCCTGAGTGTCTACTTTCACACTAACCACTACTGTGGATTAAATAAATTAAATAAATAAATAAAAGTACTTTTTAAAAGTCTATACCATTGGCTAAAAATATTCCTTAAAAGGGTTTTACACTTAAGTTAAACTAATGTAAAATTCTCTAAAAGTGTCAGAAATGCCACAAAGTCTGTATAAGTACCATTGTAAGTGCCTGAAATTACCCAGATGTATCCCCACAAAGTCATTAAATGGTCATTAAAAGTCTCTACAATTACCTAAAAGTGTTCCCCAAAATGCTCAAAAGTCACTAACAGGTACTTTTACAGGTCCCACTTTTTTTTCACGTGTTTTCAAGCATTCTAGAAAATTTCCCAAATTCTCTGAAAGTACTTTTTAAATTTCTTAAAATAACCTAAAAGCATAACCAAAAGATGCTCATAAATATGTAAAAATATCCTTTAAATTCTTAACATTATCTCAAAGTATTTCAGAAAAGGTCTCTAAAGGTACCATTTTAAATTCCACAAATTACACAGAAGTATTTCTGCAAAAATCCAAAATCTGTTAAAGGACTACACTGAATTATACACACTAAAGTGCCTAAAATGATCTAAAAGGTCATTTTAAGGGTTTTTTTTTTTCGAAAACGCCCCAAAATCCCTAAACGGACCCTTTAATGTGCCACAAATTATCGAAATATATTTTTACAAAGACCTCACTCAAACCCAGAACTCCCTAAAAGTCCATAAAAGTACTCTTTAAAGGTGTTCTGAAAACGTCCAAAGTTCAGCACCAAGGACAGCGTCCAAAACAATCCCAGAATGGTGGCCGTCTGGCGCGCACTCATTACCGTGACCCCGAACAGGTTTCATCACGGTAACTCCAGTGTCACTCCAAATCAAGTCCCTTAAGGTCTAGAAACATCTCCATTCCCGTACATACAGTATATTCACTAAAATACCTGAGTGTTTTAGTAAGTGCTAAACCGCATACACATCCATAACACATCCATAACACATCCATACCTTGTGTTTACTAAAACAGTCCCTAATAGCAGGGATTTCCTACAATCTCTGTATTAAAAGTATTAAAACCCCTGCTGCGATGCCTGAACATCCTCGGGTCCTAAAATTTCCAGAATTGCCCATAAGTAGTGAAATTGGTGTAGCGAGCTGTGGGTGTGAGGTGGGCATCAGAGGTCAGGCTCGTGTCAGCGTCCTCATTACAGCGAGACAGAGCGGAAAGCCACGAGGCGGTGTTTTATACAGAAGTGTTTCTATGAGGCTCGTTCTGGAAGGAAAATCGTTTAGCGTAACTTCATTACACACAATCAAATCCATTATCAAGGGTTCTTCAGTTGTCCTTCTAGAGGAACTCTTAAAGAAGAACAGAGTAAGACCAGGTAACACCAAGATCCCTTAATTACCCAATACACCTGCAAAGAACCCCCGAAGAACCCTGTTTTATAAAGTATACCAAGATACATGCAGCTACATAGCTCCTGACTACTCTTAGCTAATTATATCACTGTTTTTAAGAAATAATAATAATAATATTAATAATAATAAATATAATATATTATGCTAACGATGGAATACATCTCTTAAGATGGGAAGATCTCAGAGGCACTTGATAGACGTGGAATGTTGATATTTAACGTAATCCACATTCTAAAGCTGAACGTTGAAGTCTTGCTGCTGGGGAAAGGCTTCGCGAGGGAGAGCAGGAGGAGCGAACAACAACGTTCCACCACAAAGAAACAACACAGCATGTTCTGGACTGTCCACAATATCTGAGCGCTCGTCCCACAGTCGCCTCTCCGTCTGTTCCTCGTCTTCCTCCCGGCTAACATCATCCACAGCTAGCAGCGGAATACACGTTTCAATGAAGGCTGACTAAAATCAAGAGGCTGTGAGGTGCAGATTTCAGTGCCAGCACGATATGACGATATGCGACTCATCAGATATCTCGTAGCCGCCTGTCTCGCGCCGTCTTGACCCGCGAATGTGAGATCAGCGTGAGGAAGTGCTTCGTTGGTTGTTTTTTTTTTTAAACAGTGACTGAATTTATGGCAAGAACTGAGTGAAGTGTATGATTCAGTGCTACTGCTAATTAGCCGTATTAGCCATATTTATGCTAATTTAATCTAGCTAGGCTGCGTTATTGTATCCAGTGATATTAGCTAATCGGCAAAGAATCGTGTTTTTCAGTCTTCTGTAATTTTTTTGTGAATATCGTACGTTTTTTGATGATACGTCTATGTAGCTTGATAAGCAACACTCATTAAAAACACTTTTATTTATTCTTATGTTTTTTTGTAGCTTAACACATTAAGTTCCCTGAAATTTGGGAACTTCCCTGAAACTTTACACTCATCTATCACATCGATCAAAATCTGATTTCCACTGTCGGGTAAATGGTGGTCTATATACACTGTACATAACTGTTGCACTGCTCCATTAACATTATCTATGACTCGAAATGAAGATCTGTCCAGCCAGGAGCAATCGCTTCTCCAGAAAAGGAAATTCCATCAACAGACTCAACAAAGTCACGAAGTACGACGTAAGTATTATGACGACAATTTTGCCAACACGTTTACTGGCAAAAGAGAGATTTTTCTTTCCGTTTTGTTTGATTTGTTTGATGTTCGCTTTCTTCTGTTTTATTGTTTCAATGTTTTTGGTCATTCGGGACAATGTTGCGTATAAAGCAACGGACAGATTTTCTCATGTTTGTAACGTTTCTGATGTAGTTTATGAGCTAAAATATAGAGCGAGCACGCTTCAGCGGTCTATTATAAAATCTGTGATGTCATGGAGTAACCAGTATGGCGTCTGAACCGGGAAATGATAACCTGTGCCAATATGCGTAGAAAACAACAGCTAAACAACACATACGCGTAAAAAAAATTGTATACACATGTTTTTGGCACTATGTGACATAGGCATCTTCCAAATAAATACATAAATGCATGTAAATGTAATTCTAAGTGTATTGCGACTTGACTTTCTCAGCCCCCTGAGAAGATCTTATCCTGGACCTCTGTCTATAGTTACAGCATGGTCCAGAACTAGCCTCTAGCTCCAGGACAACGTCTAGGCTGAAAGACTACACTTCAGGTAAATGACACTTTGCGTCAGCAATAAGAAATAAACATTTGTGGTTCACTTTCGTTTCCGATCGGTTTATAAATCAACTAGCATGTGTACCGATGATTAGCTCGGACCCTTTATTATCTCTAACCATACATGTGGTCCATGCTAATGTTAGCAAAACTGTAGTTCGTTTTGAAACACTGCGCCTGCTAGCGATGAGTGTTAGCGTAATCAGTGTAAATGTGCTGTGTGATGTGTTTTTCTCATTACAGGAATGCTGCCTCATCTCCTCGTGATTAAACACTCAGCTCGTTTAAACAACACTTCATTCTCTCCTCTGTCTGCTCTTATTAGCGCCCCGTCTCCTCCTTACGGCTCTGGGATCATGAGGCATCTTCAGATATGTAACTTTATGTCCTGGATTTTAGCGCTGAGCGCTCGGCTGGAGTGGAATGCGGAGTTTAATTGAATTGTGGCAGGAATGTTAGTGCGCCTGACTCGCTCGAGCCCTGAGGGGAACCATACAGACCTGGAGGTGAAAATGAGGTGAGAATAAATGCTCTCTCACGCTGTCTCTCTGCTGAGGCCGAGGTGAGTTCATGCATCTCTGCGACAGCGTGGGCATTTTTATCAAACCCACAAACTGAAGCCATCATTACAAGATGTGTCTGTCCTGCTGCCTTCACAGATAATGTCATTCTCCTACTAGCAATAGGCATTTTAGTCTTTTTGACAGACAACCTGTCGACTCTTTATATCCATATGTCATGTTGCAGCCTTCGACCAAACATAGCAGCCATAAATCTCTGGATAAAACTCTACATATTAGCTGTGCTGTTTCACATTTCCTGCCCAAAACACAACTATGACAATCAGACCCCAGTTCCCGCCCCCAACACCACTGTAACCAATCAGACTATAGATCCCGCCCCACAAAGCCTCTATAACAATTGGACCTCACTTTCGTCCACACTGTTCCTGATATTATGTGAAATCCGACCAAGGATCCCATCCTGTAAAATGCCACAGTAACCAATCAGAACACAATTTCCACCCCAAATGTAACCAATGACAGCAAAGTTCCCTCCTCTGATGATATCACTGTAACCAATCAGACAGCAGTTCCTGCCCCCAAAGCTAGTGCACTACTATAGAGATAGTTTAACCCTCTAGCCAAAGTAATAAAGAGCTGCACTATATGACCAAAAGTATGTGCACCCTGACCATCACACTCGTATGTGGTTCTTCTTCAAACTGTTGGAAGCACACAGTTACAATTTCCCTTCACTGGAACTAACAGACCCCAAACCTGTTCCAGCATGACGACGCCCCTGTGCACAAAGCGAGCTCCATGAAGACGTGGTGTGTGAAGGTTGGAGTGGAAGAACTCGAGTGTCCTGCACAGAGCCCTGACCTCAACCCCACTGAACACCTTTGGGATGAACTGGATTCTGCAACCTACACTCACTCTAGCCACCATGCTAATTTCACCCTTAGCTAATTAGTTACTGTTTATATACTAACAATGAAGAAGCTCATCCACTCACCCTGGTGTTGTTCCTCTCGGCCTTGAGCTCTGAGATCTCCTCCTCTTTCTCCAGCAGCTGTTCTCGACAGGCATTCAGCTCTTTCGTCAGGGCCGCAAACTCCTGCAGAACACAAAAACCACCAGTTTAGCATCATGCTCATTTCTCAAGGCCCAACTAACCCAGGCTTCTGCCTAACGACACAGAATTGAATTCCCCACACACACACACACACACACACACACACACATTATACACACACATGGTCTTGATTGAGTTCAGCATAACTAATAGCAAAAATGCGATAATAAATCAGTTGCACATTGACGGGAGTGACGAGATAATAGACGGAGGACAGGAGACAAACACTGACATCATCTTCCTGCCTCAGCGAATATAAACACACACAAAAAAACTAAACTATCTTCCTCTGAAATGGATTGTTAATGCGATGTTAATGTGATGATCTTCTGTAGATGATGATGATGTAACATGTGGTGAGCCAGCCAGGAGTTGCTCAGAGAGCTGACTGTTAGCAGATGATGAATGATTGAGAGATTTTTTTGACATTACACACACAATCTTTATTGATGCTACATTGACAAACACCAGCCCAAACCTTTCCCTCTGAAATGGTTTGTTTAGAGTTAATAGAGCAGTGTTAGATGATAAAGGCCAGAGGAAAACACTGCGTCCCCTGAGAGGATGACGAGGGCGAGGAAGTCGTTGACTTTATCACACCTCAATAACACGGATATTGATTTTATCCCGCCTACACTGCGGAGTTAGATTAATGCTGGCTCAGTAATTGGACCGGGATCCGAGTGTAAGAGAGTCCTAAAGTCCAAAAGCCCAGTCACTAACGATTATAGAGAGAAGAGGGATGAAGCAGTGATGATGCAGAACTGTAGAGAGAAAAAGTTTAGTTGCAAGTTGCATCGGAATGTATAGTTTCTCATAAACCACAGCTACTGAAGAGACTTCTGTGCTGACAAATTACATCCTCAGTAATTTATTACAACTGGAAAATTCAATGCCTCTCCGCATTGCTCTCCTTTGTTCATTATGGAATTGGGATTCATGTGATTCCCTCTCTCAAATTCCCAAGCGCTGCTTTCACATCATTTGCGTCTGTTCGTATATTGTCAACCAAACTTCTTCTTTCCAGTCCCATCTCTGCCCCTGTCCTGTCACTGGTCTGTTGCCCTAATGTGTACACCTGTTCTGTGTTTAGCCCTTGATTAGTTTGTCTATTTATACCTTGCCTTTTCTTTGTCTAACTGCGAAGTCTTATAGTGGATTTATTTTAAGTCCAGGCTGTGTTTCTGAGTTCTGTATGTTTTCGTATTTCCTGAGTTTGACGCTTACCGGTTTTCCTGTATGGATTCTCATTGTTTAATGTGGTCTATATATACAAATAAAACTTTTAAAAAAGTCTCGGTGGTGCTCCGAAGAGTGTTTGTGATAAAGGGATAAGCTTGTCCTGCTTTTTAGTTTCTTCACATGTTTTTTCCACTTTAGCTCATTCTTGGGTACCACTGTAGCACAGTGCTAAATGCTTCAAGCATTAACCCTTCCATTACCATCACCACCACCACCACCGTGTGCTTCACTAACTTCTAACTTGCGGCGAGCCAGCCAGGAGTGGCAAGAGCATTGTCTAGCTGCAGCCCAAAAAGACTCGATGAGTTCCACTCTGACCCAACATGTGTGTACCAAGACTGAGAAGTTAAAATTGAATTTTTGTGACATCACACACATCTCGATTGAGTTCAGCATTAGTGAGTCAGATAGGAATATGTACTATGTATAAAATAAACAGGTGACATCTCTAATTGTAATCAAGCATGAGACCTGTATAGAAATAACTCGGCGAAGGAGAGCTCTTATGTTCTTGTACATTGTGTATTCTAATACGTCCCTGAATTTCACAGTAATATCAACACACTCTGAGACGTTATTGAGTCAGGAACCAATAAAACCACCAGAAAATCCACAAATCTGGGTTCTCCACAAAGAGCTCACTATGCTTGTGCCTACACTAATACTTGCTAGCCCATAGCAACCTTGCTAAGTCATGCCACCAGCAAGGAAAGATGCAAAAGTACATTATATAGTTAGAGACCGAAGGAATAAAAATGAACAAATCTTTTGTGCAGGGCAGCAACAAAGTGTCCAACTGCCCAGGCTCCGCCCCCGGAAGTGTCTGCTTATAGATGTCATAGCTGACATCTTACACCTACTTTCTTGGAATAGGAGAGTTAGATAGATAAGGGTACTTGGCATCTGACTTGAAAAGAGAAGTCTGTTGTAGGGAACCTCTAAGCGTACTCCCATCTGGGATCTAAACAAACAGGCCGCAATGTGGAGAATTTCTAGCAGAACTTCAGAGTATCTGAACCATCCAGGATTAAAGCTCTGCTGTTTTTGCATTCAGTCTCACACTGTGACCTCACAGCAGGTCAAAGGTCACGGTACGCTCATTCTCCCCAGGCGTGATGTAGTGAACACGGCAGAGAAGTGCACTCGGGTGATTTATTATTAACATCTCTTTCACCTGATTTTATAAAAGATTTTATTATTTCAGATACACACATGTTCTGCTCGTACTGCTAGGACTAAAACGTGGAACGTAGTAAAACATATGACACTGCTCCAAAGTCTAAAAGAATAATATTATTAAATAGTAAACACTACAGTAGGGTTCAGGGTCCTTGCTTATGCAACACACATAATTATTAACAGAGAAATAATCTTTTTTTTTTTTTTTTTTTTTTAAATGCTGGAATTATGTAACCAGTTCCTTTATTAGGTATTAAAAACGTTTCAGAGAGGCACCCAAAGAAGACTAATACCACCAATTAACTTTTTAATGATCCTGAATAAAAAACAAACACCAAGGACCTAATAAAAAGATTAGCTGTTATTCTGGTTAGAAAGTGCTTTATTGATCAGAAGGTCAGGAGTTCAAGCCCCAGCACTGCCAAGCTGCCACTGTCGGGCCCTTCAGCAAGGCCCTTAACCCTCTGTGCTCCAGGGAGCCGTATCATGGCTGACCCTGCGCTCTGATCCCTGCTTCATAACAAGCCAGGATGTGCGAAGAAACAAATCTCACTGCGAAGTATATGTGACTAATAAAGACTTCTTCTTCTTCTAACAAGTGTTACGCCACAGTACTGTTGATTCTCGAATTGTTTCTTGATTCTGATTTGTTAGCTGCAGATCACAGGGTTTTACTAATGCGTCCGTTCTAATACTTTATTGTTATTGGACAGAGGAGTTTATATTTTTCTCGGGATGCAAGACCAGCTCTGTTTTCCGTTTGTTTTGTCTTATTAACTTCAGCAGAGAGAAACAAAAGAGAAGTTGGTGAGGGAAAGACTGTATATAGCTGCTATAACACGTGAGAATAGGAACTAATTTGTTTCACAGAACATTAAATTAAACTATAAACAGATGAACAGTACGATGTGTCGTTCTTTAATAACTTTTAAAAAATATATATAAAATTGCAATTGCTGAGGTATAAGAGGAATAAAACAGTAACTCCGCCTCATCACACCACCCAGTCATTCAGTATTTTACTATAACAGCACACACACACACACACACACATACACAGTGTTTGTTACTCACTTATGTACTTCCTGAATGTTCTCTGTTAGCTGATAAGCAACTTTTAGTGGTTCCTCCAGAAGGACAAATCAAAGAACCCTGTACCTCTGAAGGAACCCCTAAGGGTTCTTAGTATCTCATGTGGAACTACTTCCGAGAAGGAAACACACTGTTGTAGGGTTCTGCATGGAACCTTTAGGAGCACCTCCAGAGGGACAAACCAAAGTGACTCCACTTTAAACTATATCCTATATGCAGATCATCCTGAATAGCAGAACCCTTGTATCAACGCTACACCGTTGTTGTACCATCTTCTTCACACATTGCTGAAGTTGGAAGCAGATACTCTGATGCACCGAAAGCCATTTATATTTAGAGAAAGTAAATATTTAGCATTACGTGTAAACGCAGACAGCCTAAGCCATGAGATGGCCTCGTCACGGATCCATGCACAGTCAGAGTGCTAATTAAAACGTGTTGATTAGGGGAGAGGTGAGAGCTGGAGAGGTGTTGGAGAGAAAGAGAGAGATGTTGTAATTACAGCATGTTCAACACGGACTCAGAGAGGAAGCAGACAGGAGGAAGGAGGAAGGAGACCAGACAGACTCTATAAGCTGCATCCAGCGAGCTGCTGTTCTGGAGAGTGACGATACACTATGATAGAGGAATCTGAAATGATTACGCCACTTGTAAGTGTGTACCAACTCTCAAGTGGTGAAGAACAGCACTTTTTAGATGCATGGCATGTCATCATGCAGGAAGACCTCCAGAGCCCGTTCTCTGTCAATATCCAACTTGAAACAGGAAGTAACTTGACAGGTTGAACCAATCACATTGCTCGGCATGCAGCATTGAGAGTAGATAGCTTCCACTCTCGATCCCCAAACCACAATTTTTCTAGCTTTACCACATTTTACCGAGCTCACAAACAGCTTTCATAAAACATAGCGAACTCTCTGAGCAAACAGTCCCACGTCCTCACTAGTGCGAAAACAGCCTAAAACAACATTCTTCCAAATAAAGGTGTGAGAAATGATTATTCAGAGTGATGCCATAGAAGAGCCTTTTTTGTTTTCCTAAACAACTTTTGGAATTATTGGATCTTTAACTAAATAAATGTTACTGTTATGAAGAAAGATTTTTCATTTCATTCATCTTCAGCCAGCACTTTATCCTGGTCAGGAAGGCAGTGGATCTGGAGTCTACCTTTTTTTAACAATTTAATTTTTTTTCTTGTTTTTTTTTTCAAGTTCTTTTCCCAAACCTCAATGGTGAATAGTACAGGATCTTGGAAGATCCTGAGAAAATCTCTGACAAGATGGAGAAAAATTGATTATTCTTACGCTGGTTAAGCACAGAACAGGCAGTGACTGTAAGTTAAATGCATAATGTCTGAGATAAACACAGTAGTTTGCAGCTTCAAATGCTAACATCATCCCGCATCCCCCCATCAGTTATTACAACAACACGTCAAGTTTGGACGTACGCCGTTACGAAATCATACAATTTTAGTAAACACACCTTTCATCTTTGTGACTATCCACAACTTCATTATCAATCTGGACCAAAATAAACTCATAAACAAACACAGATATGTGTTATTTTTTCGCATCACGTATCGGATATATTTTCCTGTATTCCGGTTTTGCTCCTCACTTGTTTTCTGACAAATCTCACCTCATGCAGTACAATTCGCTCAAAATGTTTTCTAACCATAATCAGCCCATCAATCTGACAATTAAGATGTTATTTACATCACCATAGCAACCATAGCAACATAGTGAGATTTGGGAAGAAACACTTTACTTATTCCTCATGGCCGTATTCCAACAAATCATTTTTGCTGGATATTTGTCTCTACGTTCCACAGCTGGGTTACTGATATTGATTAGGATATTAATTACTGACCAGCTGTTAATGATCTAAACCAAACACCTGAGGGTTAATTTACTTAGTTATGAATTTGTTTATTAGTTTCCTCTTTCTTTCTTTCTTTCTTTCTTTCTTTCTTTCTTTCTCCAATATAACCTTTTTCATCAGGTCCTTGCAGGTGCAGCATTTACTTCAATCTATATGAATTATATTAGAATAAGAAATAGAATTCATTAATAATAAATAAATAAATAAATAAATAAATAAATATTTTACAGATATTTATCAAACATTCCTTCACAAAAGAAAAGAAAAGAAAAGAAAAGAAAAGAAAAGAAACGAAAAGAAAAGAAAGAGGACATCTCTCTTACAGGAGCCTGGAAAATAAAAAAAGATCAAATAAAATAAAACAAAATGAAATAAATATTGTTCAGAGAAAACCTCTCTTCTTCTCCCTCTTCTTCTCTGCTCTTCTTCTCCAACTCTCAACCTCTCTCCTCCTCTCACTTTTCTTTCCACCTCTCACTCTCTCTTTAACTCCAGTTCTTGCTCTTGCACAGTCTCTCTTTCAGTCTCTGTACTATTATTATTATTATTATTATTATTATTATTATTATTATCTTCCTCTATTCCTCTCTTTCTTAATCCATAATTCATTCACTCTCTCTTTCCTGTCGAAAGATCATCCCTGTTTCCATTTCTGCCTCTGTCTTCCTTCGCCCCTTTGTATCTTTCTCTCTCAATCTCTCTCTCTCTGTATCTGTTTTTCTCTCTGTAACTCTCTTTCTCTGACTCTCACTCTGTATCTCTCACTAAATATTCACTCTTTCACTCCTTCTGTACATCCACATTTGAATATATGCAGAGACAGATGGAGAGAGAGAGATGGAGAGATGGAAAGAGAGAAGAAGGGATCATAAAGGTCAGAGTTATAAATCCAGCTCCACATTGCTTTAGGCTGAACTTTCCACTGACTTTATTCCCTGCAAAGCCTCATGGGATACGTGTGTGTATTCATCAGTGTGTGTTAATGGTCAGTGTGTGACCTCAGAGAGAGAGAGAGAGAGAGAGAGAGAGAGAGAGAGAGAGAGAGAGAGAGGAAAGCAGATATGATCCACACACACACACACACACACACACACACACACACACCTCTTTACAAATCACTCAATAAATACTTCAGACAGGGACAAATCAGAAAGAGAGCCTGTACAACAAACTCTCCAGTCTGCTGTCTCTTCTGAGAAAGAAAGAAAGAAAGAAAGAAAGAAAGAAAGAAAGAAAGAAAGAAAAAATAAAACATGTAGGGCAGGAAAGAGAAAGAAATTAATATATAATTAAAAAAGAATTTCAGTGAAAGAACAAAGACAGAAAGATGGAGGATGGGAGGAATTTTTAAAGCCTAAACTCATCCCTCCTTCATTCATCAGTCTGATCTTCCTCCTTGTGACACAACCTCACCTACGCAGCACTGTGGCAATGAACGTGAACATGTGTGTGTGTGTGTGTGTGTGTGAGAGAGAGAGAGAGAGAGAGATGCTACTCAAGGAGATTTCACACACACACACACACACACAGAGGTAATGATGAGGAGGAGTGTGTCCTGTAGTCGTGTTCAGCTCGCATTAGTGTAAACTGTCTGAATGTCTGGCATTTTATTAAAGGTCTTCAGATCAACACACACACACATACGCACACGCGCACACACACACACACATACGCACACGCGCGCGCACACACACACACACACACACGCACACACACAGTGGCTGTTGCATGATAATATAGTTCATGATTTCTATCTATATCTCATTGTTCTTAAACGTTACACACACACACTGAGAGAAATGATGTTTTAGAGGTGAATGTGTGATTTGGAACGTGTGTGTGTGTGTGTGTGTGTGTGTGTGTGTGTGTGTGTGTTACGTGATGCTAAACTGGTAGCTCTAAGCCTCCATTACTCATTAGCCACATTAGCTAAACTTCAAGCACTAAAACATGTCTTAGCTGTTTATCCTTTTTACTGATCTCCTTAACTGACATCTTTATCTTCCATGCTGTAAAACTTCATCTTATCTCCTATAGAAACTTCTGTGGGTGAAACACACACACACACACACACACACACACACACTCTCTCTCTCTCTCTCTTCTAAACACTCAACATCTAACTTCAAGCAACAGATTTGTGTTACTATGGAGACAGTTGTATTATCATCCACCCACAGACGGTGTCATGTTGGAGTTTTCTCTCTCTGAAACTTGAGCAAGAGCTTCAAAGCACACTGAGTTCGTGTGTGTGTGTGTGTGTGTGTGTGTGTTTAAACAGAGGTGCATTAATTACTTGGGGAGATGAGAGCACTCGGGGCATTCTCGGGATAATGAACCTGATTGGGTTTTAGTTTCACACTGAGAAAATGTTTCTGGGCTCAAATACGAAATGAACAGAAAAAAAAAAACAAAAAAACAAAACGGTTTGGTGTCTGAAGTCAGCGTGATTAACTCCGAGTCATGAAGCAAACAGCCGAGGAAATACCCCGATAACCTGAACAGCGTCCGAAAGCACAACAACCTGACGATTACAGTCTATTAATTAATTATTAAACAACTTAAAGAACACCTCATACTTCTTATCCGTTTATTGTTACCTTTAAGGTTACTTCCTGTTCTCACTTGCGTTACAGCAGCTATAAACCGCAGCTTGAAGCGTAAACTCCTCTGTCGTAAAGTTCCAGCTTCTCCTCTGACTGTTACATAAGCGCTGACACTGGAGACTCCTTCCAGAGCCGTTACATAACCACAAATCTATTTATTACTACACTTGGATTATCTACATCATCCAGCATCCGAGTCGCTGTTACTATAGAAACCATGACGTATTTTCTATCATTTTTTCTCTTTCTTTCTTTTTTCATATTTGATGAAATGATTATTTTTTTCTTTGTTTCTCTCACCCTCTGTTCCCTACATTTTGTTCAATTCTTTCTATTTCATTCTTTCGTTCTTTTCCGTATTTTTTTCTTTCTTTCATTCTTCTTTTCTCACTCTGTTGCTTTTTTTCATATTATTATTATTATTATTATTATTATTTCTTTCTTTCTTTTTTCATTTCATATTAATTGATCTCTCTCTCTCTCTGTTCCCTTTTTCATCTTTAAATTCGTTCTTTCTTCTACTTTCTCTGTCCCTCTGTTGCTCTTTTTTGAAGAAGTGTCTTTTCACTTCTTTCTTTTATTCCTGTTTTTTTCCTTCTGTATTTTTCTTTCTGTCTCATTTCAGCTGTCTTTATTATTTTATTTCTTTATTTCACCCTCTCTTTTTTCTCTTTCATCATCATCACACACAAAGATGCTTAAAAGTCCATCCTCTGTTCACCTCACTGTCGCAGAGAAGAAGAAGAACGTTTAGACAAATCTATAACTTCTGCTAAACCACACACACACACACACACACACACACACACACACACACACACACACACACACACACACTTAAAAACTCTTCAGCAGGCGATGAAAGGCAGATTTCAGTCACTGACTCTGAGCTCCTGATCCTCAGATGGTTAAAACTCTCACATTATGGAAATCATATGAATTTATTCTGATCTAATTAAGACCTGCAGTGTGTGCAAGAGGAAGCAGATGCTGATTGGATGATTCCCAGCGGAGAATTCATACAGACTGTGTGTGACTGGAATTATTGCACCGGAACACCTGAAATAATTTTGTCAAATTTAAAAAAGTTTCCTTTCTTTTCTTCTCTCTTTATAAACATTCATTAAATATCAAACATGTTTACAAAAACACCAACAAACAATATCATTATAATTTAAACATAATCATTCACCAGCATTCACCATCAAACACTGACATTCTCCATCAAACACTAACATTCTCCATCAAACACTAACATTCTCCATCAAACAC
>CM074933.1:1417222-1434404 GCA_037576815.1 Pangasius larnaudii
ATTAAGAATGGGATGTCATTAAAGTTCATGTGCATGTAAAGGCAGACGTCCCAAAACTTTTGGCAATATAGTGTATGATGTATCAGTGGTAAGAGCTCTACGCTACTGTTCTTTAACACTGAGTCAGTTCTGAAAAGCTCAGTTTCAATTAACTTTCACTGTGATGTTACCAGGACGGCTCCGTACAATGTAGCTAACAAGTACTGGTAGCTTAAAGCCTAGTTTCTTCCTAAATGTGTAAAACGCATGGAACAGCCTTATTTAAACAGTGTCTCCGCCTGCTAATTTACATGTGACACGCCCACTACTTAATTTGTATATTTAATGTATTTTTAACAAACTGACTTTTATGATATTTTATGAAACGGTTATGCTAAACTGGAGGCCATAAACATTCCTTTATGTATCAGCTATGTTTGTCTCATTGCTCCAGTGTTAATGAACTAATGAAAGGAACTGTGTGTGTGTGTGTGTGTGTGTGTGTGTGTGTGTGTGTTAAAGAGATAGGCGGAAAAAACTAGCAATTAATCTCCAAAATCAGAGGCTGTGATTAGCACATAGCTTGGTGTCTCAGGATTTATTAGTTACTAAATCGGTATACATAATCAACAGGCAGCACACACACACACACACACACACACACACACACACACACCCTTGACTCTTTATGCTGCTCCTTACTTCTGTTAATGAGCCACAATCAAGAGGCTCACTGAGGCCTGAAGCTAATGATTAGCAGTGAAGATATTAGCAGCGCTTCAGTGTAAATGGATGCTAATGCTAACACAGCTGTGGTTAAAACTGAATGAAAGTTTCAAAAGCAATTCGCAGCAGCGAGATTCTGAAATTCGGTGAATGCAACAGGCAATAAAACGTGTGTTTGTTCTGAAAAACCAAACAGATTAATTAAATATGTAATGATTAAATATAGTATTTACTGTAAGTCTTCTTTAATGCTCAGACTCTTTGTTGGCCCAATATAATTATTATTATTACTGCTATTTTATTAAACTTTTTTATGCATAAATATAATTTTAAAAAGTTACATTAAGGTTTAAAACCTAGGAACTTATCAATACAGACCACACACACACACACACACACACACAAGTCCCCTCCACACACACATACACACACACACACACATGTCCACACACACACGTCCCCTCCACACACACACGCGTCTGCACACACACACACACACACACGTCCACACACACACACACGTCCCCTCCACACACACATACACACACACACACACGTCCCCTCCACACACACGCGTCTGCACACACACACACACACACACACACACACACACACACACACACGTCCCCTCCACACACACATACACACACACACACACACATGTCCACACACACACACACACGTCCCCTCCACACACACGCGTCTGCACACACACACACACGTCCACACACACATCCGCACACACACACATGTCCCCTCCACACATATCTCCAAACACACACACACACACACACGTCTGCACACACACACGTCCCCTCCACACATATCTCCACACACACACACACACACACACGTCTCCACACACACGTCTCTACACACACACACATCCGCACACACACACGTCCTCACACACACATCTCCACACACACACGTCTCCACACACACTTCACACACACGTCTCCACACACACACTTCTCCACACACACACCCACATCTTCACACACTTCTATACACACACACACACTTCTCCACACAGACACACACACGTCTCCAGCTGCTGCTGATCTAAATACAGAGTGTGTGTGGGATGAGGAGGATAATGATGGGCCAAATGCAGTCTCGATTGGCAGAAGAGCAACCGATTCCCTCTCACTGACTTACAATCACTCACATCGACATCCGGCTAATCTGCAGAGACGTCCACGTGGGCATTTTAATAACTGCGGAATAAAATTCGATCCGGCTGTAGTGTCTCACTGATGTCCAAGCGACTAAACAATAACCAGCGAGCTGATTAAACTCACGTCTGGAGATAATACTGAAAATGTGACAAGCAGTGAGGACATTAGCAATGCTTCAAAACTGGTCAAATCTACTGACTTTAATGTTCATTTCCTGCCATGAGTTCTGGATTGTGATTGGTCAGAGGAAGGTGTTTAAGGTATAGTTTTCTATAACAGCAGCTCTGACAGTAGTGCAGCTGCAGATCATGCGCTCGTTCTAATACGTTATCGTTTCTATAGCAACAGCTCATTCACAGGGACGTGCACGGCGGACGCTCCGCTAATATTAAACAGATCTTTAGAAAGTCACTGATTCGTTGACGAGACGTTTGTTTAACATTTACGGAAGGAGTCTCCAGTGTCAGCGCTTTGTAACAGTCAGAGGTGAAGCTGTAACTCTGAGTTTTCCAACATCTTCAGGACAGAGGAGTTTACGCTTCGTTGCGGTTTCTCAGTAACACGACAAGCTGCGTTTCTTTTTTTTTAATCTTATTAATTTCAAAAGAGAGAAAAAAAGAGAGGCTGGTGAGGGAGCGACTGTTTATAGCTGCTATAACGTAAGTGAGAACAGGAAATAACTTGTTTCATGAGCATTAAATGCAACTATAAACAGATAAAACAATGATGTTCTTTAATAAATAATATATATATATATATATATATATATATATATACACGTTGGCAAATTGCTGTGGTATAAGAGGCATAAAATGTGTTTTTATTCAAAAACAATCAACTTCAGGTTAGTAACAGTAACTCCGCATCATCACAACATACATGACCTGAAGTGTCACATCAGGATACACCTCATGATACACAAAAAAATCATACATACGCTAAAACTCTTCCCCCCAAAAAAAAACACTCCCGCGTTTCCACTGACCCTCATCAGAGCTGTTTTTCAAACAATTAAGTCCTGATGTAACTGGAACACAGACAGCATCCTTTCTAAGAGCTAGTGAATTTCTCTGAGACCCTTCAGCTCTCGTCACTCGGACGTCATCGGTTGTATTTATAACACGGAAGTAAGGCATTGAGACATTAAAATGTGGTCATTAGAGAGCAGCTGTGAGAGCAGAATAGCATTTCTCCATCTGAACACACATCCTGTAACACTGAGCTGTTAAAGAGACACATAATAATAATAATAATAATACATTGTTCTATTAAAGCGACAGACACAAGTAGCTTTTATTTTTCGAGCCAAATTTGCCAAACTATAAACCTAATACAGTCATTAAAGTGGTTTTATCTCTCACTGGACTTTACTGACATCCAAGAAAAAAAATCTAATATAAGAGTAAATATCTAGTTAAGAGGTTTCATAAAATTGTCTTAAACATTTTCAGTTGTTATTAAAGCTGAATGTGAAATCAGATCAGTGTAGAATTTAAGTGAAATAAAGGAGGAATCAGTGAGATGTTCACTTTTTTCTGCAGATCCCTTTTGTATTCTGTGATAATAAACTAAGCTCTGAACTGTGAGTTGTGAAAAAGTTGCCATGTCATTATTTTGACTTAAATATTTCAATATTTTAAGTAAATAACTTCAAGATTATGTTGTTTTTTTATGTAATATCTCATTATTTAAAATTTCAACAACATTCTCCATCAGACACCAAGATTCTCCATCAAACATCAACATTAACACCATCAAACACCAACATTCATCATCAGACACCGACATTCTCCATCAAACACCATTAAACACCTTCAAAAACCAACATTCACACTCAAAAATCAACATTCTCCATCAAACACCAACATTCTCCATCAGACACCAACATTCTCCATCAAACATCAACATTAACATCATCAAACACCAACATTCATCATCAGACACCAACATTCTCCATCAAACACCATTAAACACCTTCAAAAACCAACATTCACCCTCAAAAATCAACATTCACCATCAAACACCAACATTCACCATCAGACACCATTAAACACCTTCAAAAACCAACATTCACCATCAGACACCAACATTATCCATCAGACACCAACATTCTCCATCAAACATCAACATTAAACACCATCAAACACCAACATTCACCATCAGACACCAACATTCATCATCAGACACCAACATTCTCCATCAAACACCTTCAAAAACCAACATTCACCATCAGATACCAACGTTCACCATCAGACACCAACATTCACCATCAGACACCAACATTCACCATCAAACACCAATGTTCTCCATCAAACACTGACATTCACCATCAAATACCAAAGCAGTTACATTTCGAAGAGAGTCACAGCAGTGCTCATGATATTTCTTCAGTCGTTTTTGAATATATTCACTCTTACATACCTTACAGCAGACACTTATTTTGATGGCGTTACGAAGGAAAAAACAGTTCTGATGTAAACAGACATGAGAACTAGCAAGTAGACCGTTACCATCATTAGATGTATAGACGTGTGTCAGCTGAATTACGCTATATGTTGAAATAACGAGATATTAAATCCAAATTACAATAATATAAAATATCTTGAAATACTGAGTTATAAGTCAAAATAACGACAAACTTGTGGTTCAGGACTTTCTGTAATAAACACACGAATGTCTGCTATTCTTTAAATAGTGAAAAGTTAATAGTTGGTGTTGGTCCTAAACAGAAATGGAGAATGTACTGTAAGTGGATTAACAGCTTCACTGATGCCTAAAGCACTCACGAGGAAGCTGAGAATGAGAAGTTCATAAACTGAGCAAATATCAGTCATGTTTATAGATCACATGACTGTCTGAGAGCGCTCTCATTGGCTTACATCAGAATTGTAATGTTTATTTCCTGTTATATATTTCTTCTCTTTCTCTCTCTCTCTCTCTCTCTTTGTATAAAGGGTTAATCTGGCCTGGAGGAGGCTGAGTGAAGTAGGACACGGACAATAACATTCAATCACACATAACCATCATGTGATGCTGAGGAGGAAGGAGGCAGCTGACTGGAACACACACACACACACACACACACACACACAGCATACACATGACACAATCCCATTACATTCATCACCAA
This sequence comes from Pangasius larnaudii, assembly GCA_037576815.1. NCBI lineage: Eukaryota > Metazoa > Chordata > Actinopteri > Siluriformes > Pangasiidae > Pangasius > Pangasius larnaudii. Next base: position 1,422,239 of record CM074933.1, read on the forward strand.
TGGAGCTAAGAGACAATGATCCCATAGATGTGGATTCTCAACCATTCATCAGCCTGAGACAAAAACTAATACACCTCCAGCTGTGGTGTAGTTCAGAATCAAACACCAACATTCACCAGCAAACACCAACCTACACCAGCAAACACCAACATACACCACCAAATACCAACATTTTCTATCAAACACCAACATACACCACCAAACACCAACATACACTACCAAACCCCAACATACACCTCCAAACACCAACATACACCTCCAAACACCAACATACACCACCAAATACCAACATACACCAGCAAATACCAACATTTTCTATCAAACCCCAACATACACCACCAAACACCAGCATATACCATCAAACACAATTAAGTTTAGCATTTTTGTTAAACACCAACTGTCTTCATCAGATACCAAGATTCAGCATCACACACTAGCATTCTCCATCAGATGCCATTAAACACCAACATTCTTTATCAATCACCATTAAACATCAACATTTTCGGTCAAACACCAACCGTCTTCATCTAAACACCAATATTTTCCATCTGACACCATCAGACATCAACATATTCCATAAAACACCTACTGTCTCCATTAAATACCAATTTTGATATCAATAAACACTACAGTTCTTCAGCAGACATCATCATTCTCCTCTATACATCAACATTTGCTATCAAATACCAACACCCTAAATCCAAATACCACTATTTACCTTAAACTATCAACAATCAATGATGAATGTTGGTGTTTGATGGTGAATGTTATTGATTGATGGTGAAAGTTGATGTTTGATAAAGAATGTGTTGGATTGAGTATGTTGGTGTTTGATTTTAAATGTTGGTGTTTGATGGTGAATGATGGTGTTTAATGGTGAGTGTTGGTGTGTTTGATGGACACTGTTGGTTTCTGGTGGTGTTCTGTGCTAAATGCTGGTGTGTGGTGATGTTTCATGGAGGTTGTCAGTGTGTGTTAGTGTTTGACAGTAGAACACAGAGGTGAGGGAGTGGTCATGCTGTAATCCAGCGGCATGATGGGAAACGAACGTGACACGTCCAAGAGATCAGGTTTAGGGAAGGAGAAGAAGAGATGGAGAGTGTATGTGTGTGTGTGTGTGTGTGTGTGTGTGTGTGTGTGTGTGTGTACACCGAGTGCCCAGATATTCTTAGATGTTTCAATCATGTTGGCTGTCCAATCACTGCTTAGCAACCGCTGCTCTCCACTCTGACTCTGTCCAATCATTGCTTAGCAACCACTGCTATCCTTGTGATGCTAACTCTGCCCATGCTAACATCTTTATTAAAGATTTAGTGGCCATTAACCAGAGATCAGGTAGGTGTCTTTAGAGAACATCACTCTATCTTTCTCTGTCATTCTTTCTCTCTCACTCTCTCTCTCTCTCTCTCTCTCTCTCTCACACACACACACACACACACACACACACACACACCCCTTAACAGTGTGACTGACGTCACTCTATTAGACTGAACTCTCCTGCTTTTTCGATATGTTGTGATGTCTGTGTTTTTAGCATTAAATCTGATCACAGAGATGAGAAATAGGCTAAATTATGGCTGCAGGGTGGAGCTGGTGGAAGAGGAGGAGGAGGAGTGGGGCTAGAGAGACGGAGAGAGAGAGATGGAGAGAGAGGGGGAGAGAGAGATGTGAAAAGAAAGTGGCCTCGTTCACTGATCCACATTTACTGAGAAGAGATAAAATACAGCTGAGTGTCAAACGGTGTTAAAGTTTCTCTCTCTCTCTCTCTCTCTCTCTCTCTCTCTCTCGCTCTTCATCTCTGTCTTTCATTTCCTGTCTTGCTTTTTCCCTGCTCTTCCTCTTTTTATCATCTCCCATCTTCCATTTCTATATTGACACAGTCCATGAATATATATATATAATAAAAATACTTGAATAAACACTCAGACACCTGTTTAACAGGTATTAGATTGGTGTACCTAATAAACTGGCAGGTTTTTGATTTGCGGTTATCCTATTATTAATATAGAGAGGTTTTTTTTTTTTGCTATGTATTTGAATTAAGTATAATTTTATTTCACAAGTATTATTTATTTTATTTATTTTAATTCTTTTCCTCATTTGTCCTTCTTAGGTGAGAAATGTTTTTCTTTTTTTTGGAGCATTTTATTTTATTATTTAGTTATTTATTATTCATTCTATTACCAGTATTATTGCTTAAATGCCACTCATTAAGGTCTAAATGTGTGTGTGTGTGTGTGTGTGTGTGTGTGTGTGTGTGTGTGTGTGTGTGTTAATAGCTAACGGAGGTTATGTCGGTGTTTGAAAATGGAACATACACATAATTTTGTTTTTAGTTTTAATTTTATTTATTTTTTTCTTTCCTAGAAGAAAATATTTCTACTTTCTCTTTTACTTTTGTTACTTACCCAAATGTTATTAATTCACACACACACACACACAAACACACACACACACACTGACACACTTTTACAGCTAGCGCAGAGCCGAGATGGGGCGTGAGGTGGCAGAGATTACATAAAAACCTCACATCTCTGAGCGACTGAAAAAAATAAAAAAGCCTCAGCTGATTTGAACTCCATGTGACGATATGTAAAAGACTGTGATGTTGAATTGCAGCCAGAAGGAAAATCTGAGCCGCTACAACAAGCCGAGTGTGTCATTACGAGTGCGAGGAGAAAAAAAACACCAACACATAAATCATTGAGGTTTCACATCACACTGACACTGTGGTGAAAAATACAACACACACACACACACACAATGAGTGTTTCACTTCATCCCAAAGTGTCTTGATTTCACTGAAAGACAGGCGGGGTGATGTGGGTGGAGCTTAAGCTCGTAAAAGTTGTAGAACTGCACCTCTGAACTCGCTAGTGAACCTGGTTACTAGTTTTAAGCAGCTAGAAAATAAATTGCTTATCTTACGCTAGCTATAGCTTACTAACACGCCTGATTACTGTTAGTAAACAGGTACACGTTAAAACTCTTTAACTAATGTTAGCAAGCTTAAAACAACTTATATAATGCTAATTTATAATAAGTTACATAACGCTAGCTATAGCTTACTAACACGCCTGATTACTGGTATTAAACAGCTACACATTAAAACTCTTTAACTAATGTTAGCTAGCATAATACAACTTATATAATGCTAATTTATAATAACTTACATAATGCTAGCTATAGCTTACTAACACGCCTGATTACTGTTAGTAAACAGCTACACGTTAACTCTTTAACTAATGTTAACAAGCTTCACAGCAAACATGGCTACTGGTTTTAATTTGCTGTACAATAAAATAACATACCTAACCTTAGCTAGATTAGCCAAACTAATTATTAGCATAAGGAACTACACAATAAATGTTAGGTAGTTTGCTTATGTTTGCAATCTTTCTAGTAAACCTGGCTACTGGTTTAAGTTAAAATATAGATTACGCAATGTTAGCTAGCTTGTTGATCCGAAATGAGTGTGTACATGTGTGTGATTGTTATGAGTGTGTGTGCGTGGTGTGTGTGTACCTGTGGCAGTGCAGAGCTGAGTTGGCGCTGTAGCGAGTCCCGGTCGTACATGACGTCCTGCAGGTGCTGCTGGGCGAGGGCGAGGCTCTCCTGCGTCTCACGGAGCGTGTCCAGGAGACGGTCTCGCTCGTCCAGCATGTTCACCATCAGCTGCTCAAAGTGCGAGTCCGGGTCCGAGGAACTGCTCTGAGAACCTCGCTGGCTCATGGCCGTGTCCTCGCTGATCGTGGGCATCACCTCGCACATCATCTTCACCTGGAGACCAAACACCAACAATGTTCAGTCCAGATCTTCTCACTATGTCAGTGCTTCACAATTCTTTTACATAAGGATGTTGGTGGTGATGGTAAGTGCTGGTGTTTGACGGCGATTCATGAAGGATGTTGGTGTTTGCTGGAGTGAAGTTACTGGTTTTAGGTGTTTGATGGATAAAGTTGGTGCATGCTGTAGAATGTGGAGAGTTAACAGAGAATGATGGTATTTGATGGACAACTTTGGTGTTTGATTGAAAATATTGGTGTGCATGAAGAATGTTTGCATTTTGGGTGTTTGATGGAAATGCTGGTGTTGGTGAACGTTGTTGTTAAATATATGTTGGTGAATGTTGGTCGATGGTGATGAATGTTGGTGTTTGATGGTGAATGTTGATGTGTGATGGAGAATGTTGGTGTGTGATGGAGAATGTTGGTGTGTGATGGAGAATGTTGGTGTGTGATGGTGAATGTTGGTGTTTGATGGTGAATTTGGGAGTTTGATGGTGAATATTGGTGTTTGATGGTGAATGTTGGTGTTTGATGGTGAATATTGGTATTTGATGGTGAATGTTGGTGTTTGGTGGTGAATATTGGTATTTGATGGTGAATGTTGGTGTTTGATGGTGAATGTTGGTGTTTGATGGTGAATTTGGGAGTTTGATGGTGAATATTGGTGTTTGATGGAGAATGTTGGTGTTTGATTTTTGTTGGTATTTGATTGAAAACTTTGGTTTGGAGCATTTCCGAAAATGGACAAAAAAATGACATGAAGATAAATTGTAAACTGTCCTGTCCTGCTCAAAATGTCTCACTGTAAATATTTCCTTAAAATGGAAAAATAGCAAAAACCTTTTCTCAATCATGAGACTTTGTGTGCCTGGCTCAGTTCCTCTCTCTCTCTCTCTCTCTCTCTCTCTCTCTCTGTCTAGGTCTCTCTGTCTGGACAGGCCGGCAGAGATCCACAGGGGTCCTCAGCTAGCTGCTAAACGCTAACATTTTGTCCCCAAACTGTTTCGTCTGGACAGCAGCCATCTTTGTCTGTCTCTCCATCTGTCTCCTGCAATCCGACTGCATACACAATATCTTTATTTAAAACTGTGCTGAAATAGAGGAAGACTTACCAACAGTATTATGATTATTATTATTATCATCATTAAAGCAACACTGTTGTAGCTCATTCACTCAAACCAGCACCACACACACACACACACACACACACACACACAAAACACCACGTCAGTGACACTACTGCACTGAGATTAAACCACCACCCACATCCGATCTGCTCATAGGAGCTCCTGTAGTGGTCCCTTTTCATTGATGGACAGAGTAAAGGGGCACCAGTCAGTTCATTCAATTTCTTAAAACGGACAGTTAGAAAGAATCGACTCAGTGAACTGCATCACTTCAGAGATGAATAGATGGATGAATAGACAATGACTGGAAGGATGAAAGAAGGGATGAATGTGGGAGGGATAAATGGAGGAATAGGTGCATGGAGGAACAGAGAGGTAAAAGCAGGGATGAATGGAGGGATGGGTGAAGGAATGAATAGATGGATGAATGGAGGGATGAAAGAATAGATAAATGTGGGAGGGATGAATGGATGGCTGCACGAATAGAAAGAGGGATAAATGGAGGGATGGGTGGAAGATGAATGCAGAGGTAAAGGCATGGATGAATGGAGGGATGGGTGAAGGGATGAATAGAGAATGAATGGAGGGATGGATGAGGGATGAATAGAGAATGAATGGAGGGATGGATGAGGGATGAATAGAGAATGAATGGAGGGATGATGAGGGATGAACAGAGGAATGAATAGAGGATGAATGTACTGTTTGAGTGAACAGATGAATAGATGAATAAATGGAGGGATGAATGAAAAGATGGATGGATGGATAGAGTAATGAATGGAAAAATGGGATGAATGGAGAGTGAATAGAGACTGAACAGAGAGATGAATGAAGGGACGATTAGAGGGATGGATGAAGGGATGAATGAATAAGAAGAAGTGTGTGCCTGTACAGATCTGCCATATGCTAATCAATAAATTATTCAGAGAGAGGGAGAGTCTGGGCTTCCCTTCACACACACACACACACACACACACACAAAAACACACACACACACACACTAAAACACACACACAATAAAACACATACATGCACACACTAAAACACACATACACACATATACTAAAACACACACACACACACACACACTAAATCACACACACACACACACACACACACTAAAACACACACACACACACACACATATATATACTAAAACACATACACTAAAACACACACACATACTAAAACATACACTAAAATACACACACATACTAAAACACACACACTAAAACAAACATACACACACACACACACACACACACACACACAGGATTTGTATAGACCTGTAATGGAATCAAACTCTCTTTGTGCCCCTAAAGGGATTAACTGCATCTCCTACTACACCCAGTGTTAGCTTTCACTCAGTAGGTTAGCTTTTATTCACTAGGTTAGCTTTCAGCCTCTAGGTTAGCTTTCACTCACTAGGTTAGCTTTTATTCACTAGGTTAGCTTTCAGCCTCTAGGTTAGCTTTCACTCACTAGATTAGCTTTCACTCACTAGGTTAGCTTTTATTCACTAGGTTAGCTTTCAGCCTCTAGATTAGCTTTCACTCACTAGGTTAGCTTTTATTCACTAGGTTAGCTTTCAGCCTCTAGGTTAGCTTTCACTCACTAGATTAGCTTTTATTGTCTAATTTAGTTTGGCTTTCACATAATAGCTTTCATTGAGTAGGTCTGCTTTTGCTTTCTAGCTTAGCCTTAATGTGCTAGATTATCTTATGCTCTCTAGATTAGCTTTGATTAGCTTGTGCTCTCTAGATTAGCTTTGATTAGCTTGTGCTCTCTAGATTAGCTCTGATTATCTTATGCTCTCTAGATTAGCTTTGATAATCTTGTGCTCTCTAGATTAGCTTTGATTATCTTGTGCTCTCTAGATTAGCTTTGATTCTGTAGGTTAGCTTTTATTCTCAAGATTAGCTTTCTCTAAATTCCACGATTTAAAGAGAGCACTCGCAGTAAATGCTGCACTTAGGTGCTGATCAGAAGGTCGTACGTGTCAGAAGCACAACACGGAACGTTTGAGGGTTTTACAATTATGTGGAAAACATCAACGACTGCCATGTCATCAGATTAGCCCCGCCCACGCTCTGTTTTTCTGCTAAACTGTTTAAATAAAAATGGTGTTACTTTTTTTGTTTTTTGTGATGCTAACCTGGGGTCTGTTTTTCTACACGTCATTGATCGACACTCATTCGAGTATTAATAGCACACTATTCTTGCTAATTAGCCAAACTCTGACACTCTTAGCTGTTTTGCTTATTAGCGTCAGCGAGGTGTTTGGTCGTCATGGTTACACACTCACACACCATCTGTCCCAGGGACCAGGACAGAATCTACACACGCTAACCGCTAACAGTGTCATTCACTGTGTGTGTGTGTGTTTTCATATTTAGCTTAACTTTGCAGAAAAAAGCTAAGATGCTAACTTTGTCAAATACTTCAAATCTGGACCAAACCAACGTGCTTACTGAATAGGAGTGGTTATGTCCCTGATTCATTCACAAGAAAATCATATTCTTTCATTTAAAAAAATGCGTTAGATGTTTTTTTCCCCCTGATATTAGCTCACTATTGCTAAATATTTAATCTTTAATCTCTTAGATTTAACAAATACTCGCCTAATCATGTTATAAGTTTTCAATTTTTTGACACAGACATACAAAATTGTTTTATTTTGCACTGTAGCTAGCTATCTTGTTATCTTAACTATTGTTAGCTACTATCACGCAATAAAATAGTGCTATATTTGAGTAGCAATATAGAGAAAATAGTGCTATATTTGAGGTTATCATTATAGCTCAACCGACATGTAGCTAACAAGCTAACTTGGATGAGATCCTGTCACATTTACCTCAGCATTTTTGTTTGTTTGTTTGTTTTCACAATATTTTAAGATATTTTCACAGTATCGTGTTATATCAGCTGCTAATTCATGTGCTATTACTTGAACTATGAAATGTAGAGATTTAGCATAGTAGCAATATAGAGAAAGTGTTTGATATTAGCATCTCAGTGTGTGTGTGTGTGTGTGTGTGTGTGTGAATGCTAATCAGAACATGATCATCCATTTTACATTCTACACCACTAATTAATGATAATTTATACTTTTTACCATATTTACGATGAGTTAGCGTGTCTGGGATGTTGAGAGAGCATTAGCACATTAGCAGTACGGCACATCATTATCAAATGTCAACCACTAATGAATGCTAATTTAGCCATTTGCTACATGGTGAGAAAACTTTTGTGAAATAATAAATAACAAACATTAGCATATTAGCAATATTGAGCCTGTATAGAATCATATTTAGTAAGTAGCACTTTATCTGTGTGTGTGTGTGTGTGTGTGTGTGTGTGTGTGTGTGTGCGCGCGCTACATCATTAGCCTGCTAATGAATGCTAATTTAGCTTTTTACTCCATGTAGTGAGCATTAGTGCATTAGCAGTATATAGAGTGCCTGTGTAGAGTCATATTTAGCATAAACTAGCATGTGATCTGCATATCATCCCTCTGTGTGTGTGTGTGTGTGTGTGTGTGTGTGTGTGTGTGTGTGTGTGTGGCACCTCGGGTCATGTTCTTTCATTGCAATTAGCTTTTATTACTTGACGTAGCAAGAAGCAGCTTTGCCTGTACAAATGATTCAAGAAAATTAGCGCATTCGCAAAGTAACGAAAGTGTTTATATCACATTCTTGACTCTTTCCTTCAAACGATGATCACGTTTTATTAACTCGACTCAAAATAGTAAATAGTAAAGCTACATCCCGCACACACACACACACACACACACACACACACACACACACACTTTAGTCTGTACTGGATCAAGTGCTATTCTATGAGCTGCTGTGGAAGCCATTTTGTTAAATTAAACCAGTGATTAATGTGATCATTACAGCTCGCTCTATTCATGCAGTAATATATTAGTGATATACGAGACTCCTAATAGATTTATTTCAACCCTCGCCATCTTCTCACTTATATCTCATCATATTAATCTTTTTTTTATTTTTCAGTTTTAAATTTGTTTTTTTTAATTGTTTGTTTTTTTCAGGTGTAAAGGAGAGTGTTTGTGTTTAAAGGCGGTGGTCTAGAAACTTCGTCTCCGGCACTTTTACTCAAGAACAATCTGGCAACCTCGGAGGTTAATAATCTGAATGTAGAGCTCGGAAAAGCAGCTGCGTAACCCAACTCTGAATACCAGGAACTTTCCCAGCGTAAGTCTTTGCCTTCTGAATTTGCATTTATGTGTATAAGTATTTAAATATATTTGAATATTAATGAGTGTTCGGTTTAACATGAACAGTAATGATTAATTGTGTGTTCATACCCCATAACCATAATATTTTTTGCATATTATTATTATTATTATTATTAATTTTATTATTATTATTATTATTTACAATCATTAAGGGTGTCTTGCAAATATTTAGCTTAATTTTAACAGAACAGTAAAAAAAAAAAAATCTCGCAATATACCATAAAGTTCAGCGCAAAGTTACTTGTACAGAAGTTCTACTAGCGCCGGTGTATATTAATGCGCTCGTTCTGATACGTTAACGTTTCCGTAGTAACGGCTCGTTCACAGGGAGGACACTCCACATAAACAGATTAAAAAATAAATGTTGATATGGGGGAAGTTTTCTGTGAGGAGATGTTTATGTAACATTTGTGGAAGGAGTCTCCAGTGTCAGTGCTTTGTAACAGTCCGAGGTAAAGCTGTAGCTTTAAGTAATTCAAGTAAGACTGTTTATAGCTGCTGTAACGTAAGTGAGAACAGGAACTAACTTGTTTAATATTAGTTGTAACTATAAACAGATAAAAAAAAAGTATGACGTGTGATTCTTTGCTAAATCAATAAATATATAGTAATCGTTGGTAAGTTGCTGTGGATTTAAAATATTTAGGGAACAAATGAATCCACTTCAGAGTAACTCCGCTGCATCACACCACGCCGTCTCTCAGTGTTTTACTGTAACACACACACACACACACACACACACACACACACACACACACATACGTGCACACAGTATTTTATTCTGTGTAATTGAATGAAGTGTTACGACTGGGTCAGGTTTCTCTGAAGCTCTAACACACATCTCCAATAGAGATCCGGTGTTCAGCACTATATCACTACACCGTTACTCGTAATTAACGCATCAGGATCGCGCTCGTAGTTCAGGATCTAAAACCGTGTGGAGTCATTGTGATTGTTCACATCCGGCCCGTTCCTCTGCTCTAATGCTAATGAGGGAGAATCCTCAGCCCATTGTCTGAAGTGCATTACATCATACCCGGTGTGTGTGTGTGTGTGTGTGTGTTAGATTAATTCCTGCACTGCACGTTCACTTCATTTCAGACAGCAATGTGCATTTAATCACTCTGTCATCCATCCATTCATCCATCAGCATGAAGGATTTATTCAAGTGTGTGTGTGTGTGTTTCTGCACGTTCCTGCCACACACATACTGTAGACAAGACACTCAAGACTAGGTGTTATTGCAGCATCTCTCTCTCTCGCTCTCTCTCTCTCTCTCTCTCTCTCTATCTCTCTCTCTCTCTCTGTCCTTATCTGTGTCTCTTTTCTCTGTGTCCTGTCTTTCTCCATTTCTCTCTCTGTGTGTCTATACCTCTTTCCTTGTCTTTCTCTCTTTTACTCTGTATGTCCTGTCTTTTTCCATTTCTCTCTACTTATATCTCTCTCTCAGTCTCTCCATCTGCCTCTCAGTCACTCTCTCTCTCTCTTTCTCTCTCACAGTCTCTGTTTTCTCTTTCTTCTTTCCATCACTGTCTGTCTTCCTATACGGTTTCTCTGCCATGTTTCTCTCTCCAAATTGAGACACACATCACTCACTCACTCTCTCTCTCTCTCTCTCTCTCTCTCTCTCTCTCTCTCTCGTGTATGTGTGTGTAATTGCAGCATCCCCCGTGTCCGTATCCGTACTCACTGCTTCCTCCTTGTCCTCTGTCTCCTCCGGTAGATCAGTATTCCCAGCTGTGCGGTTCTCCGAACCAATCCCGACTGAATCCCAGATCCACAGCAGGCATCTTTCACATTCCTGATCCTGATCTTAATCCTCTGAGCTCCATCATTGTGCTCCTGCTGAAATCCACATCACTGTGAGGAAAGAAAAAAAAAACGGCCCGGTGTGAGAGAGCGGAGAGAGAGCAGAGAGAGCGGAGAGAGAGCAGCCGGAGGATGGAGGAGCTGGAGGAGGAGGAGGAGGAGATGGAGGAGGAGGGGTCTTAAAGATGCAGCTGGCCATTTTTCAACATCTGCACATGTTAATGCTTTCCTTGAACACCTCTAATACTGACTATCAGAGGGACTGAGGTGGACCTAATCACAAACTGGTATTATTACAGATTATTTTAATCCTCAAAGTAGCAAAAAAAAAATAAAAAATCCAGCTGTTTTTGCATCCAGCTGTAGGTGTTCACTCAAGACTGCAGAACACATCTGGATTTCATTCGCCAACAAGATCTTAAAAAAAGATCTTGTCAGTCTATCTATGAAGAATATGCTTAAAATCTTCTAATAAAACATTATAAGGCATTATGTAGTGTTTATAACACCTAATATCACCCAGTGCCCTCCTTGGTAACCCATTCTATGAAGGTCGTATGGCCTATGTATACATCCATAACATGTTATCATGCATTCATAAGGCATTAGACACATTGTTATAATTATTTATGGTAATGAATTACAGTTTATAGTAGCAACGTTAATAAAGTGTTCCTACGTTGTTAGCAGAACATGTTATATTACAACTACTGCTAATGCATTCTGTTAACAATATATAAATTCATTATAATCATTGCTATAAACTGTAATGCCTTTTCATAGATAATTATAACATTATGTGTATTATGCATTATGAATGCATTATAGCTCGTGTGCATTATGTTTAGTTTTAGACAACAAGTGGATCTGAATATGAAGAGATACAGAATATTATAACTTAAATATAATAATTTAAGTGAAGTGAGACAATGTAAACAAAAGTTTTATTAATGATTTATTAATATTTATTAATATATATACTTATTTATTCATTTATTTATTCATTTATTTATTTATAAACATTTATTAATGAATTAGAGATGATCCATAACACTTTACAACCTCTGAACTGAGTGTAGTATAGTTTGGGGGCTTAATAAAATTGAGAATTAAAAATAATCTACATCTATAAACACTGAATAACCAACAGCTGACTTACTGCACTTATTAACAGTCATAAT
>CM074933.1:1437617-1456956 GCA_037576815.1 Pangasius larnaudii
TGTATGGTTATATAACTCTCACTGTGGTTCTATAGCCCTCTGTATGGTTATATAACTCTCACTGTGGTTCTATAGCCTCTCTGTATGGTTATATAACTCTCACTGTGGTTCTATAGCCCTCTGTATGGTTATATAACCCTCACTGTGTTTCTATAGCCCTCTGTATGGTTATATAACTCTCACTGTGGTTCTATAGCCCTCTGTATGGTTATATAACTCTCACCATGGTTCTATAGTCCCCTGTATGGTTATATAACCCTCACTGTGGTTCTCTAACCCCCTGTATGGTTATATAACTCTCACCGTGGTTCTATAGCCCCCTGTGTGGTTATATAACTCTCACTGTGGTTCTATAGCCCCCTGTGTGGTTATATAACCCTCACCGTTGTTCTATAGCCCTCTGTATGGTTATATAACTCTCACTGTGGTTCTATAGCCCTCTGTATGGTTATATAACTCTCACTGCGGTTCTATAGCCCTCTGTATGGTTATATAACTCTCACTGTGGTTCTACAGCCCTCTGTATGGTTATATAACTCTCACTGTGGTTCTACAGCCCTCTGTATGGTTATATAACTCATTATAGTTTCATTACCTTGGCACCAATATTACAAGAATAATAAAGAGCCAATCACATCACTGGCAGAGGTGTAAGCAGAAAAAGGTCTATTAGAGTCTTCGACTGACACAGATAGAGGACACTGTTGCCTCGGCAGCAGTCCTGATAGTATTGTGATTAGTGTAGCTTGACTGTGTGTGTGTGTGTGTGTGTGTGTGTGTGTGTGTGTGTGTGTGTGTGTGCGCGCACGCGCATGCAGTCTACCTGTGTGTGTGTATAAGTGTTCTCAGTAGGAAGTGCAGTGTTCATGTCTGTAACAAGCTGAACACCAGCTGTGAAAGGCTCTGTGTGTGTGTGTGTGTGTGTGTGTGTGTGTGTGTGTGTGTGTGTGTGTATGAGGAGGCCAAGAGCTGCTTACTGAAGTCCTGTAAAGTCCAATCAACACACACCACACTGTGTTACAGGACTTACATAAGACTGTGTTGTAGTGTGTGGTGTGTGTTGTGGTGTGTGTTGTGGTGTGTGTTGTGGTGAGGGTTGTGGTGTGTGCTTTGATTCGAGTTGTGCTGTGTGTTGTGATTTGGGTTGTGGTGTGTGTCGTGGTATGTGTTGTGATTTGAGTTGTGTGTGTTGTGATTTGATTTGTGGTGAGGGTTGTGATTTGAGTTGTGTGTGTTGTGGTTTGAGTTGTGGTGAGGGTTGTGATTTGAGTTGTGTGTGTTGTGATTTGAGTTGTGTGTGTTGTGGTTTGGGTTGTGCTGTGTGTTGTGGTGTGATTTGGGTTGTGGTGTGTGTTATATTGTGTTTCGTGGTGTGTGTTGTGGTGTGTGTTGTGATTTGAGTTGTGGTGTTTGTTATGGTGTGTGTAGTGGTGTGTGTTACGGTGTGTTTTGTGATGTGTGTTGTGATTTGAGTTGTGGTGTGTGTTATGGTGTGTTTTGTGATTTGGGTTGTGCTGTGTGTTGTGGTTTGGATTGTGGTATGTGTTGTGGTTTGGGTTGTGGTGTGTTATGGTGTGCGTTGTGATTTAGCTTGTGGTGTGTGTTGTGGTGTGTGTTGTGATTTGGGTTGTGGTTTGTGTTGTGGTTTGGATTGTGGTGTATTGTGATTTGTGTTGTGTTGTGTTGTGGCGTGTGTTGTGTGTGCTTATAAAGAGCAGATGAAGTTGTGTACTAAACTGAGTAAAGTGTGTGAGAGACAATGCAGAATAAATGTGTTGACCTTTCAGAAACGTCTTCAGTGATTTTCTCTACAACTCTTATGAACAGTCGCTTGTCTCGGGTTCAGTGGTGCGACTCTTCTGGAAAGCTTAGAGTAAACGTGTTTCACCACGCCTGACCTTCTCATGGTCACGTTTTCACGTCTCACGGACGAAGATGTTTTGTCTGTTTTACCTGCAGATTCACATCTGGGTGAGGAGAGAATTAAAATAAACATTTACAGCAGGGAAAAAAAACATTTCAGAATTTAGAGCAAGAAAACACCAGAAGATCACACGAGCAAATACAACATGGCTACAGAGAACACTGATGCTGTTTAGAGTAAGGGTTGAAATAATCTGGTGTTAGTTTTGGGATTATTACTGGTTAGGTTTGGTGTTAGAACTATTACTGCTAGTGTTGGTGTTTAGTGCTAGGGTCGGTGTTTACATTATTAATGTTGAGATTCATTAATGTTGAGATCTTAGAACGTTCTGTCGCTTCTCAATGACTCAATCACCTCATTGCTAACAATCTTTCTCCCTTCAGTCTGGTTTCTGCTTCTCTTTCTATTCTCGTCCTTCTTGATCTCATTGCCACCTCTGACACTGTTGATCACACTCTTTTACTTATCCATCTTGGAACTGTCTTTGGTATCTCAGGGACTGCTTTAAATTGGTTTAGGTCTTATCTCTCAGATCGTAGGCAGTTTGTGTCTCTGGGTGGATGCAGGTCAGAAATGGGTTCAGTGCGGTGTGGTGTCCCTCAGGGGTCAATCTTGGGCCCCTTACTTTTTAGCATTTACATTTATCTAAGATCTTTCGGTCTTAATTATCATTTTTATGCAGACGACACGCAGATTTACATCCATTCTAAACCTGGTGATAACGTGGCAGCTCGCTCTTCTTTCACATTACAGTTCTGAGATAAAAATATGGATGGCTCAAAACCTTCTCTGTCTTAACAGTAATAAGACTGAAGTGATGCTCATTGCTTCTCCTCACCAGCTTCATAAATCTGACCCTTTAGAATTTAAGCATGGATGGCTCTGCTTTAGAGTTTCAGACAAAATTTAAAAACCTAGGAGTTATATTTGATATGAGTCTGTCTTTTGATCCACATGTGCAGAATACTGTTCAAACATCCTTCTTTCATCTCAGAAATACTGCAAGATTGCGGCCTATGTTATCTTTATCTTTTTCTGTGGCTGAAAAGTCGATCAACACTTTTGTCTTTTATCGCATTGATTAATGCAGTGCGCTCCTTGCTGGGGTCTGGAAGTCTACGATAAATAAACTGCTTTATGTGCAAAATCCTGCAGCTAGAATCCTGACTAGGTCCAGGACAAGTCATCACATCACATCACTCCTGGTTTGGAATCCTTGCACTGGCTCCCTGTCAGGTTTCGTGTAGATCTTAAAACCCTCATGCTTACATACAAGGTTTGGCTCCTCAGTATTTGGCTGAGCTTTTAACCCATTACACCCCAAAACCTGATCTCCGCTCCTCCAGCTCTGGTCTTTTAACTGTCCCTCAGACTCGTTTGAGTTCTGTGGGTCATAGGGCCTTTTCTTCTTCTGCTCCAAAACTGTGGAACTCCCTTCCATCTGATCTTAGAGAAGCCCAGTCCTTTAGTACATTCAAATCTTCTCTTAAAACGTATTTCTTTAGGATTGCTTTTACTTGATTACTTTGTTTTGTTTTTGTTATTTAATTATTATTATTACTATTATTGTTATTAATAATTGGTATTCTTATTAATATTTTAGTATTTTATTAACTGTTTTTTGATATATGTTTATATACTCGTATGTAAAGCGCCTTGAGAGGCCTTTTTAAAGGTGCTATATAAAATAACGTTTATTATTATTAGTAGTAGTGGTAGTGTTTGGGTGGGTGTTGGGAGTTCTAGTCTTAATGTTGATGGTAGTGTTGGGATTATTAGGATTAGGGTTAGGGTTGGTGTTGGGATTATTAGTGTTATGGTAGGTTTTTGGATTAGTAGTGTTTCAGTGTTAGTGTTAGGGTTCTTATTGTTACTGTTAGTGTTGGGATTGTTAATGTTAGTATTTGGATTAATAGTGTTAGGGTTAGTAAGTATTGGGATTATATTTTTTAGGCTTGAGTCTATGTTATGATTATTAGTGTTAAAGTTAGTGTTGGGATTGTTAGTGTTAGGGTTAGTTTAAGTACTGGGATTATAATTGTTAGGCTTGGGTTGGTGTTATGATTATTAGTGTTAAAGTTAGTGTTTGAATTATTAATGTTGGGATTATTAGTGTAATGGTTGATGCTAGGATTATTATTGTTAGTGTGTGGATTGTTAGTGTTAAGGTTGGTGTTTAGACTATTAGGGTTAGTTTGGGTGTTGGATTATGCATATTAGGGTCGGTGTTGGATATATTAGTGTTAGTGTGTGGATTGTTAGTGTTAAGGTTGGTGTTTAGACTATTAGGGTTCGTTTGGGTGTTGGATTATTAATCTTGGGGTTGGTTTTGGGATTATTAGTGTTAGTGTTTAGATTATTATTTTTAATATAAGAGCCGTGTGATTGATTGCACTGAATATATAGTTTTATTTTTAGTGCCATCTCTAAAAAGCTCCAATGCCACACACACACACACACACACACACACACACACACACACACACACACACACACACAGTGACAAATGGTGAGTGCAGTAATGCAGTTTAGTAGCCGTTAGCGGTGGTTGATGTACAGGTAAAGATCAGGGTTATAAACATGCTCCACTTCATTACGGGAGTCGCGTGGAGGCTGATGGATTGGGAACGAGTGGAGAAATGGATGTCGGAGGTGCAGAGAGTCACACACTGTGTGTTTTCTCTTTCGAGATGGTGGTGTATTATAGATGCCCTGAAACATCACCTGTAACTATCAGCTAATTACTGGCACCTGCTGGGGAACTGATAAAACTCTCAGCCACGCCCACTTCCTTTCTCTTTTCCTTTTTTGCAGCAGCCGCACTGGCTCTTTTCCCTCTTTAATAATAAGGGACTTATATTTATTATACCATAAACACATGGCGTTTTGCGAATGCATGACTCGCTGCATCCTGCTGCTTGTTAATCTGTTAATCGCGACAAGAAAAGAACTTCAGTGTCTAAATTTAAGATTTAATTTTTATATTTTATTCTTTGTTGAATCAGAATTTTATCTGCGCTAGATAATGAGGTTATACTTCCGATAAACACAGCACATTTTGTAGAAACAAATACAAACAGAAAGACAGATAACCACATAAACTAGCAAAGACAAATTAATCAAATAATAAAAAATAAATAAAAGCAGATAAATAAAAAGTAATAAATAAATAAATAAACAAACAAATAAATAAATAAGTAAGTAAGTAAATAAATAAAAAGCACTGCCAACACATAAATAAATAAATAAATAAATAAATAAATAAATAAATAAATAAGTAAGTAAGTAAATAAATAAAAAGCACTGCCAACACATAAATAAATAAATAAATAAACAAACAAACAAACAAACAAATAAATAAATAAATAAATAAAAAGTACTGCCAACACATAAATAAATAAATAAATAAATAAATAAATAAATAAATAGACAGATTAATTAAATAAACCAATTAATTAATTGAATAAGCCCGCTTATGGCTTATTCAAATCATTTTATTTTTATTTGTGTAGCATTTTTAGCCATAGACATTGTCACAAAGCAGCTTTACAGAAATCCAGGTGTAGCTTTAGATCTAAAATCAGTTATTTAGGTAAAAACCGTCTCTCCCACTGTCATCTTTGACTCCTTATAGCTTCTGATTAACTAAAAAAATTAGATTTAATTATATTACATGAAATTATCAGTCTGTCTCTCACTGTGCCTATATTTTTTCTTATTTTTTTTCTTCTTTCGCATGTAGATAGATAAACAGACTGATGCTTTATAAATAAATAAAACAGACAGATCGATATCTGAGTGCTTCTGCATACACCGAGGATTCTTACATGATTCACTTCATAACACAAAACTAAATCATATTAAAAAAAAAACTTGCTAACTTCAAAGCCCACATATCACAATGCCACCGTTGTTGCTATGGCTACGTATGGCTGTTATGTGGGTTTGCTTATTTTTTAGTGTTATATTTACATGCACTATAAGCTACAAAGTGTGTCCCAAATCAACGTCATTAACTTGTAATTGTTTTTTTTTTCACACCTGTGTGTAAATATCGACCTGATAGCGGTGCGCGTTGTCATGGTTACATCCCATCGTAACAGATTTAAAACTGTGAGTACTGAAAATTACTCTAAATTTATTTTTACCAGCGCTACAGTAAAGGCTTCATGATATACGAAAACATATATAACACACACACACACACACACACAAACACACACACACACACACACACACACACAAACACACACGCAAACACCAGCTGGCCAATCAGAAACGAGGATTTCTCGATTTTGGAGGATTTCCAAACGAAGGAACGAAGGATGGATGAGTGTGGGAAGAGAAAGTGTAAAATGATTTATTGACTGAACACACACCTCCCATCGTCTCCAGCTGTGTGTGTCTGTGTGTGTGTGTGTGTGTGTGTGTGTGTGTGTGTGTGTGTGCGTGTGTGTGTGTGTGAGTGAGACAGGATCCTGTATCGATACATGGGCAGACAGACAGACAGGTGGAGGTAAAATCAATGGCATTACATCTTCATCCTCTCTTGTGTGTAAAAGGCTCCTGCTGCTCACACGACGATTGGCCATTTAGGGCTTCAGTTGCTAAGCAACTGTCCAGCGGTGGCCCGTGGGGGCGGGGCTACACAACGCCACGGCAACTGCAACATGGCTGCAAGCTCTAATCACATTCAACATGTGGAGGAAATGGATGGAGAGTGACAACACTCCTCCACTCTCACTCTCTATCCTCTTCATTCTCTCCGTCATTCATTTTTCTTTCTATCACTCTCTCCCCTTCTGTTTATTTCTGTTCTTTCTCTATTACTCTTTATATTTTTTTTCTCTCTGCCCCATTTCCTATTTCTCTCTGTTCTGTTTTCTGCCCTTTTCCTCCATGTTGCTCAATTCTCTCAACCTTCTATAGAGCGGGATCTCTTCCTACACCTCTCTCTCTCTCTCTCTCTCTCTCTCTCTCTCTCTCTCTCTCTCTCTCTCTCTCTCTGTCTCTGTTTGTCTCTCTCTCGCTCTGTCTCTCTCTGTCACTGTCTCTCTCTTTCTCTCTCTGTCTGTCTCTCTCTCTCTCGCTCTGTCTCTCTCTTTCTCTCTCTGGCGCTCTGTCTCTCTCTTTCTCTCTCTGTCTGTCTCTCTCTCTCACTCTCTCTCTCTTTCTGTCTCTGTCTGTCTCTCTCTCTCGCTCTGTCTGTCTCTCTCTCACTCTGTCTGTCTCTCTCTCACTCTCTCTCTGTCTGTCTCTCTCTCGCTCTGTCTCTCTCTTTCTCTCTCTGTCTGTCTCTTTCTTTCTCTCTCTCTCTCTGTCTCTCTCTCTGTCTGTCCCACTCCTGTCTGTTTCTCTCTGTGTCTGTCTCCCTCTCTCTCTCTCTCTGTCCCTGTCTGTCTCTTTCTGTCTTCGTCTCTCTCTCTCTTTTGGCTCTGTTGAAGTTAATAAGATATTCACATTTATAGGATTAACATCACATCACACGCACATTTTGAACAATTTTCTCTGTCTCACTGCCTTTAATCTCAGAGATTACACTTAACGCATAATTATGCACACATCTGGCAAATTTCACTCTCGAACTTGTCAAGGCTACAAAGAACAAAAATAACTTGTTTAAATGTTGTTTGCTCCATTTGTCGATGTATTTGATTGTTCCTGGGGGAGTACGGCAGTTTCCCTCTCTCTGTTTGATCTGAGAGATTTGTGTAGTGATGCTAGATTTGATGGTTTGCAACCACACACACACACACACACACACACACACACACACAAAATGATCTATGAGCACAGAACTCCGCTTGTTACAGAAGAAGAGACAGGGAGCGTGGGGAACACCCAATTAAACTCTCAGCTGAGTAAACACGTCAGGAGAGAACACACACACACACACACACACATACACACACACACACACACACACACACACACAGTCTGTCTGTCTGCAGGATGCTGTGTTCACAACTCACAGCCCAAAAACAAAGAGGTAGAAAGAACAAGATGGGAATAAAGGACAATAAGACAGAAAGAGAGGAGTAGAGAAATAGACCATGCAATACATCAAACCTAAGTCACCAGCTTAACATGTACATTCCACCTTGTATGGCCCCGCCTCCTTTATCAAACACCGTCACTTTCCAGCAAACACCAACATTCATCAGACACCAGCATTCTCCAACATTGTCCAAAAACATTCTCCAACAAACACTAATGCTCTATATCAAACACCAACATTCTCCATCACTGTCCACCAGTATTCTCCATCAAACACCAATAATCTCCATCAAAAACACTCCATAACTGTCCACCAGTATTCTCCACCAAACACCAACATTCTCCATCACTGTCCACCAGTATTCTCCATCAAACACCAATAATCTCCATCACTGTCCACCAGTATTCTCCACCAAACACCAACATTAACCATCACTGTCCACCAGCATTCTCCATCAAACACCAATAATCTCCATCAAACACCAATAATCTCCATCAAACACCAACATTCTCCATCACTGTCCACCAGCATTCTCAATCTAAAACCAACATTCGTCAAACACCAACATCAGAAATCAACATTCCCCACCTCTCACTAACATTCTCTCTCAAACACCAACATTCACCAGAAAAAAGAACAAACATCAACCACCAACGTTCACCATTAAACACCATCAAACATCATCAGTTCCCATACATGCCAGATTGTCAATCAAACACCAATAAACATTCTCAAACACCAAAATTCACCATCATTCTACATCAAAGACCAACATTCTTTATTAGAGATCTACTGTATCTACTGTATGTTCTTCATCAACAACCAACAGTTCCAATTAACACCAGCATTAATGTTGTCATTTGGCATTTTTATTATTGAGCACTTCACTTTAAAACATAGAAGAATCAGTGTTTAAATACTCCAAGTGTTTGTTATTAGTCTTTATTTGGTGTTTTATCTCCCAGCTGAAGCTCAGTAAAGTTGTGGCCCATCAGCTCTGCAGCATTACAGTAAAATGACAGTAAAGTAGGTCACAGCTGATCTTCCCGACACCATCACGCGTGACTCCACGCAGCGGAAACGTCTCCACAACACGCGGTGTAGAGCTACGCTCAGATTTCACCGCTGCTTATCCAGTGTGACTGAACATCATCACGCTTTATAAAGCCAGAGCTGGAGAGTCACTCCAGCTGCTTTTACTGCTCATATGTTCACTTTCTCTCCAATCCTGCGCTCATGAATCATTCATCAGCTCTACAGGGGCGCGGAGGAGAACATTTCACAGCGAGAATCGATGCACGTGCGCATCGCAGGAACGCGGGAATGACTTTCCTGCAGGAAAACAGCCGAGGATACGCTTCTCCCTCGCAGAACAAGTGGATTCAAGGGAGAAGAAATCAAGTGTACAAGACGCCTCCTTTACTTCAGCTGTTACTTGATACTGTACATTATAGCACCAAACATCTCAGGCAGCTAAACTGTTTTTTTTTTTTTCTTTTCTGCAAAAAAGTCAAAACAAGAATGCAGTACTTTGGACAAATCTACTTACAAATATTAATAATTACATCACATGACTTTGATGCATCGTAGGGATCACAGATATTTAAGGATGATAGTGTAATGAACACTAAAATCATAAAAAATCTGCATTTTTATTCACCTAAAAGTAGATTTTTTTATAATAATACAATACCAGAATGTGTATAATAAGCGCTATATGCCAGTTATACAATATGTACAATACTGTTGTCATGGAGACGCTAAAACATCGCCTCCAAACCTCTATTCTATACGACAGAAGGCCACCAAAGTAGCACTTTGTAGTGAGCATTTGTGCTTCTAAGATCAAGCTTTGTTTTGTTTTTGTTTTTTTTTTATCTCACTGTGTTTTACCTCATTTGTCATACCTCATTATGGACAGATTTTAAAAAGAGCAGTGCATCCCATTTAAAATTCTGTTTGCCAGACAAGAAAAATAAAACATTAAGGACAGAACGGCTATTAAATCATTTTTAGCACTGTAATATTTTACAATAGACAATATCAGGATAATATGGATAACTGTACTTAAATCTCTGGAAACATGGCTCACAATGCAGGAGAAAATATCTTGAATATGAGCAAATGTATCTAATATTTCTTATTATGAGATCATTATAAATCAAATATGTTGCAAGCTTTAAAATTTCTCAATCTATTGGCAAATACATTTGATTCTTTCTAGAAAAAAAATGAATAAAATTAGAAAACCTATCTGCCTCGAGAAGACTTTTTTTTGCACATCACCAAGTACTTTATTCCTCTTATACCACAGCAATTGAATGTTAAACGAGTTATTTCCTGTTGTCACTTACGTTATAGCAGCTATAAACAGTTGTTCCCTCACCAGACTCTCTTTCTTCTCTGACAAAAAAAAAACAAAAACAAAATGTCACGTTTCTGAGAAACCACAAAGAAGCGTAAACTCCTCTGTCCTGATGATGTCAGAAACGTAAAGCTACAGCTTTACCTCTGACTGTTACAAAGCTCTGACACTGGAGACTCCTTCCATAAATGTTAAATAAACATCTCCTCACAGAACACGTCACCATATCAACCATTTTTAATCTAATCATATCAGTATGAGTGCATTAATATAAACCTGTGATTTGCAGCTGCAGAAAATTAATCAACACTTTCTGACCAATCACAATACAAAATTAAATAATAAAGAATTAATTTTTAAAAAATTATAAAGCAGTTCTAATAATTTATAAATATAAGCGTTATTGAAACACTGATCCTCTGAATCCATCTTCACTCTTTATCATCGTTAGCTTCACACGTCTCATAACAGCTTCATCAATTATTTCTCTGCTCGGTTCTCGACGGTTTTTCTTTTTCAGAACCCATTTCCTTTCCAGAGAGAGAGAGACACGGCACTTGTGCTGCAAAAGCTCCTGCTGAAATTTTAATGTGTGGATAATCTTTTAAGGAAAGAGAAATGAAAGAGAAGAAAAGCTACATGTTATAAAGAGGGTGAAGGAGTCAGGAGGTTCTATTAGTTTTAACCAGAGGGTTTGGGGAAAGATCTTTACAGCCGGGTATAAACACAGAGCCTGAGGAGGCGCAACATTACAAAAATCAATATCAATTCCACACCAAACATCAGCAGTTCAAACAGCGAAGCAGTTTAATGATCCACAGAATCTGAGTCAGAATCAAGTTTATCGGTCAATTACTTTTACTTATGAGGAATTTCGCTCTGCTGTTTCTCACGGTGGGACAAGCAATAATCAAGAAATTTGGAATAAAAAGATTTTATGCATTCTATTATTCTTTTTTTTATTATTATTATTTAACATCATTTTCTTTTACCATCAAACACCGACATTCACCATCAAACACCAACATTCATCATCAAACACCGACATTCACCATCAAACATCGACATCCATCATCAAACACCAACATTCACCATCAAACATCAACATCCATCATCAAACACCGACATTCACCATCAAACATCGACATTCACCATCAAACACCGACATTCATCATTAAACACCAACATTCACCATCAAACATCGACATTCACCGTCAAACACCAACATTCACCGTCAAACACCAACATTCACTGTCAAACACCAACATTCACCGTCAAACACCAACATTCACCATCAAACACCAGCATTCACCATCAAACACCAACATCCATCATCAAACACCAACATTCTCCATCAAACACCAACATTCACCATCAAACAACAACATTCACCATCAAACACCAGCATTCACCATCAAACACCAACATTCTTCATCACACACCAACATTCACCATCAAACAACAACATTCACCATCAAACACCAGCATTCACCATCAAACACCAACATCCATCATCAAACACCGACATTCATCATCAAACACCGACATTCACCATCAAACACCGACATTCATCATTAAACACCAACATTCACCGTCAAACACCAACATTCACCGTCAAACACCAACATTCACCCTCAACGACCAACATTCTTCATCACACACCAACATTCACCATCAAACAACAACATTCACCATCAAACACCGACATTCTCCATCACACACCGACATTCACCAAACACCAACATTCACCATCAAACACCAACATTCACCGTCAAACACCAACATTCACCGTCAAACAACAACATTCACCATCAAACAACAACATTCACCATCAAACAACAACATTCTCCATCAAACATCAACATTCACCATCAAACACCAACATTCACCATCAAACAACAACATTCTCCATCAAACATCAACATTCACCGTCAAACACCAACATTCACCGTCAAAGACCAACATTCACCATCAAACATCAACATTCTCCATCAAACACCAACACTCACCATCAAACACCAACATTCACCATCAAACACCAACATTCACCATCACACACCAACATTCACTATCAAACACTGACATTTAGCTTTTTTAATGTAAACACTTCACTCCATCTTCTCCATTATTAAAGAATAAAAAGGCATCAGTATTTGAAATAGTCTTTAAATGGTCTATTCTGTGTTTGTGTGTTATATGTTATAAGATGCAGTAGATATAATGAACCAGTCAGGAATGTAGCTGCATTTAAGTATCACTGGTGCTAATCTCGACCAACAGCCAAAAAAGTGTCAGCTGGAATGAAACCATCAGCCAACTCCAGAGCAAAACTTTGCTTTTGTGTAAAAAGTACTCGGTCGGAAATCTCCGGAATCCAACAGGAATCTCTGGGAGTTTTGTGTGACATCGGATTGGGATTGAAGATAAATGCTTCTCTGGAGCGATGTGTGATTCAGTGGTGTAGAGCTGTAATTAACGCCGGCAGCTGCAGGAGACGAGCTGCAATACACACTCAGCCAAACTCTAATTAAACTGCAGCTGGTGGACTGAGCGCTCCTCTCCCTCTACAGCTTAAACATCTATCAGTGTAGAGAAAAAGAGAGAAATTGTAAAAATGTTAGGTGAATAATCGTAAAGACGGTAAAAATGTTAGGTGAATAATAATAAAGATGGTAAAAATGTTAGGTGAATAATCATAAAGGTGGTAAAAATCTTAGGTGAATAATCGTAAAGATGGTAAAAATGTTAGGTGAATAATAATAAAGATGGTAAAAATCTTAGGAGAATAATCGTAAAGATTGTAAAAATGTTAGGTCAATATTCGTAAAGATTGTAAAAATGTTAGATCAATAATCGTAAATATTGTACGAATGTTAGGTCAATAATCGTAAAGATTGTAAAAATGTTAGGTCAATAATCGTAAAGATTGTAAGAATGTTAGATCAATATTCGTAAAGATTGTAAAAATGTTAGGTCAATATTCGTAAAGATTGTAAGAATGTTAGATCAATAATTGTAAATATTGTACGAATGTTAGGTCAATATTCGTAAAGATTGTAAAAATGTTAGATCAATAATCGTAAATATTGTACGAATGTTAGATCAATAATCGTAAAGATTGTAAAAATGTTAGGTCAATAATCATAAAGATTGTAAAAATGTTAGGTCAATATTCGTAAAGATTGTAAGAATGTTAGATCAATAATTGTAAAGATTGTACGAATGTTAGATCAATAATCGTAAAGATTGTAAAAATGTTTGTCAATATTCGTAAAGATTGTAAAAATGTTAGATCAATAATCGTAAAAAAAAGGTTGGGAGAATAATCGCCAGCATCATAATAAGGTCGATGTGGCTCAGCATGAATCTGCTGTGTGAAGAGCATTCAGAGGTCAAGCTTAGATTAGTTCAGTATGGAGTGTGAATAAAAGTGTGTAAATACACACACACACACACACACACACACACACACACACACCTGCATTGTTAAGACAGCATAGTATTATTATGGGCAGGGAGAGAGTGTTGCCTGGCAACACATGCTGCATGCCAAAGCCCAGGTGTGTGTGTGTGTGTGTGTGTGTGAGTGTGTGTGTGTGTGTGTGTGTGTGTGTGTGTGTGTGTGTGTGTGTGTGTGGCGAGACAAGGAGAAAAAAGGTTAAATTCACAGAGAGATTTCAGACACACAAACAGAAAACACACAACTATAACAACGCTAAACAACTGGTTTACACCTTTTAAAGAGACTAGTTGTTTATGTTAGTAATTTTGTACAACTAATAATATTTTACCTAAAACACACACTCACGGAATGCGGTAGGCTAGTTCATATTTATCTTGAAGTAGAGCGTCCAAGACGGCGTTTTCCAATAGCACCTAGACGACTGCCTTTAAACACAAACACTCACCTTTAAACACGAAAAAAAAAAAACAAAGATAGAAAATACAGACTTTGCTGTCAAATGTAACACGATGTAACATAAAACCAATTTAAAAAATGAAAAAATAAAAAGACTAATATGATGATATATATGAATGAGAAGATGGCAGTGTTCACCAGTATACCGTATTACTGCATGAATAGTCCTAGTTGTGATGATCACCTGTAAATTCAATGCACTTTTTTCAGCACTATGCACTATTTTTCCCAAAATAAAGTGCTAAAGTTTAATATGTGTGTGAGTCAACCTGGGAAAATCCTTCATATGGTGAAATTTCAACTACACTTAAGTTCTGAAGACTGTCTTTTGCATGTTTCTCGACCGGAAGTAAAGTTCTAGCATTTCAATCCCATTAAAGATTTCATTCCACTGAAATACGCCAACACACTGATTTCTCTAAATGTAACTGCTATACACTGATTTGAATTTGCATTTAATTTAATCACTGGTTTAATTTAACAGCAGCACATAGAATAGCACTTGATCCAGCACAGACCATTCTTTTACATTTCACTCATCATTTATTAATTATCACGTTCTGACAGTTACTCGAGACACTAAATCGAGGTCATGAAACCGTAATGTGTGTTTAAGATGTAGGAGATTTTATCACACTTTTAATTCACTGTTTTCATTTGTACAATTAACAAAAGAATGCTGATGTTCGTGTTAATTCGATGCGCTCTCCTGTAAAGAAAGCGTGTCCACATTGTGAAGGATAATCTGACCTAGCCCTCATCTGCTCCGCTTACCGAGAAACTTTAACTTCATCATTTCATCATTTCATCCACGAATAATTCACTGCTCGAGATAAGCGATTTCTGTGTGTATAAAGAACTTTTTGTGTACTTTAAAGTGATGCTATTATTAACTGATTAACAATGTCATGTTTATTTGCCTCAATTGACATTCCATAGTGACTTTGAGTGTATTTACAGACAAAACGTACACTTCAGCGTGACGGATTGTAGTTACATCAAACCGTCAGACAGCGGCGCTGGATTTAACACTGCTCCTCGCTCGAGCCGATATCACGCAAGAACTTAATTTCAAGGTCAGAATCATACCTAACTGAGACACGCCTCTGTTTTAGACAAACTCCGCCCACATCTGTGTAACTTCTGGGTAGCACTGAAGTGTGTGGTTACGTCTGAGGTCTGAAGACTGATGTGTGTCATTTCAGCACTAAATCCTCACTGCACACTTACCTCAAGTCTGATGTAGTGAGTTGATCTATTTGCCAGGTCTGTCTATATTTAGCTTTTTTCATCGCGATGCTAGCTCCATTCTTTAATAGCTCTAGGTAACACTAGTAGCTAGCATTAGCAAACAATCTCCCAGTTTTCCATTGTGGTTTAGTGGTTTTTTTCCATTTCATATCCATCATGTGAGCTTCACGTAAGCAGTTCAGGTAATCATGTGGGTGATCAGTAGCTATGATGCAAATAAAGAGCCAAAACTTTACTGTGCACAATCTGTGTTAGCCGTCGATTAGAGAGATAATTATTCTTTAAAAAAAAAACAAACAAACAAAACAGTCAGGTACTTGGGCTAGATCGAGTTTAGTCCATGTGTGTGACTTGATTTGCGATTTGAGACGCAGCCCGAGAGCATTGTGTTACAGTGACAGTGTGTTTTACAGCATCATTAGCGTAATGTGGTGACCTGATTCCACCCAGCCTGAGCAGATCAATACACACACACACACACACACACACACACACACACCCACACACACCCACACACACACACACACACACACACACTACAACTTGAGACAGGATCGATTCTGTCCCTCCATCCAGACGAAGATTAACTTTCTGATGCGACTTGTACAGCAGATTTTTTTCCCATCCTGTCAGATGATAACTGGTGCATTTGCTGATTTTTTTTTTCACCGTGTTTAAAAAGTGACTCTTTATTCTCTCTCTCTCTCTCTCTCTCTCTCTCTCTCTCTCTCTCTCTCTCTGAGGAAAGCGGTTCCCAGTTTTATTTTAGTGTGATGAAGAGTTCTTGTTCTCACTTACGTTATAGCAGCTCCTTCCCTCACCAGCCTCTCTTTTCTCTCTCTCTCTCTCTCTCTCTCTCTCTCTCTCTCTCTCTCAGTTAATATGATTTTTAAAAATGCAGCTTGTCATCTTTTGTTACGGAGAAACCGCAAAGAAGCGTAAACTCCTCTGTCCTGAAGATGTCGGAAAACTTCAAGTTACAGCTTTACCTCTGTCTGTTACAAAGCACTGACACTGAAGACTCCTTCCATCAATGTTACATAAACATCTCCTTAATTTAAGAAAACTTCACCATATCAACGATTACACACGATTCTTATTTCCTTCATTATCAGTGGAGCATCCGTTATACGAATCCCTGTGCATGAGCTATTGCTATAGAAGCCATCACGTATTACATCGAGCACATTAATATAAACCTGCGCTACTGTCAGAGCTGGTGTTATAGAGAATTAATCAACACCTTCTGACCAATCAGAATTTATAAATATCTCATACTGTAACATTTTACAGTCTTTTTTTAAACATGTGCTGTAACTTTACGGTCTCTTCTAACATTTTATTTTAGTATCTTTAATCATGTACCTTAAGAAAAAAGTTATTCTGTCAAAACATATCTATCAGGAAGTTATACTCAACTCTGTTTGAGCTTTAATTTAACTCTCTATTTACTAAAAGGTACATTATTTTATATAATATTTTATTTTTAATTTATTATAAAAAGTAGAATCCATGTAAACATAAACATGTGTAAAAGGTAGAATACACTTACAAAACCACCTGCAGCTGGATGGGACAGAGACGCTGTTTGCTTAATCTGCTGCTCCCCCTGCTGGTGCGGAGTAATATGTGCATATCTCTCTCTCTCTCTCTCTCTCTCTCTCTCTCTCCTCAGAGACAATCATTCAGAAATGGATGACAAATGAGTGTGCGCTCGAGCTGATCCTATGATCCAATGGAGCCTCACAGAGAAAAATAAATATTTAATCAAAGTGTTTTCAAGCTGTAGCATACACAACCACCCCCTCCACACACACACACACACACACACACACACACACACACACATATGTACTGTACAAACATGTACCTTATACCTTAAATACTGCATGTCTTTCTTACATGCTCCACTCTGTTATGTTCCACGTGCAAAAACAAGTCTGTCTCCATGGAAACCAGAGCCTGGGAAATACGGCGCCATCCGTACCGGGTTCCTTGTGGTTGAGAGACATGTATATTTATATGAGAGAGAGAAAGAGAGAGAGAGAGAGAGGGGGCTTATGACCTTGACTATTGCTGCCCCGTGGGATTAACTCTTTTACAGCCTTTCTGAGTTCAGTACATCACCATTATGGGAAAGTTCCCGATCAAAAACAGTGTGTTTCACCGAGCTGAACAGCTGACAAGAGCGCAAAAATGCCAGGAATACACGTTAATATTGAATAACCCGGATGTACGCAATGAACTTTAAGTGAAAAACAATCTGACGCATTTTCAGACACGTAACAATAACCTTGTTGCATAAGTGTGCACACTCTTTTTATAATTGGGGATAAATTTACAAAATTTACAAAAGGACAAGACAAAAACTTACCAGGGAGGCTGCCAAGAGAAGAACAGCAACATTAAGGGAGCTGCAGGAACATCTGACACGTACTGATTACTCTGCATGTGACAACAATCTCTCATATTCTTCTTACCAGGGAGGCCAGAAGCCCTTTCTCACAAGAAACATCCAAGCTCAACTAAATCACCCCAAACCATGTGGCAAAATGTGTTCTGGTCTGTTTGGTGCAAACATAAGACAGCTCATCACCTACAGAACAGCATAGCCACGGTAAAGCATGGTGGTGGCAGCACCACACTATGGAGCTGCTTCTGTTTAGCTGGGACTTGAGCTCTAGTCAAGATAGAGGGATGCTGCAGATGAAGAAGAATCAAGGAAGAGTGGAATTAAAGTGTTAATGAAGATATGCTAAGACTGGTAGACTCTTGGAAGACTCTTACGCAAAAAGACAGAGTGCTGAATTTCAATCAGAAGCTGCTGTAACAAAGTATTAGTTAAGGGGTGTGCATACTTATTCAGCCTTTTTTTTCTATTTGTTTTCCACTTGAATGTTGTTGCTTGCTATTTCACATTAAAAGTGGAAAACGATCTGACGTGATTTATCTTGGTTTCATTTTTTTTACATCACAAAACCCTGCAATGCTAACAGGGGTGTGTAAACTTTTGTGCCATCCTGACGCTTGTCATGTTACTGAAAAACCAAAAAGCGTAAACTCTGTCCTTAAGGCTTTTTCTTGTTCCTTTTAGCTTTTACTAGTTGAGCAGCAATTAAAGAAGAAACAGTAGTTATCTTTCCCACAGTTGAAGCAGAAACAGAACGTCGCTGTTTCTCGGTGGTTTTATTTGTACAGCAAACGTCACTTCAGTTACCAGCTACACGCAGTCTGCACAGTACATCTCAGCTTCAGTGCTTCTCAGGCTACACTCTTAACGGCGAAACGACATGCAAGTGCAATAAATGTGGGAAATAATAAACCTGTGCATCAGGTTACACTGTTTAAGGACGCGCTTGTGTCTGAAATCACTGATTAACTCAGAGCGCAGTGCGGTGTGGAAACTCTTCACAGCTTAATGATGGATGGAGGATGTGATGTCTACAGCAGTGTCAGGGAGGTTTTAAAATCATGATCAGTAGCATCCAAGAGATGTCTGTCTGAGCCGCCGTGCGCTGCTGCTCTGACTCTACACTAGCTGAGTGGGATTGAATAGCGATGCACAACCCGCGGCTCCGAAAACGCACTTTCACCCAGTGCTGAATTCACTCCGCCACAGTGCACAGGTTTTATTTAGCTTTAACCCTTTCATGCATAAATTACTTATAAGCATTAAAATTACATGATGCACGAATTTTGACTTCACTTATATTCACTTATATTAAACAGCAAGTGGATACACAGTGGACATCTATTCTGAAATATTTTCACATTAACAACACCTCACATTTTACCTCCACCCAGGCTAGTCCACATCCACACAGGAGAAACTAGTCAACTAATTAACCCACTGGTTAAAGCAACCCATTAACCCATTATCCT
>CM074933.1:1486254-1505824 GCA_037576815.1 Pangasius larnaudii
AAGCTGCTTTGAGACAATGACATTGTAAAAAGCGCTATACAAATAAAAATTGAATTGAATTGAATTGAATTGAATTTTAATGTGTACTAATGTTTTCATATTATTGTAACTTTTTATCATGGCTGACTTTATACTCAATTTAAATAAGTAACTAGCTAACAAATATACACTGCCTGTCAGATGTTACGTTATCTGCGTAAATATAACCATGGGAATAAGTTCTAAATAAAATCTATACCACATGTATGATTGATATGAAATATCCTGATAAATTGTACAACCAATTATCAACGTACACCTAATGTTCAAAATAATTATCTAAAATTATCTATAATACACTCACAAAAAACTTATGTAAGACAGACAGAAAGCAGGTCTAGGCTAATTATAGGCAATCATTACTATAAAGGCAATTTAGACTAATTATAGATAGAAAGGTAATTTAGGCTAATTATTTACAGGTAATTGAAGGTGAAGAGCCTAATTAAGCAAATGGTTTGGTTTATTCAGGCTAATTATAAGCAGAAAGCTAAGTGAAAGTTCAGGTGCGTTCCCCTCACCTGTCTGTGTGTGTGTTCCTGCAGTAGTTTCGGTTCGGATGATCGCGCCTCCTCCAGCATGGCACCGAGTTGGCGTATCTGCTGGTCACGTTCAGAAAGTGTTGCTAGAGTTTGCTTCCTCAGAGACTCGGCTTGAGCCTGCAAGTCGCTACGCTCCAGCCTGCAGGGGGCGATAAAGCGAGGTGAGAATCCTGTCATGCTGCAAGTTTCAGTTTGTTTTCATTTAACTAAAATGACATGTCAGATATTTTCAGTGTGTTGTAACGAGATACGGGATTTGTATATCAGGTTAAACAGCAAATTCCTGCATGAAGTTTATATAAATATTTAGATCACGTGGGTCTGCTATCAGTTAAAAAAAAAAAACATTTTTTTGTCTTGTTATTCATTTGGACGAATCATAAATTCATCAGCTAGGCCAAAATATGGGGTTGGACATGTAGATTGGAACGTCCATGTCCAGTGCATTACTATATGAATATACACTCATTGAGCACTTTATTAGGAACGCCTGTACACATGCAATTATCTAATCAGCCGATTGCGTGGCAGCAGTGCAATGCATAAGATCATGCAGATACGAGCCAACAACTTCAGGTAAAGTTCACATCAACCATCAGAATGGGGGAAAAAATGTAATCTGAGTGATTTTGACCGTAGCATGGTTGCTGGTGCCAGATGAGCTGGTTTGAGTATTTCTGTAACTGCTGATCTCATGAGATTTTCATGTATGACGGCTCTTTGCTGGTTTCCACAATCCTACACCTTCCTGACTCTGAAAATATTTTCCATGCATGCAAATTATTCCGACTAGTAAAAATCAATATAAAAGAATTAAAATTTTTGTTTCACAAACATCAGCAGGAAGTTTATTTACTTTCTCGGGGTGTTGAACTTACTTGGGGCAGCCCAGGAGCCCAGGCTACTGATTTGTTCACCACTGTCTGAGTGCAACTGCTATGAAAATATAACTAGAACTTCAATCCTCTTACTTGAGCATCTCCAGTTCCTGTCTGTCTCTCTCCAGCTGTGTATCTCTCTCCTGTAGCAGCACAGTCATCCTTTCCTCTGTCTCTTCTGTCTTCTTCCTTTCCTCCTCCAGGATCTTGGTAAGTTTTGCGAGCTCTCCGGATCCGAGTCTGTCCAGCTCGCTGCGTTGCATCTGCAGCTGTTCGAGCTGTCACAGAAGGAAATGTGATGGTTGAAGCAGCTTTTTTGCTCATTAATTACTAAAAATGTTAAGTGGACCATAACTATGTTCCATTCTGGATGCAGCTGCATTAGTAGCCGCAAACTTTAAGGTGCCATTTTTGTTGGCAGGGTCAGAAAAAGTCCAAAAACTGCACCTAAGTAAAACTATTGGTATTTACTTACAGAAATATGGAGCAAAATGATCAGAATGAACATTTATTTATTTAGGTAGGTAGTTAATTAGATTCTTTAGGCCAATATTTCTTTTTTATGTGTGAGGCAAAGAAGGCATTTCATAACATATGTATCACTGGTAAATCCAGGAAGAACAAATTGTCCAAAACAATACTTAAGTGTAGTAACTCAAGTGTTTTCCACTCCTGCAGCATCTTAACCGCGAAGGAACATATCGCTTGTTAGATTATCTGCATATTCAAGGTGGAATCCGAACTAGAAGCAGCTAATTTTCTTGTGCTGAACTCAAGTACTCAAGTTACATTAACTAGCAACAACATCTGGCAGTCTACAACGCTAACTATGAGACAAGCGATTCCTATAATTCTAAAGATAGTCTTCGATTGGATTGCCAGTTTGGTCCACTTTTTTTGTTGAAACCTTTAAAGAACTCTGGCCTGGGGAACAGAAGGATGGGATTACTTACATCAAGACTGCCACATGCAAAGCTATGTTATGTTATGTTAAAGTTATGTTAAAGTTATGTCAGAACTCCTTTCCTAATGGGACAGCCTTTATCTTGAGACAAGCCCAAAAATTCTGCCTACTTAGGTAGCCATTTCTAATCAAGTAATGGTAGTTTCAAAAGGTACCATTCTTTCCCGGTCATTCTGGAGTGCAGAAAGGGCATTCTTCAGACTCCACACTTCACTAATAGAGCTGCTAGGTGGTGCTGATGAGTGTCCCAATCGCTGACTCTCTTCCATGCGAAGCCGCAGTTCCTTCACTTCACTGATGGCTTCGTCACGTGAATCCTGCAAAGATGCCATGGCTTGACCGAAGGCCTGGTTTTGAGCTTGGAGGTGAGCTGCTGCCTCTTTCTCCGCTAGCAACTTCTGCTCCATTTCCATCAAGTCTCTGGCCAGTTCGGCCACCCTCTCCTCAGCCGTCTCAGTCTCGGTCCGAAGTATGCCACCCTCCCAGCGCAGCTCTTTCAACTCCTTACTGTGGGCTTCATATGCCTCTCTTTCGGACACTAGTGTTTCCTCAAGGGTGGTCATCTTCTTCCTGGCTGCCTGAAGCTGCTCCCTTAGCTTCTCCAGCTCTGCACCAGGAGCATCATGGTGCACCGCTTCAACCTGTCCAGACTGGATCAAAATCTCATGTTCCACTGCAGGTCCTCTCTTTACCAAAGCTTCTTTTTCCAAAACCTCCATCTTGGCCTTGAACTCTTCTCTCTCTTTTTCTAAGGCACTGATACGTTCAAGATGGACTGAAAGCAGCCTCTTATGCTGGGAGTCCTTCATAGAGAGAACCTGCTTTAACTCATCTCGGTAGCCATGGAGTTGAGCGTCCAGCTTGGCGTTTTCAGCATGCAGGTCATCACGTTGGGCCAGAAGGGCACGGAGCTCCTCCTTCAAGCCGTTGTTCTCAGTAGCAGCTTCTTGAATGAGACCATCCTTCTCCATCATTACCTGACAAGATAAGAATGTGTCAGACTACATACAAAGCTCTGAAATGAGAATGTTACAATAAATGAGACCTTACCTGGAGGTGTCGCTCCTCTAACTGCTTGTATTGGCTTAGTACCCTGTCTCGATCATCCTGCAGGGATCCCATAGCCTTTGTGAAGGTGTCCAATCGAGCTTTGCTTTGGCTGGCATCCTCCTCAGTTTTACGAAGCCTCTCCTCAAGATCACGCACGACTGCTCTTCGCTCCTCCAGCTGTCTCTCTGCTTCTTCTGCCCTGCTGTCTGCCTCCTTCCTGGCCTCCTCCACAGCCTAGCGGCAGAACAGGACAGAATCTTAATATAAAGAACAATGTTCTGGCAGTCCAGAATTATTGTGCATTAAAACTACCAAAAGTGAATACCTGAGTGACGGCATGTTCCTTCTCTCCAAGGAGCTCCATTTCTCTCTTCTGCTTCTCAGCCAACTCTGCTTGAAGAGTGTCTGTAAGGGTCTTAGAGGCACGCAGGTCTGTCTCTAGTTGCTCCAAATTTAAGCACAACCTTCTTTCTTCTGTTTCTCGCTCCTTAAGTTCAGCCCTGGCTTGATTGGCTTCGCTCTGAAGCTTGTCAACTGCTTCTTCTAGAGCCTTAGCTCGATGGCGTAGACCTTCTGCTTCCGCTTCCAGGGAGGTCAGTTGAGACTGTGCCTGGGCCAGAGAGCTTTCTGTCTGGGTCAGTTTCTGCTGCAACTCTTCTCTTTCTTTTTCCAAAGCAGTTAGAGATTCATTGTGCTTTTTCTCTGCCTCGGACAACTCCAGCTGCAACCGCTCCTCCGCTTTCTGCAACCTGCAAACAAGCCACGCATATGAGAAAATTTGATTTTAATTATTAGTTTTCCAAGAATCATAACAGAACTTATAGTCAATATGAAAGAAACTCAGGATATAAATGAAACAAACCTCTCCAATGAGTTCTGCAGCTGCTCCTTTTGTGTTGTCTCCTTCTGAAGTTGCTCAGATAGGTCCTTAGCTCTGCTTTCGGCTTCCCTCAATTCAGCCTCTTTTCCCTGGAGGGCGCTGTGGAAACGGCTCTCCCACTGTTTAGCTTCATCCAGAACACGGTCACGGTCATCCTGCAGCGAGGACATGGATCGCGAGAAGGCAGCCAGTCGTGCTAGCGATTCATCCAGGCGTGCTTGTGTTTCCTGGGCATATTTCTGTGCAGCATCTGCAATATTCTTAGCTACAAGAGTTGCTTCTTCTTCTCTTTCTCTGTCTCTATAGGCCTGCTCCAACCTTAGTTCCATCTGTTTAAGCTCTCCACCTAAGCGATATCTCACCTCATCAAGGGTTCGCTCAGCTTCGGACTTCAACTCGGCCTCTCGCCGACGTAGCAGTTGTTCAGAGGCCACTTTCTCAGCAAGTGCCTGGCTCACCTCACCCTGAGCCATATCCAGCTTCCCTTTATATGTCGACAACTCTGATTCAAGTCTGCTTCTCTCTTCTTTGATCTTTGCCATCTCCTGATGAGCTGCTTCAAGCTCATTAGATACCTCATCTCTACCCAACAGGAGAGCCTTAGCTTCCCGGTCTAGTACACTGATTCTTTCTTGGTACTGAATGCAGTCTTTTTGCATCTGTCGGACCTCCAGCTGTTTCTCTCTCAAAAGCTCCTCAAGCTGACGTGCTCGGCTCTGGCTACCTTCCTTCACCCTCTGTGCAGATTTTAGCTTCTGCTCAAGCTCTCTCTGTTTGCCTGCTTCCGCTTCTGCCTCAGCTCTTTCTCGCTGAGCCTGTCTTTTATCTTCCTCAAGCCTGGCTGCTCGATCCTTTTCTGCTGCCAACATGGCCTCCAACTCAGCTTTTTCCCTCTGCACTTTCTCCAATTCTCGCTGCAGGTCTGCAAGGCGATCTCGGCTCTCGGCTGCCTCCTGTTGGTAACCTGCTATACTGCCATTGACCTGGGCTAACTGGTTCATCAGTCGTTCTTCAAGGTCATCCTTCTCAACCTCTAGGCTTGTGCGAAGTTCCTGAAGCTGATTTTCTTTCTTAGAGCACTCTTCCTTAAGCCTCTGCTCTCTTTCTGCAGACTCTTGAAGATATTGCTTAAGAGAGGACAGCTCTGCATTAAGCAAAGGTTCCTGATCAACACTGGTTCCCATCATGTCTTCAAGTCCTGTGTGAGTCACCTGAAGCTGGGTTTCTCTTTTTGAGCACTCCTCTTTCAACTTCTCTTCTCGTTCTACAGACTCTTGAAGGTGTTGCCTAAGAGAAGATAACTCTGCATTAATCAGTGTTTCTTGTTCAACTCTGGTTCTTTTCTCATCTTCAAGAGCTGCTTGTAGTTCTTTTAACTTGCCCTCTGCTACCTCAAGTGCTGCCTCCTTTTCCTTCAGCTGCTCATCAGTTTCTATGTGTTGGCTTTCAGTCCTTTCAATCTTAGTTACCACTTCTTGCTCAAATAGATTAGATTCTCTGGAAATGCTACCAAGAGCTAGATCTTCTTGGTTTTCAGTTAAAACAGGGCTCAAATCCTGAGCAACTATATGTTCCTTAACTTCCTCAGAGGAACCAACATCCAAAATTACACCGTTCTTTTTATCCATTTCTTGAGCCAGCTGTTGTTTCAGTTTTTCAGTTTCCTGTTCCAAAGAATTTCGTTCAACTTCTAAGGAATCAAAATTTGCTTTCAAAGCATCAAACTCATCCTTAACTTTTTCAAGCTCTTGCTCCAAATTGGTGTCTTGTTCTTTGGTTCCTTTCTTCTCTATTTGTTCTCTAAGCTTCTCATTCTCCTCTTCTAGTTCCATAATTTTCTGATGTTTTGTCTTGGCAAACTTTCTCATTTTCTCCTTCACAGCATCTATTTCCTTTTGAGCTTCCTCCGCTACCTTTTCTGCCTCTTGTTTGGCTGCCTCATAGACCCTTGCTTTGGCCACAGATTCTTGCCTCTCCTGTCTTGCAGCCTCCAACACTCTTCTAACCCGCTCAGCTTCATCACTCACATTCTCATATGACTTCAATAAGGTCTCATACTCCTCCTTCATGCCTTGCACCTTTTCTTCCAACTGCCTAGATGTTTGCTCAGCTTCTTCTCTGGCACTTTCAACTTGGCGTCTGTACATTTCTTTTTCGTTTAGCAGACCATCCATTGCTAGCTTAAGGCTTTCACAGGTAGCACCAAGACTCTGGTTCTCCAGCAAGGTCCTATCCACCTCTTCAATTAGTTTGTCTTTCTCTGTGCTTAGATTACTCAGATTTGCTTCGATATTCTTAATCTTTGCTAGCAACTCTGATCTCAACTTCTCAGCACTAGTCAGCTCTTCCTTTAAAGTTTGGTTTTCTTTGAGAACTTCCTTTCGTGATACCAGAGCAGCCTGAAATTTGCGCTGTAGCTGCTGTAACTTGGCATTGTTGTCTTTCTCCTCCTCCTGCTTCTGTGGGATTTCTGCTTCCAGTTTTTGACACCTCTCTTGCTCAGCTTTCAGTCCCTCTTGTAAGGAAGCAATCAGCTGATCTTTCTCCAATACGGTCTCCTGCATTTTCTGTAGAAGGAAGCTCTGCTCACTCAGCTGTTGGCTTAGGTCATTGATCTCATCATTTTTGCTTTTGAGGAATTGCTTAAACTCATCCACCTCTTCCTGAAGAGCTACAACAGGAGATTCTGCATCAGAGATGCTCGTCTTGACCACAATGGCAGCCTCCTCCACTTCCGCCTTTAACATTTCTGCATGGGCTTCTGCTTGCTCACACTTTTTTCTCAAAGCATCCAGCTCTTCTGAAAGAGCATCAATCTGTTTCTCCTTTGCCCTCAATGTCTCCAGCTCTTTGCGGAGCTCAAGCAACTCAGTCTGCTTGAGTGATAGAAATGCCTGGCTTTCTCGCAGCTGTATTTCTAGATCCACACGGGCAGCTTGTTCAGATTTTACCTTGTCTTGAAGGGAATTTATCACACTCTCATGATTTCCTGATCTGGCCTGTGGAAGTTGCTCAGCAGGTGCTCCTTGCTGACTGATTTCAGTATCAGATGTAGTAAAGTCCACCCAATCCTCTTGAACCCAATCCCCTGATCCTGGTTTCTCCACATTCTCAGTTGCAGTCTCAGACACTTCCTCTACAATCACAAGCTTTTCTTTATCTGCCGGTTCCCTTGACTCCACAAGACTTTCTAGCTCTTTCACATGTTTTATTAACTTAGCTTTCTCTTCATCCTTAGCTTCAAAACGTTCTAGCAGACCACTGTACTCTTCTTTCTGCTGTCTCAGCTGCTCACGAT
This sequence comes from Pangasius larnaudii, assembly GCA_037576815.1. Lineage (NCBI taxonomy): Eukaryota > Metazoa > Chordata > Actinopteri > Siluriformes > Pangasiidae > Pangasius > Pangasius larnaudii. The sequence continues at coordinate 1,493,906 of CM074933.1, forward strand.
GGTGCCTATCTTTTTCCTTTGCCTTCCGCAGAGTGTCTTTACGAGAATCCACAGCCTCCTGGAGCTTTTTCTGCAATGCATCAATATCAGATTCCATATTGGTAACCTGTGACTGGAGTCTGGCGTTATCTTCTTGAACTTGGTGTATTATTTGTTCATTTTCACTTAATGCTTTAGCCTCTTCAATCAGGCGTTGGATTTCTACATGCGCCTCAGCCAGTGCTTGATCTTGGCTCAGCGTTTTCTGTTCCAGAACCTTCAAAGCCTCTTCTTTGGAATTCAAGACTTGTCTGGTCTCTTGTAATTGTGACTCAAAGTTGTGTAGCTCCTGCTCTCTTTCTCTTTCATCAGAGGTAACATCTCCCTCTAGATTTACTTTTTCTTTACAACCTTCTGCTTCCTTCTCAAACCCAGCAATTCTTTTCATCAACGCTTTGCGCTGTACCAAAGCTGCCTGCAACTTTCGCTTCAACTGTTCCCCATCTGTTTTCATGGTGGCTATTTGAGCAATCAGGTTCTCATTCTCCTTCTGCAAAGCTATCACGTCCTCATTTTCATCAGCTGTTTTACTTGCTTTCACCTTCTCCTGGTCATGCCAGGTTTTCTCAAGTTCCATCATCTGTTCTTTTAGCATGTTGACCTCACTAGATATTGCAAACTTTTCCTCACCTGCTTGAAGCAGTTTGGCAGTCATGCTATCACTAAGCTCCATCATCTCCTGCTCTTTCAGGGAAAGAGACTGCTGCAAATCATCAACCTCAGTGGCCTTGCCAAGGAGAGCAGCTTTAGCTCTCTCAGCCTCCTCAGAAAACTGCTGAATCCTTGCCTCCAAGGTGATGACTTTCTCCTCCAGTTCAGAGGAGACAAGTTCTCTGTCCTCCAACTGTGCACCCAGCATCTGGACTTGAGCTTCCTTCTCAATGAGTTTCTGCTGGATCTCATCAACATCTGCCTGCAGCAATTGGATCTTCTGATCTTTGGAGTGAGCCTCCTTTTGCAAGCTGTCCAGTTGCTCCTCAAGGACTTTCTCCTGCATATCTTTCTCTGATGTTTTCTGCTCTGCTTCTCTATGAATCTCAGCACGAGCTTCTATCAAGTCTCTTTCATATCTTAAGGCCCTTGCCTCTACTTCATCTTTAACAACTGTCAGTGACTTCAGTTCCTCTTCCAGGAAATGTATTTTCTCCTGGGACTCAGCAGCTGAATCTTTCATTTGTTGAAGTTCACTCAGGAGTTCGCTATATCTTTTCTGGAGTTCCTCTGCCAGGATCTGTGCAAAAGCCTGACTAGGACTGGAATCTGCATTCAGCAAGTTTGCTTCCTGCTGGCTAATTTGAATCTGTACTGTCTCCTGGATAACCATGGACGATGACTCAACCTTTACCATCGAGCATGTAGATGTGACCTGCTCTTCGCTAGTTTCTTCCCAGGACTGGGTGGAAAGGTGGAGAGCATTTAAGTCCTGAATTTGTTGAGGCCACTCTTGACCTGCATCTTGATTAATAGCTTCCAGAAGTGTCCAGCTGCTATGAGCAACTTCTGAGTCCGTGCTAGTTACCATCTCATCAGAGGAAGCTCCCTTTAACTCTACAGGTGACTCAAGCTGTGGTCCAGTCATCTCAGGACTGCTCTCATTGTCGGCAGATGACGACACGACCGATGTAGACATAGCAGATGTTTCTGAATCTACTGCAATCAGCGTTGTGTCTTCCTCTGAAACATCTTCAAGACCAGGTAGCACTCCAGAACTGTCGGGTATGCTAGGAATATTTTCAGTATTTTGAGAGTCAGAATTTCCTTCCTGTGAAATCTTCAGGTTCTGTAGTTCGGTGATCGCCAGCCGTTCCCTGAGGGCAGCAAGTTCCTTTTCTTGCTCCACCAGCTGCAGCTCCAATGCAGAGATCTTCTCAGAACTGTGTCCAGCGGCACTTTCATCTGGGAAAATCACATCCAAATCTCATCACCATATAATAAAAGCTTTATTTAATAAATCTATTTTCAATTATAACAGCACTGAAGAGGAATAATGCATAGTCATACCAATGTTTTCATCAATAAACAATAAACACAGTATATTTTCGATATAGTGCTTTTACAAATCATATATCACTTGAATGCCTCTGCACTGACCAGCACAGGTAAGCAAATAGTGCTTTTAATCATGTTCTATTTATCATTATCATTAAAATTATTAGTAAAGTGTTAGAGCTGCCACTTTGTTGTAGGCCTGTGGTGCAATTTGTCACCATTTTCATTTGAAAATGTTTGGCGCATTGCTAATAAATCTAGTTAACTCATGTTATCTGTCTGATATAAGCTCAGTGGAACACACACTGATCACATCACAGGTTCACATTAATGAACTTTAAATGTTCCCTATGACAGAAAGTGAGGATGCCACGCCAGTGCATCTTTCAAGTGAGAAAACGGAGTCAAAACAAGAGCAATGGCTGAAACTCTCAATCATTCCAGATTCATCTGTCGATTGGTTCATGTAAATAAACTGCAGAGCTCCTACACAGAATAAGTTAAGATCATGGTGCGTTATATTTTAAGACCACCCCAACTAAGAAGTCTCTTGGTCGAACAAAAAAGCCTGTTTATTGAAAGAGAGTTGACACACATCACTCCAACTGAGAAAATGCTAATAAGTAAATAAATAATGTCGTATCAGAAAAACATTGGAGTACTGAAACTGAAAATTGGAAACTTTTATTTAGCCGTGGATGTGGCTGAGAATTGAGAAGTTGTATTAAACTTTTTACACTTCTTGATTAACATAATATATTTGAATGATTCAAACATGTTATACTGCAGATGACAAACAGTTAAATTTAGTCTATTAACAAAATGAAGTTTTGTTGAACTTTCTTTGTTGCAACCAACTTGATCTTTAGTAACCGGTGCATCGATTAAACCTCAGAGACTCATTAGCTGCATGACTCAAAACATCCATTTGCAGCAACTTACCTAATAAATAAATCAAAAGTAAATATGTAAATAAATAAACTACTTAATAATCAACGGTCAGAATCTTAGTCGACTTATAGTAGAACTTTATGTCTGATTAGTCGACTCTAAATGTCTAAATGAGTTAAACTTTAAATACTTTCTGAAATTTGTGTCCAATAGGTCTAGAATTACAGCAGTAAACCTCAAAAAATAAATCTGCTGAACACAAGAGGTCAACGTCTATTTGGTTACCTTCCAACTTGTGAAGACAAACACACTCACCTTCTGCTTTATCCAAATCCCTCACAGACAGGTCAGTCACCTGATCTCCCAGTGGCTCATCAGTAACCTGGAAGGCACAAGCTGACTTTATAAACTCAGAATGTGAACATGTTTATTACGAGCTACAAAACCACGCTAGAAGTAACAGTGTTATAATCATAAACATGGCAGGATTGTGGAAGAGCTCAGGTATGAAGGCCAGCAGAGGTGACAGACAGAACTAACAAGTGGATTATCAACTCTCTGACCTGACAGACTGTCTGACTGTCTGTGAGACCAAGTCACCGATACATCATTACCTCATCGCTCTAACTAGTCCGATATCCACTCACCTGACCCTTGGCAAGCTCTTGCTCAAGCTGCTGAATCCTGGCTACTGCCTCCTCTCCCTCTGCGGTGCTTTTATCTAGCTGTCCTAAAAACACGACATTAAATTTTGATTACATTTCATCCCAGTAAACACATGATAAGCACGTAATAACAGTCTGAAGTTTACCAGATCCCTTTAATGCGGTGTTTCATGTTGCAATGGAGCTACAGACCTACCGACTCAGAAGAGGAATAATGAGAAGTCCAGTAAAAATAAATAAATAAATAAATAAATAAATAAATAAATAAATAACAGTAAATTTTTGAAATAGTCCTTTTACAAATCACTTCTCTAATGTCCCTCATAGATACCGTGAAATAGTTTTCACTAATGATTAGTCTTTTTTTTCCCTTGGTCAAAAATTTCATAGTATTTTTTTTAACCATAAGCTATACTTGTCTAAATCAAACATACATAGATAGAATTTATTTCACATTAATGAACTTTCACAAACGAGACACGAGCGCACCGGCCAAAACATTACTAATGTGAGATTGGGAGAAGGGGGCGGGGCCTCCAGGGGGTCAGTTAATATCGAAAGGTTATGCTGTCAATCATTCCAGATTGATATGATGATTGGCTCATCTGCTGTTTTAACGGAGGAGGGGGAGAAGACTGCTCCTTTGGTTTATTCTGATGTTAAAATGCAGAGCTCCTACGCAAAATCCGTGGAGGTTGGCAGGTCTGCAGCTACATTCGTGTCTAAATAAATAAACATTGTACACCACACACACACATCTTTGGGGTAAGATGGGATGCTTATACATTTAATGCAACTGTCCAAGGAGAAGTCACTTGGTTCTTCTGGTTCTATACCTTGCAGAGTTTCTATGGTGACGCTGATTTGAGACATCCGCACTTCTCTCTCCTGATGTTCTGCTCTCAGGTTGTCCAATCTAGCTTCCAAAACAGTCAGAACCTGTGCAGGATCTTCTGGGACGGCCATCTCTACCTCAGAACCTTCACTGCTTAGAGAGTGAAGTCCCTTCCAGAGCTTTTCCAGCACTTGCTTGGCTTGTACCCCAGCTTCCTGTTCCTCTTTTCCAGCATCCAGTCTTTCTGTGAGGGACACGAGCTCCATCTGCAGCCGGTTCAACTCCTCTCTTTCACTCTGCGACGCTTCCTCTCTTTCCCTTTCCACCGTATCAAGCTTCTCTTGTAACAGGTGCAGCTCAGCCACTCGATGTTCAACCTCGACCTCCAGCTTCTTCGTCACTTCCTCTCTCTGTCTCTCTGAAGCTTCTAGATTGGCTCGCAGTGTGGTTAGCTCCGCCTCGATGCTAGCATCCGCTTCCTTCCCTTTACTAACACTTTCATCCAGACTTGCTTTCACGTTGTCCAGCTCAGATGTCCTTTGGGACAGTTCTGCTTCAAGAGTCATGATAGACTGCTCTTTCTCCTTCTCTAAAGCTTCTAGACTGCTTCTCAAAGCTTGGAGTTGCTCCTCAGCATGCATGGCTATTTGCTGCTTTTCCTGTTCTCTTAGTTTATGGGCCTCGGTTAACTCCTGCTCCATCTGTCTGAACTGTGCAGTCAGAATCTAGACGAGAAACAGAAAGATGAGAAAAATTGTGAAGAAACTGGCTTTCTGTTAAAGTAAGATCATTTTTATCAGAACATCTCTGCACCTGTTTTTGTTGGTCTGCACTGTTGATCTCCTGCTGTAACATCTCCAGGACTTCTGAACGAGAGCGCAAGGATTCCTCCAGCTCCTCGATCTTCCTCTGGGAATCACGCAGAGCCTTCAGTTAAAGATAAAGATGGGAAATTAAATGCGAATCCTACAGCTTTGCCTCTTGGGGTCCTTAAAAGTTTCAGGGGTAAAAAAAAATGCCTAGTGAGTTCTCACCTGCTGTAGCTCGGCGTCGTGTGAGGCCTGGGTGTTGAGCTGAAGCAGCTCCTCCTCATGCTTTTGGATTTGCTCCTGAAACCGCACGTCTTTGTCCTTTACTACAGCCTGCAGAACTCGCACCTGGGTTAAAGGAATCAGAGCAAATGCCTTAAAAATTTTACACTGAGGCAGAGAAAGCCATGAAGAAGACTAGCTGCGAGAAGATGCATGAATTTATTGGGTGAGGGTTTGGAAACGCGTTGACGGAACTTGGAAACACAAGTGCAAAAATGTTTCAGAGCAGACAAAATTTGAAGAGAGAAAGTGATTCGATTCTGAATCAACTCGACTGCAGCAATTAAATAAAGCATGCCGTGTGTTTTGGGTTGCAGCTTTTAAGAACTGCAATGCTGAAGAAATGCCACGTGTTCTAGATAAAGAGAAAATAAACTCTGGATGTGACACAAAATATTGTAAAAACTATTTATTTTTTAGAATGATCTAATCATTTATATGCTTGACTCGTTTAATTGCGTGCAGTGCGAAATCAAACCGGATATGGAAAGAAACCAAAACAATAAATTTCAAAAAATACTCAGTAAACATCCTGAAAGCTCCATATAACAGGTGAAAGCCAAATCTGCATATATTTTCATGGTTTTTTTTTTTCATCAGAGCCTGATTTCTGTAAAAAACAAAAAAAATTATTAAAAATATATCATTAAAGGACGCACCTGTTCTGCGTGCTCCTCCTCTTTCTCTTTAATCCGCTGCTCTGCGACTGTCAGCTGCTCTCGCAGGCTTTGATTTGATGATTCCTCCTGACTCAACTTTTCTTTTAACTTGTGGAGTTCCTCCTCCAAGCCAGAAGGCAGTGTGAAGGAGCTCTCTGAACTCTAAACACACACACACACACACACACACACACGCACACACACACACACAGCGAGGGAAATCAGACTCCCAAATCATGACAAACGCGATGTTGGAGAACATGAGTATTTAACTTATTTCAGTTCATTAAAAACACAGAGAAGTGGAATAAACCATGTACAGACAAACACTGAAACATGGCTTTGGTGTTGAGGCTGGAAGATATGTAAGAGTCTTACTGGGAATCAGTGAGGGTTTGTCTGAGCAGAGACAGAACAACCAAACACTTAAAGCAGGGTGTTAAATAAATGCCACAAAACAAAATCTTTATCAAGCAACAACATTTAACATTTAACCGACTGCTGACGTTCACTATCAAACACCAACGTTCATTATCAAACACCCCACAAAGACCGACGATCATCAAACACTCACATTCACAATTAGTCCTTCAAACACAGAGAATCTTCAAACAAATAGACACAATCTTTATAAAACATTAAAAATCAAGCACCTTTACTCAAACTGCATCAAACACCAATGTTCAGGCAACAATTAAAAAAAAAATCAACATTCTCCATAAAACACCATACAGAAACAACACTTATTATTAAACACCAACACTCATCATAAAACATCAGTATTTATCATTCTCTACCAAAACACCAACACTCTCCTTCAAACACACCAACATTCTCCATCAAACACCAACGTTCACCCTCAAACACCAACATTCACCATCAAACACCAACATTCATCATTCTCTACCAAAACACCAACATTCTCCTTCAAACACACCAACATTCACCCTCAAACACCTACACTCATCATAAAACATCAGTATTTATCATTCTCTACCAAAACACCAACATTCTCCATCAAACACCAACAATCCGCTTCAAACACACCAACATTCACCCTCAAACACCAACATTCTCCATCAAACACCAACGTTCACCCTCAAACACCAACATTCATCATCAAACATCAGTATTTATCATTATCTACCAAAACACCAACATTCTCCTTCAAACACACCAACATTCTCTACCAAAACACCAACATTCTCCATCACACACCAACATTCTCCATCACACACCAACATTCTCCATCACACACCAACAATCTGCTTCAAACACACCAACATTCACCCTCAAACACCAACATTCTCCATCAAACACCAACATTCTCCATCAAACACCAACGTTCACCCTCAAACACCAACGTTCACCCTCAAACACCAACATTCATCATTAAAACATCAGTATTTATCATTATCTACCAAAACACCAACATTCTCCTTCAAACACCAACATTCACCCTCAAACACCAACATTCATCATTCTCTACCAAAACACCAACATTCTCCATCAAACACCAACATTCACCCTCAAACACCAACAATCACCCTCAAACACCAACATTCTCCATCAAACACCAACACCAACATTCTCCATCAAACACCAACACCAACATTCTCCATCAAACACCAACATTCTCCATCAAACACCAACACCAACAATCACCCTCAAACACCAACATTCTCCATCAAACACCAACACCAACATTCTCCATCAAACACCAACATTCTCCATCAAACACCAATGTCTGAGTATCATCAAACATAAACAAACACCATCACACACCAGCATTCACCATCAAACACCAACATTCTCCATCAAACACCAACATCCATCATCCAGCATCAGTATTCATCATTCTCTACCAAAACACTAAAATTTGCCATCAAACACCAACACCAACATTCTCCATCAAACACCAACATTCTCCATCAAACATCAATGTTTGAGTATCATCAAACATGAACAAACACCATCACACACCAATATTCAAATACAAAACACCAATATTCTCCATCAAAGGCTGACATTCACAACCAAAAACAGCATCCACTATTCTCCATCAAAACACCAAAATTCACCATCAAACCCCAACATAGTGTTTAGTTTTGCTGGTGTTTATTAACACCAAACCACTAGTGAGATAAAATTTCAGTGCATTATCTAACACTATACTTTACAGTATGCTTTACTAAATAAGGAAGTCTTTAGAGACCGGTGTTTAAATTTAGTGACTGAGCTCATTTCAGTAAATAAGAGAAAAATACATGGTTTGAGGCTAAAGAATAATGTTAATGAGTGTTCATTCGCGAGCAGTGTTAACACACCTGACTGGTGTTGAGTCCCTCCTGTCCTTTCAGCTCAGCGATTTGTTTGTTTAGGGCAGCCATCTTGGCTTTTGCCTGCAGTTTCAGTTTGGTGAACTTTGCATCACCCTGCTCCTTCTCCTCCTATAAAACACACACACACACACACACACACACACACACACACACACACACACACACACACACACACACACACAGAGTTATAGGAGCATTAAAAATCATATCTCCTTAGCTATTGGTGGGAGATGTATTTTTTTTTGTATATGTTTTTAAGGTTTTTATGGTCCCTAAACACAGCTGCTGTTCTCAGGGTCAAACAGTTTATCCTTTATTATATTTACAAAATATCACAATAAAATTTAGAGAGAACCCAGAAAAGTGTGTAAGAGTAATCACTGGTGTTGTAATATTAAAGACATTTACTACAAATACTGCATGGTGGCAAAAACAATACAGTATTTAAACACTGCGAGTGACATCATGAGAGTGACCTGTAAATTTGTTATAATGTCTCAGTAAGTAGGTGATAAAGTGCTATATCAGATCCTCCCCCCTTTCCATTCAGGAATGGTTTGTTCCAGTCTGAAGGATGATGTTCAGGGAGCTAAACAATCGTTACCTGAGGGAATAACACTCCTTTGTTGGAGTGTGTAAATTTCATTGAATTTCCCACAATTTAGTAGAACTGGTGAAGAACCTCAGATAAAGTTCTTACTGCTGTTAGACTCTTCAGAACATTCTAGATGGTTCCAATGCACACTGTTATTTCTCACCTTGAGCAGTTTCTCAGCGTTGGCCAGCTGACCGTCCTTCTCTCTGATGAGCTCTTTAAGCTGGACCACCAGCTGTTCTGTCTGAGCCAGTTGGTCCAGGATCTCTTCTGAAGCACCCGAGACATCTGAGGAGGCACCAGGGCTGGATAATAACCTTGGCACCAAACCGTCCTGCACAAAACAGAAATACAGAAACGGTGACCAACCTCGAACATCAGGCATTTACAAGCATCAACTGAGTAGTAACACTCACTCCAAACCTTCAAGTTTTAGATATGTGCTTGGAATGAATTTGAAGAGCTTCGACCAAACAAATAGAGTTAAATCATCAAGAGACATTTACCATCAAACACCATCATTCGCCATCAAACCCCATCATTCCAACACTCCAAACCTTCATGTTTTAAATATATGCTTGGAATGGATTTGAAGAGCATCAACCAAACATATAGATTTAAATTATTATCAAGAGACATTCACCATCCAACACCAACTTTCGCCATCCAACACCAACATTCACCATCAAACCCCAACATCCGCCATCCAACACCAACATTCACCAACAAACCCCAACATTCACCATCAAACCCCAACATTCACCATCAAACCCCAACATCCGCCATCAAACCCCAACATCCGCCATCAAACCCCAACATCCGCCATCAAACCCCAACATTCTCCATCAAACCCCAACATTCACCATCAAACCCCAACATTCTCCATCAAACCCCAACATTCTCCATCAAACAGCTACATTCCAAAAAAATACATTACATTCACCATCAAACATTCACAAGAACCTTCGTCCTTTCTTTAATTTAATTTTAAAGCCTGTCTCACTCACAGTCATCTGAACAGTGTTTATTCCTACATGACCTTGAGTTTATCAGAAGGTTCTCAGAGGACTGAGACAAAGAGTGAAGAAAAGTCTAAACACAGATGTTGGAAAAAGTTCCTGTTGAAGGAACATTTGGCTAAATAAATCTGAGTACAGGAATCAGTGTGTGTCTGTGTGTGTGTTTGAGTGTGTGTGTGTTTGTGCTGTAATAAAACAGTCTCTCCAGTTCCTGAGCACTGTACAGGTGCAGAGACTCACCTGAGGATCGGCATCATCGTGGTGGTGCTCCTCCCCGGACAACTCCTGCAGGACGGAGGTCACGCCTTGGGTCAGCCGGCTAAACATGGCCGACCTGCGAGCAGACAAATCAGTTTGAGATTTTAATCCTTTTAAACGATATAAAATGAAGTGCTACTGTAAACAAATAACAAGTGATTAAAATGGATTAATCATATTTTAATCAAAAAGGGATCATGGTATGTAGCTTCCTGGGCATTGTGAAAACCTGCGTGACATTTTATTCATATATTTCGTGAAATGCGGAAAACCAATACTAAAGGACCCAGACAGATTAATGCACTTTGTGGATGGAAAAACAGATGAGTTTTAGTCTGTAATGAACACTTATAAGATGTCCAACAGGGCAGGAGTGTGGAATAAAGTGCAGTAAGTGTTTAACTAGACTGCTGTATCTGATTCTCTCGTACCATGTACAGGGGGTGCCAATACTTTTGTGCAGGGCAACACGTGGGCTTCAGGTTGTAACCGTATATACAAGTAGTTGTACCTGATAAACTGGAAGTAGTGTGTGCTGTAAAATTAGACAACATTGTTGTCAGACTACTACAGAAGCCTCCTTCATATCAGCCAATCACGTGTCTGTTCTGCGGTCCCGTAATTAATATTCATGAGTTAAACCCGGAAGTTCCTGCGATGTGGAATGTCGTGATCAGCGCGTCAATAAGACATGTTAAAGAAGTGCAGAGGGAGAAAGACATCGTGCGGAATGTGACGCCAGTGCGCATGCGCCGTGTTTTTCTCTACACAACAAGCAGAAAAGATTAATGAACTAACGCTCCACATCTGCGTGGCTCCTGAAAGCGACATGAAAGCTGCTGGGAAGCGTGAAGGTATGAGATCAGCTGCTAATCACACTACTGAGTAATATTAATCAATACAACTTAATCCTTTCTCTGCACCACGCTCGTGTAGATTAGTAAACACAGTGGCTGATCATCATCATCATCATCATCATCTTCTTCATTACACATCACATGTCGGATACACAGCTGTAAACAAAACAAAACAAAACACAGAGGACAACATCTGTAACTGCTGTGGTGTCAGACCGACCTGCTGTGGAGCCTCCTCAAGCGAGTAACAGCTGCTGGTGTTGGACTCCTTTAATAAATGTCGTGTTTAGGATTAGAGCCACATCACCAAACATCCCGGAAACGAAAAACTCACACATCAGCGATTGGCCTGCGCAGGGGCAAGGGAGCGTGTACAAATTACAGCCACAAACCTGAAACGAAGCAGCGAGGGAGCGCATACAAATTACAGCCACAAACCTGAAACGAAGCAGCGAGGGAGCGCATACAAATTACAGCCACAAACCTGAAACGAAGCAGCGAGGGAGCGCATACAAATTACAGCCACAAACCTGAAACGAAGCAGCGAGGGAGCGCATACAAATTACAGCCACAAACCTGAAACGAAGCAGCGAGGGAGCGCATACAAATTACAGCCACAAACCTGAAACGAAGCAGCGAGGGAGCGCATACAAATTACAGCCACAAACCTGAAACGAAG
>CM074933.1:1543041-1553325 GCA_037576815.1 Pangasius larnaudii
CTCACCACTGTCTCTAAACCATACAGCATGGCCGCTCTCACCACCGTCTCCTACACCTTCCCCTTGACTCTCGCTGAGATTCTTCTATCACAAGGTCAGGCTGTTACGTATGTAAAAAATATATAAAAAGTAATAACATTCAAAAAACATCCGTTTCAAAAACAATGTTAAAACAAACACAATATTTTCTAATAACGGTTTGCTTCAGAACGTCATTAAAACGCTATTTATTACTGAACAAGTTCTAAGAAGATCAGACTGTAACGTTTCTAAAATAACGTTCTTGCAACATTCAAAAAAAACAAACGTCTGTTGTAGTAACAGCTGCTTCAAAACGTTATTACAACATTCGGTAAATATTCCACAAGTTCTAAGAAGACTGTAAAGTTTCAAAAACAACGTTTGGAAAGTATTTTTTGTAGTAACCTTTGCGTTAATTATTAAATGATTAAATGTAACCATGAGCTATGAAAAGGACAACGTGTCGTTCTTTAATCATTGTGTCGGGCGTATCGTGGATTATTTTCGTGAACATCGCGGCCCGTTGTGGTATTTTTAATAAGGAAGTGTTACGTAAAGACCTGATTTCCACTCCAGCGTAAAACGACAACGTTTAGAAAACGTTCTGCTAAAGTGAAAGTCTACGTTCTAAGAAGGTCAAGCTGTAACGTTTCACAAACAACGTTCCTACAACATTCTAAAAATATTTTTTTGCAGCAATGGTTTGGTTATTAAAACGTCTCTCACACGGCGTTCCCAGGATGACAGAATATCCACTGGAATATTATAGAAAAATGTCCAATTTTCCCGAATTGGATTCAAGCCACATTTGTATGTGGTTTTAAGTCGGAGTGAAACGTTCTGGATTTCTGGACATGAAACTCCAATTTGGTTCGGTTTTGGTTGCTGTAAATCTTGTGTAAAAGTCCAGCTAGAGAACGTTATCAGAGAAACTATTCAACAGGTTCTGAAAAGGTTACAAAAATAACGTTCCCGCAACGTTTGCAGAACATCTGCTACCGGAGACAGTAACGGTTTTCTTCATAAGGTTCTTGGAACGTTCTTCACATCAATTTTCCAGTTTGGGGAACATTATTTTAATTATTAATATTAATAATAATAATAATAATAATAATAATAATAATAAACTTTATTTTATGTAGCACCTTTAAAAAGAGTATATAAACATGTATCAAAAAAACAGTTAATAATAAATTACAATTCAATTATTAATGACAATAATAGTAATAATAATAATAATTAAATAACGAAAAACAAAACAAAGTAATCAAGTAAAAGCAATGCTAAAGAAATACATTTTGAGAGAAGATTTAAATGTACTATTAATATTATTAAGTATTAACGTTCCTACGACTGAAATGTTTTGAGTGATGTGGAAATTAATTTTAAATATTGTACAGTCGCTAGCTTTAAAACGAACATAGCGAAAGCTAAAGGATGTGAATTGAGAGAGAGAGAGAGAGAGAGAGAGAGAGAGAAAGAGTGTGTGTGTGTGTGTGTGTGTGTGTGTGTGTGTGTGTGTGTGTGTGTGTGTGCAGCACTGGTATATATTGAGTGTTAATCTCCCCAGAGCAGACAGAAAAAAAAAATCAACAAATAACATAAAAAAAAGACAAGAATCCTCTGTGGACGTGTCCTAAAACCGGACGGAAAGTTGGACATGGGCTCTGCCTGATTAAAAACGCTCGCATCGTCGTGCCAAAAAAACTCACAGCAGCGTCGTCCAGACTCACAGCGGTGAACTGGAGCGGGCTGAGATTAGCGTAAATGCTCTCCGTCAAAACCGTCTGCTGAACATTCATCAGCCTCGGCGTGGGGTTAGAGATTACAGGCTTAACGAAATAAACTAGTACGTGGGTGCCAATATTTATGGCACATCTGAGTTTAAATACAAAACAAAATACATGATGCACTCACACATGGGGTACGGAAAGGAAGAAATGCTTCAGCTGATGCTTTGTGTTGATTAATAGGTGCATTATCACTGCAGGAACCTTTTTTACGGAACCCTGGAACCTTTTTGGGAACTTTGTCAGAAACCAGATCAGATGTTGCCTTCAATACGTGGTCATGTGACCAGCTTTTTTTTTTTTGGAAAATGACACCACGTTTGATTGCAGTATTATTTGCTTGCTTTTCCACTTTGGTTGCTATAGCAACAGCGCCATCTCAGCTAACAAGCTTAGCTTAGCAGAACATTTTCTGAACGTTTCAGTTTTATGAACTTTTGGTTCCATGAATCTCAGGCTGTTTGTGTGGTCTGAAGTCGTTACATAACGTTCATAAACGTTCCTGCAACGCTGCTGCAACATAGTCTGTAGGAGCATTAATACTGAGCCCTTCCATTAATGCTAGTGTTTTATCAAACCAGGAATATATAATAACGTTTAATAACGTATAATAACGTTTGTTATTGTTATAAAATCCATAATATATTATATTTGTTATAATACCGTTGTAAAGCAAACCAGATCTTTTTAGAACATTGCATGAATGTTGTTTTTGTGGAAAAAGTTTTCTGGAACTGTTTTCAGGAACTCAGAACTGTTGTCAGGAACTTGGGAACTTTCGGCACATTCCCAGGGCTGAATTTAGTCGTTTCAGGAAGCTTTTTTAGTTCCTGCTCTAGAGTTGGTATATATTTGCAGAACATACATCAGCGTTAATATGATAAGAACTTCCAGTGAAGGAGGCGTGGCCTCTGAGTGTATCAGTCTCAGTGAAGGAGGCGTGGCCTCTGTGTGTATCAGTCTCAGTGAAGGAGGCGTGGCCTCTGAGTGTGTCAGTCTCAGTGAAGGAGGCGTGGCCTCTGAGTGTGTCAGTCACAGTGAAGGAGGCGTGGCCTCTTAGTGTGTCCGTCTCAGTGAAGGAGGCGTGGCCTCTGAGTGTGTCAGTCTCAGTGAAGGAGGCGTGGCCTCTGAGTGTGTCAGTCTCAGTGAAGGAGGCGCGGCCTCTGTTTGTGTCAGTCACAGTGAAGGAGGTGTGGCCACTGTGTACGTCAGTCTCAGTGAAGGAGGCGTGGTCTCTGTTTGTGTCAGTCACAGTGAAGGAGGTATGGCCTCTGAGTATGTCAGTCTCAGTGAAGGAGGCGCGGCCTCTGTTTGTGTCAGTCACAGTGAAGGAGGCGTGGCCACTGTGTACGTCAGTCTCAGTGAAGGAGGCGTGGCCTCTGAGTGTGTCAGTCACAGTGAAGGAGGCGTGGTCTCTGTTTGTGTCAGTCACAGTGAAGGAGGCGTGGCCTCTGTTTGTGTCAGTCACAGTGAAGGAGGCGTGGCCACTGTGTATGTCAGTCTCAGTGAAGGAGGCGTGGCCTCTGAGTTTGTCAGTCGCAATGAAGGAGGCGTGGCCTCTGTGTATATCAGTCTCAGTGACGGAGGCGTGGCCTCTGTGTGTATCAGTCTCAGTGAAGGAGGCGTGGCCTCTGTGTATATCAGTCACAGTGAAGGAGGCGTGGCCTCTGTTTGTGTCAGTCACAGTGAAGGAGGCGTGGCCTCTGTGTATATCAGTCTCAGTGAAGGAGGCGTGGCCTCTGTGTATCAGTCTCAGTGAAGGAGGCGTGGCCTCTGTGCTTGTCAGTCACAGTGAAGGAGGCGTGGCCTCTGTGCTTGTCAGTCACAGTGAAGGAGGCGTGGCCTCTGTGCCTGTATAGCTGTATAGGAAGACTTGTTAGAGCAGGTTGGACGTGTTCTGGTGTTTGGCACAGAGCCGCTTCTCTCCGCTGGTTTGTGATGTGGCGTTTCTTCATCCTGACTGATTACAGCTGAATACGAGAGCAGCTGGAGTGAGTTTAATGAGGAGTGAAGGACAAGAGTTCCCGTTTAGAGTCAGAAGCACGAGGGAGAAGACTGAAATGAGATTGTCCTCACACGCTCTGTCTCTCTTTTATAATCTCGTACCAGCACCACCAGCGCTCTGATTGCATTGCTGCTGAAGCACTAACACGCCATTTGTGATGGAAAAAGACAAATAAATACTCTGTCTTTTGTCATTTAGAGTAAAAACTCAAATAAAACAGGAGAGTAGGAGGGGTTTTGTGCGGTAAATAAAGGCCCTGTTGATCTTTGTGTTGATTTTGTGTAGAAAGTGTGGATTTTCTATCAGAGAGAGAGAAAGAGAGAGAGAGATGATGATTTAATCCTCATCCCGAGAGGGAGGGGACCAAGGACACTGTGACCTGTCGCACCAGAGCCCGAGTCAGCGTTGCCAGATCATTCACTGGAGCATTTACACAAGAAATGTGTTGATGGAAATCCAGTTAGTTAGAAAATTGACTCTCTAATGAGAACCTCGACTGATCAGCTTCAGATTGATGAGTTACTGTGGAATAATATACACAGATTACACTGTCAAGTTTAAATCCACAAACTAAGACAAATAAGACTAGCCTTTCAGTTAGGGCAAAAGTAATAGCACCCTGTAAAATGAGGAAGGCGTTAAGTGTGTGTCTGTGGTAGCCTGCGCCAGGTGTGTGAGATCGTGTGTAGGGGGCGTGGCCAGACATACATATGTAACATGTGTCACTTATATGTTACGTCATTACGATGGAAAAAATACCAGAAGCAGGTTATTAGTTGGCTTTAGCTGCAATCACTAGCAATAGCGTTTAGTTTTTTTTTTATATTAATCACCCGTTAACAAGATCAGGACTGCCGCAAAACTGAAGCCAGGACTGTAAATAACTCTAACGAGTTATTATCTGTAACTAAGCTCATTATGAAATTGAAATATAATTATATAAATTGCATGTGCATGTGTTGTGTGTTGAACAGCAGTGGAGATATTTACTAAATTCTCGTATAGTGAAGTGAAAAACAACACGCCGTTTAATTTTAATTTAAACCCCGTTCATGTTTTGAGAGCGAAGACGTTCACGGCAGCACGGACCAGGGAAAGTGAGATACATCAGAGAAAGAGGCTTTGTTGCTCTGCTCCAAAGTCAGACAGCGGGTTATTAATGTTTGTACAGGAAGGAAACACAAATTATGAAATACAACACAGCTTATGTTTTCCGACAGTTAAGACATTTAAGGCATCTGACTTGATAGACATCACGATAGCTGGAATCTGTCAGCAATTCCTGATACTATCGTCAACCTTCCCAAGCCTAGCTGAGGCGCTGCAATGGCCGAGCTGCGTTACTGGAAGATTTAGGAGGTGCTCTTTCACCGTTTAGTCGCCATTTTATTGTTTCCAGCTCTCGTTGCCTTTTATAGAGTTTTGTGGGTGTGACTAAAAGCACACGTTCTGTGGACATCCTTTGATGCTGATTTACTGCTGATTGGCATTTCACGTAAGTACGAAGAAAATCAGGGAAACATTAACGTAAATCAGACGGGAATTTATAGTTCGGTTTGACCACGAAAACATTTACACACTCCTTAAAAGATTAATAAATGATACCTTATTATTATTATTATTATTATTATTATTATTATTATTATTATTATTATTATTATTATTATTATTATTCATGCAGTAATTTATTTGAATTGAAACCTAATTGTGGTTATTGTGTAAAAAAAAAAAAAAGACTGTACACAGAACAACAAAATTGATCTTTATGTCATTTTTTAAATACAATATTGTATTATATAATATTTACACACTATTAAAAAAATTCTTTGGCAAGTGTAATAAATTAATGATCCTCTGTCAGAAACTCTTGGTGCACACACACACACACACACACACACACACACACACACACACACACAGAGAGTGACTGACACTTCTTCAGGTCTCCAGCAGTGCATGCTGGGAAAAGCTCTCGTTATCATCATCGCTGTCAGCTTCACCAAAGTGTCTCAGTGTCGCTGTGCATGTCTTTAGATTTTCTACCAACAATCTTCTGTTCATCTGAGTGATAATCAGCTCGGCTGTAAGGCGGAGTTTTCTAGAAGGACGGCTGCTGCGAGCAGTTACATAAGGACATCAGGACAGACGCTTTGATCACAGATCATGATGTAAAACCCCATGTCGAGTCTGAAGCATAGCGGAGATCAAACACTGTCTGAATGACCGTCTCTAACCGCTGTGTGTGTGTGTGAGAGAGAGAGAGAGAGAGAGGAGGATGAAGATGAGGAAGAGCAGTGTGATGGAAGTTCTACATGTTCCACAGTGTGGAGGATTTGGATAGTTAGTAAAACACCTGCCGTGTTTGGTCAAATCTAAACTCTAGAAATAACTCATTGATGAAAACAGCAGCGCTGAGCAGCGCAAAACATCACGGAGTCTCACTGACCGAATGATCCGAACGATGTGGTGCAACATCTGCAGTCTGGACTAGAAACTTACATCCTCCAGATCAGCAAAGTTTATTCCATCGTTCTGACGAAATGCTTTAATGGCAGAAAACCAATAATAAACTCAACAATTCACATTTATTCCCCTCAGACAAAACACTAATCATTTCTCATTATCCTGTAATAATGTTTTATTAAATAAATTACAAACATCACTATAACACACTCCATCTCTCTCTCTCTCTCTCTCTCTCTCTCTCTCTCTGAACAAACTCAACATCCTACACTTTCACTCTTCACTCAATACCTAATAACATATAGAGAGAGTCTGAGATCACTGCCGCAATGCATTATGGGAAAAAAGTCAGACCGAGCTAGGCATGCCTATGCTAGTGGGGAAGAGAAAAGATGTGGGATGATATACAGGTATTACCGTATTTCCTGGATAAGCAGGGCACAAGAAATAGTATAATTTTTATCAGAGGATTTTAAGTCCTAACGTACTGCATGCTAATACACAATAACTAGCTAACTAGCCTTGTTGAGAGACATTTTTAGCTAATTAGCCTTGCTGTAGGACTTTTTTTTTAATCTAATCAGTGTTGTTGTCTAATATTTTTAGCTAACTAGCCTTTTTGTGGAAGATTTTTAGCTAAATAATTTTGTTGTTGGACTTTTTTTTAGTTAACTGTTTTGTTGTAGGACTTTTATTTTTTATCTACCTAGCCTTGTTGTGAGACAGTTTTATGTAACTAGCCTTTTTGCGGACATTTTTTGGTCCCTAGTGATCACTTTTGTAATGAGTATACATAGAGACGCTAGTTAATGAATTTAAATAGAAATGCTAGTTGCAGTGAATTTAAATAGAGAAGCTTGTTTTGAGTGTAAATAGAGACGCTAGTTATAATGCGTTTAAATAGAGACGCTAGTTGCAGTGAGTTTAAATAGAGACGCTAGTTGCAGTGAGTGTAAACAGAGACGTTAGTTGCAGTGAGTGTAAACAGAGACGCTAGTTGCAGTGAGTTTAAATAGAGATGCTAGTTATAATGAGTTTAAACAGAGACACTAGTTGCAATGAGTTTAAATAGAGATGCTAGTTATGAGTGTAAACAGAGACGCTAGTTGCAGTGAGCTGTAATCAGGTGTGCAGGTTGTACTACAGGCAGGACTCGAGGGTGACCTAGTGGTCGTCATCACTGTTAGGAGACGTTATATAACGTTGGTTTATAAACACTGGATAAAGGGGGAGGGGCAGTGACGAGTGTTGCTGTCGCACAGCTCCAGGGTTTGTGTGGAGTTTCCTCTGGGTTCTCCAGTTTCCTCCCACCTCCCAGTCACATGCCTGTAGATGTATTTCTCACACCCACACACAGACGTGACAAGGAATTTGGCTACAGTTGTCATATTCCCCTTGTTAAGCCACAGACAACATCAGAGGCGTCTAACCTGGGCTAAGGAGAAGAAGAACTGAACTGTTGCCCAGTGGTCCAAAGTCCTCTTTTCAGATGAGAGCAAGTTTTGTATTTCATTTGGAAAATAAGGTCCTAGAGTCTGGAGGAAGGGTGGAGAAGCTCATAGCCCAAGTTGCTTGAAGTCCAGTGTTAGGTTTCCACAGTCTGTGATGATTCGGGGTGCAATGTCATCTGCTGGTGTTGGTCCACTGTGTTTTTTGAAAACAAAAGTCACTGCACCCGTTTACCAAGAAATTTTAGAGCACTTCATGCTTCCTTTTGCTGACCAGCTTTTTAAAGATGCTGATTTCATTTTCCAGCAGGATTTGGCACCTGCTCACACTGGCAAAAGCACCAAAAGTTGATTAAATGACCATGACCATCACCAGACCTGAATCTTTGGGGTATTGTCAAGAGGAAAATGAGAAACAAGAGACCAAAAGATGCAGATGAGCAGAAGGTCACAGTCAAAGAAACCTGGGCTTCCATACCACCTCAGCAGTGCCACAGACTGATCACCTCCAGGCCGCGCCGAATTGAGGCAGGAATTAAATCAAAAGGAGCCCCTACCAAGTATTGAGTACATATAAATGAACATACTTTCCAGAAGGCCAACAATCCACTAAAAAATTTTTTTTTTTGTATTGGTCTTATGAAGTATTCAAATTTTTTGAGATAGTGAATTGGTGGGTTTTTGTTAAATGTGAGCCAAAATCATCAGAATGAAAAGAACCAAAGACGTAAACTACTTCAGTCTGTGTGCATTAAATTTATATAATACACAAGTTTCACTAATTGAGTTGAATTACTGAAATAAATGAACTTTTCCACGACAGTCTAATTTATTGAAACGCACCTGTATATTATACTGAGAATGCAGATGAGGATGCTAATGCTAGGAAAATGCACCTGCTGTTATATTCCATGAAAGAAGATGAGGATTATCAGCGATTCTACACTCCGTCTCTGCATGCGAGGATTAAAATATAAAGCGCAAACTATCATTTCTTATGAATTAAAGTGACGTGAATCTGCGTCAAAAAGACGTGACTATGGGTGTGGGGTAAATCCATGCCTATGACTGAACCCGAAAATAATAATTAGCATTAGATCACACTTTTTTTGTCCTTTAAAACCACAAAAAAATAAATGACTTGTGCTTTTTTTTTTTTTTTTTACATCCTGTCCTGGCAGAGAAGCAAAAACATGTAGCTGCAGTGGAATTTCTCATCGCTTTAACCTTGAGGATGATAATTTATTGTCAGCAGCCGACAGCTGTGAGGGTGAACGTGAACGGCGCACGGCTGTAAGTCACGTGTGATTGGCTGTATGACACCGACATCACATCCTGTCCCTGCAGAAGTGAGGTGTGTTGTTTTTTTTTTTTTGTAACGCGGACAACGAGCTTCGCCAAGAACAACAGCGGAATAATAATGAGAGGCAAATATGGGAAATGTCAAACTGCAGTGAGAGAGAGAGAGAGAGAGAGAGAGAGAGAGAGAGAGAGTGTGTGTGTGTGTGTGTGTGTGTGTGTGTGTGTTTGTCTGAATAATTAAAAAAAAAAAAAAAAGGATCCTGTCTTTCAGAACAGCTGCATGTCTCGGTATATGTCAGTATTCGATTATATTAAGCTGTTAGTGATGGGAAAATTCACGGATGTTGAGACGTATTGTTATTCTCAACAGAAAGAATTTATTCTTTTAGATCAGTGCACAAAATGCCATAATCGACTTTTTATAAAAATAAAAATGGCCACGGTGCCAAATTCTTCTAAAAAACAAAAAGGAAATATACAATATTAAGCCTGACGTTTTGCTAATATTAGCGAAAATATAATTACGTTTAATAATTTAAATAAACTGTTAATATTACGGTTTGAATGGAATTATAGTGGAAAGCTGAAACATTTCTAATATACAGTCAGCACCAGAATTATTGGCACTCTTTATGTCAGCGCGCAAAAATAAACACTAAATACAGTCAATTATCCAGTTTAATAATCTATAAAACTGTTAATTAGAAGAAGATTACTGACGCTCTGGGGCTGTTCTGTGCCTGACAGCGTGTTGAGTTCTGCTGAGTGTTTAGTTCTGCTACGTGTTTAGTTCTGCTGAGTGTCGAATTCTGCTGAGTGTTTAGTTCTGCTGAGTTCTGCTGAGTGTTGAGTTCTGCTGAGTGTTTAGTTCTGCTGAGTGTTTAGTTCTGCTGAGTGTCGAATTCTGCTGAGTGTCGAATTCTGCTGAGTGATTAGTTCTGCTGAGTGTTTAGTTCTGCTGAGTGCTGAGTTCTGCTGAGTGTTTAGTTTTGCTGAGTGTTTAGTTCTGCTGAGTGTTTAGTTTTGCTGAGTGTTTAGTTCTGCTGAGTGTTTAGTTTTGCTGAGTGCTGAGTTCTGCTGAGTGTCGAGTTCTGCTGAGTGCTGAATTCTGCTGAGTGCTGAATTCTGCTGAGTGTTTAGTTCTGCTGAGTGTTGAGTTCTGCTACGTGTTTAGTTCTGCTGAGTGTCGAGTTCTGCTGAGTGTTTAGTTCTGCTGAGTGTCGAGTTCTGCTGAGTGTTTAGTTCTGCTGAGTGT
>CM074933.1:1558425-1564341 GCA_037576815.1 Pangasius larnaudii
GAACATCTCTGATTAAGACGGAGTTGTGTCTCCTCCAAAAAATGATCAGAATCGAGTGTGACTCAGACACGCCTCCGTTTTACTCAAACTCCGCCCCCTTGTGCGTAACTCTTATATAACTTCTGAAAAGTCTGCGGTTACATCTGAGGTTTGAATGCTGATGCGTAATTTCTGTTTAAATCTCTTATTCACTTTTCCCTCACACTGACACTGATTAAATGTTTCCCATCAGGGAAAAAAGTCAGAAGAGTTTATAGATTTTTAGATCAGTTTCAGGCTTTGTAGAGTCTGATTTGTGTGTCATGTTTAATGTAAGCTCACATCGATGGAGTTTAGGATCAAATCTGATTATATGAACATTTTTATAAACGAGGCTCCTGGTTCCTCGGGGCTTTTTTTTCCCCCCTGTAGTCTCTGCTGTGGATTTGTGAGCTGTGAATTTTAAACATCATTCCGAAAAATCCTCTGAGAAAATTGACATCAATAGCAACAACATGTTTTCGCCTCTGGCTCCCATGATTCACAGCAGCTCTAAAAAAAATAAAAGAAAAAGGAAAAAAGGAGAAAATGAAAGACATATGGACATTCTGGCTCTGATTTATTAATGTGTGTGTGTGTGTGTGTGTGTGAAAAAACACAAAAATACTTGATAACATACACAAAAAAAAAAACTTGAAGCTGATTTTACGAAGAGTTTATGGAGGATTGTCCTTCCGGATAAATGAAAAATTGCACACGTGAACTCAAGTAGATGTGTGTGACATCATGTGATAAATAAAAGCATGTAAAAAAAATTGAAAAGAAAATATTTAGTAGTTTTCCAACGTACAGAATCTCACAGACTTTAATCGACGTAACAGTGGAGCGAGTGTTTTATTCTTCTTATACCACAGCAGTTTCCTGTTCTCGCTTATGCTACAGCAGCTATAAACAGTCGTTCCCTCAGCAGCCTCTCTTCTTTCTCTCTCTTGAAGTGAATAAGAGAAAACAAAACGCAGCTTGTTACGTCGTGTTTCCGAGAAACCGCAAAGAAGCGTAAACTCCTCTGTCCTGAAGATGTCGGAAAACGTAAAGTTACAGCTTCACGTCTGACTGTTACAAAGCGCTGACACCGGAGACTCCTTCCATACATAAACTTCTTCTTTTTTTAATCTGTTTATTATTAGCATACCGTCCGCTGTACGAGTCCATGAACTGTAATGAATTTCCTGGTTACACAACTGCACTGTTTGTCCATATAGTCCACAGTTACAGAAGGGACGGGTTTCCTTCTGAATCTGGTTCCTCTCAAGGTTTCTTCCTCATATCATCTCAGGGAGATTTTCCTCACCACCGTCGCCTCTGTTTAACACCTCGATTTATATCCTGAATTTGTCTATTTCTGTAAAGCTGCTTACAAGCTACACAAATAAAATTGAATTGAATTGAATGAGCTGTTACTATAGAAACGATAAGGTAGCAGAAAGAGCGCATTAATATAAACCTGTGAGTTGCAGCTGCGCTGCTGTCAGAGCCGCTGTTATAGAAAATTAATCAACACCTTCTGACCAATCAGAATGCAGCATTCTACAGCACGTTACTATGCATTATTCAGAGCCTAAGTTAAAAAAAAAAAAAGAAGACGCATGCAGAGAAGGTGAATTTGGAATATGGTAAGGTATATATTTATATTTATTTATTTATTTATTTTTTATATGTTTGTTGTTCTCGGGCTCAACGTTCCCTCGAACATCACCTCTGTAATCAAAATCCGACTTTAAAAAGTGATCCACTGGGAAAAGCCGAGTCGAGCACGTGGAGTTTTACGGATCATTTTTGAAAGATAAGCATGAAATAGTCAGAAAGAAGAGAATGAAAATCACTCTTCATGATGGTAGATGATGTGCTGGATATACGTATACGACTAAACTGAATTAAAACCTGTGTGTGTGTGTGTGTGTGTGTGTGTGTGTGTGTGTGTGTGTGTGTGTGTGTGTGTGTGTTTTAAATCCGGATTCTAATCCCACCTGCTCTCCTCCATTCACTCGCTCATTTTTTAGAGAAAGACCAGACAGATCAGGCAGGATGAGGTGAGGAGAGAAAATGAGAAAGTGTAATGGTCATTAAGGAGAAAATGGGATTGCGAGAGCGAGAGGGAGAGGGAGAGCGAGGAGGTGAAGAATGAAGAGAAGAAGAAAGTGAGAGATAAGGAATGAAGTCTCTGTGGGTTTGGGGTTAATTCAGGCTCGAGGCATCAGACTGAGTCGTGCATTACTAATGTGTGTTTACACAGATCACTGTCTCACACACACACACACACACACACACACACACACACACAAACACACACACACACACACACACACACACACACACAATGATATTTACTCTGTTGATGGATTACATTAACGAGGAACCTGACGTGCTCTTTACACACCCAGCTTTTAGCTGGATCTTAAAAAACACTCGTCAGTTTTTACAATCTTTTTATTCCACATCGTTACTCATCGTGTTCGATCTCGGAAGCGTCACAGGTGAGCAAAACGTTAGGACAGAAGAGATTTTAAAGTGCACAGGTGTGAGAAAACACATTCAGTGCTCTTTATCTGATACATTTCACGTCACATGACCATGAGGTGTCTAAAGCCCTATTCAGACGGGATCAGTTTTCCATGAGGGAGGTGTGGAATGGAATTATACCCGTCTTTTTTTTTCAGGCTGGAAGGATTACGGAGTATTTTACCTTCAGTAAAACGAGAAGAACAGCGCGTCCCAGAAGTCTCCATACTTAGTTTATATTATATATATTTTTTCAGATAGCCTTTAAGAACGCTTTTGACAAAAGAAGAAGGTACTGAAATCATTCTCATGGCTGATGAGCTGGCGCAAGGTTGCGATGGACTTTATCAGGAAACATGGCGAGCACATCACACACACCACACTGTCACCAAACTTATTAACAGATTCAGAAAGACTGGAAGTGCTGCGGACCAACCGAGACGCGGACGTCCACCAACATCCGCTGACGAAGACACGACCGAGGTGGTGCTGGGAAACACAGTCCCCTGTGTGTGGAGACTTCTGGGACACGCTGTAGAGATACCTCCAGCTAACATGCTGTGGAGGACGTGAGTGGCGTGACAGAATCGTCTGGAGATCGTGAGTTCGAATCTTGACCGTGCCACAGAGGCTCCCAACTCTTGGTGGGAGGGGCTTACTCTCACAGCGACACTAGCCAATCATGTGCGTCTGTGAGATCGTGTATGCGGAAGAGGGCAGATAGCGCTCTCATCCAGGTGTGTTACACCACCCTGTGATGCTGCAGTTTAAAAAGATGTTGTTTGGATTCACGTGTCTCACTTGTGAGGAAGCACGTTAGCCGTCACGTGATAGGTGGAGACCCGATGACTGGGAGGGAATTCGCCAAGACCGTATTAGACGAAAGTCAGGGATAAAACATTTAAAATGTAGATGCTGTTTAAAGGGGTGTGTCAGACCTCACGTGACTCTACTGAGGGTTTTAGGGAAGTTATTGAGTTCATAGCACCGGTACAGACTACAGACATGTTACGGTCATGTGACCTACTAATGCCCAAGCTCGGCCACGCCCCCTACAACAAGCGCTGATCATAAAGATCATAACGATCAGTGTGTATAAAAACGTCCGGTGTGTTTCTAGGACGCATGGATTTTTTTAATGTACGTTGCGAAGACGCGCTTCACCTCTGTGTGCATCATCATAATTACTATAAGTCCAAAAAAAAACGAATCCCGTCTGAATAGTCCTTTGAATGAATAGTTGGTGCTCGTAAAATAATTAAAGCGGCAGTATGTAAGGTTTAATACTATTTCTAGACCTGTAATGATCACTTGCTTTTTAAAAGTATCTCAAAACAACTCTGATTCACCATACAGTAATTGTGAAAAGTCTCACTTCTTGTTGAACTTTTCTGGCCCTGAAATTACATGGAGGGCAAAAAAAAAAAAAAAACAGCTTCGCAGATCTCCCTTTTCCTTAAGAAATACCTCACAGGGTGTATTTAGTGTGAACGCAGGAAGCGGAGAAGCGGGAAGGTGAGGGTGTGCTTACTGCAGTTGCAATTCACACACGGCTGCTTTAATTTTAATTTTGAGATTATAAAGCTGACGATTCTGAAACGTCCAGACATCAGGGAAGAGAACTGCATGTACTCTGAAGCAGCTATTTACATTTTGGGGACTTTTATGATTTTTTAGAACTTGTTAGCTACATTACATGGTCTTTTTTTTTTTTAATGTCCAGTATTTTTAACTGCTTTATTACTTCCTATATTCATCTGCAGTCAATAGAAGTTTTTTTTATTCTGAATATAAATGAATATTGTTTATGATTGGGATTAATTTATGTTTTGTATTTTTTTTATTTATTGTTTGAGGTGGACATTTAGATTTTTTAGATCTATATATATATATATTGCTGTGTTTTATTTTAACAGAAAGTGGAAATGCATAGACGGCCAAGCTGGAGGAGGTGAGTGGTCATTTATCATAAAAACAAACAAACAAACAAACAAACAAACAAACAAACAAACAAATAAAGACAGTCTGATCTCTAAACCTGTACAGATGCCTTTACAGGAATAATATTTAATCCTTTTTATTCAGTTGATTTAGTCAGGTTTGGTGTCTGAGATTCGTTTCTTTAGTTTTTGTGATTTCTTTAGATATTTTTTATTTTTTTTTTATATTTAATCAGAATTTAATTTATTCATTGACCTGATAATTATTTAAAATAATTTACAACTCCAGATTATTTAAAATTAGATTAGATTAGATTTTTTTTTTCTCTGCATCATTTCACCAGATACTGAAGAAGAACAAAAATTATTCTGTTCCATATAATTTATAAAAAAAAGTTTTTAATGATTAGAGTGATTCTATTATTTTTAAATGAATTTTTATCTTTTAAAAGTATTTTTTTTTATATAACGCTTCATAACTTACACTTAGTTCTATTCTATTTGGTTTTATGTAGTAATTAATGTTGTGTGGTGTCTGTTTTTAAAATTCTACTCTATTCAATTTTTATTTATTTATTTATTTATTTATTTGAATTAATACTCTGCTCTGTTTTTACACGTTTGTTTTATTCTGTATATTTTATTTTGCCCTGTGATGCATCTTGATCTACTTTTACAACGTTATTTATTTTAGTTTAGAATTATTCTTCTCTTGTTTTTGTATCTGCTTTATTTTTTTTTTTTTAAATTAGCTCATTCTTTTGTTTTTGTTTTATTTTGTTGTAATTTTATGTTTCATAAAGTTATTTTGTAGAATTTTTAGAATTATTCTGTTCTGTTCGGTTTTATGTAATTATTTATTTTTTAGATGGTTTGCTGTGTATGTTTTATTTATTTATTTATTTATTTATTTTAGAATTTTGCTCTATTCAGTTTTATGTAATTATTATTATTTATTATTCTATTTTGTTCTGTTTTATACAGTAATTATATAATGAATATAAGGAATAGAAGGTTTAAAATTATGGAGTTATATGATATTATAAGTGAGGAAAATATCATTTTTTTCAGAAATAATTCCTCTGTTTGATTTTGTTCCGTGGCGTCCTGTATGTTTTTATGTAATTCTGTAATGGTTTATTTATTGTATTTAATATTTCTTTGGTTATTTGCTCTTTTCTCCGCAGGGTGATTTGATCCGTTGAAAGAAAAGAAGTAAAGTTACGTGATCCAGTCACCATCCAGCTTTTTACCCAGCATCCTCCGGGGCTGAGGCCTGTGTGTGTTTAGAGGGAAATAAAGAAAGACGTCCAGACTGTTGAAGAAGAAAAGACTTTACACGGCTGTGAGGACTGGACCAGGCAGCTACACACACACACACACACACACACACACACACACACACACACACACACACACACACACACACACACACACA
>CM074933.1:1569816-1582683 GCA_037576815.1 Pangasius larnaudii
GAATCTATATTCCAACATAAAGTATTAACATCGATTGATTGTCATTTCACAATACCGGAGCACTCAGCTTCAAAAACGGCAGACTTCGGTAAAAACAACTACCTTAACATACACAATGAAACTGTTTTCTGCAAGCTACTGTTAGATTAATCAATTAAAAATGACCACCAAAATGAAAATGGCTTACCTCTACGTGTTTCCTTAGATTTGACGGAGAATTCTTGTAAGAAGAAATTTTACAGGGCCAAGGCAGGCAGAGGAGGCAATTGAAAATGAAGGACTCTTTCTTCTTTTCAACGACTTCAAAAAAATCGCACAAATAAGGCCACGGGTGTTGTGGCAAATTAGAGTCAGGAGTTTCTTCCATTATTTATGAAGGCATTGGCACTCTCAAAATGTTATGCTGTTGCATTAACGCTGAACTGGATTCAGAACAAAAAAAAAAGTGCGCGCTGTACCCTGATTGGTGGCTTGCCGTGAGCTCAACCAGTTAAGTTTTTATCCACTCATAAATAAAAAGGAACGACTGATTTCGCAAAATGTAGTTGAGTAAAAAGTAAGATATTTGACATGTAAATGTAGTGAAGTTAAAGTAAAAAGTCTCCCCAAATGGAAATACTTCAGTCAAGTACAGATACGCAAAAAAGCTACTTAAATACAGTAACGAATTACATTTACTTCGTTACTGTCCACCACTGATTGTATTCATCAAATATACTATAAGATGAATATGATGAAAAGTGATTTCAAAACTTATTGTTTATATTAAAATTAATTTTTTGATAATGAAGTCACAAAAAGCCAAGAAACGAAGCAAACATCTTTTGAAATATGGTATTCAACAAAAATACTCTAACACACTAGTTTTTTCAACAAATCAAAAGGTGAACTTAACTGTGAATAATTTACTCGCTAAAAATCCATACAGAGAGATTCAGTGCGCTAGGAGCTTTAAAAACACATTTTTCAAGAAAACCATACATAGAAGTGTGCGTTGCTGTTCTATTACTTTTTTAATATGAATATGATGAAAAATGACTTCAGACATGATTGTTTATATTAAAATAGATATTTTGATAATAAAGTGACAAAAGCCAGGAAATGAAACAAGCATTTTTTGAAATTTTGTATTCATCAAATATACTCTAGCACACTAGTGTGAACATTCCCATGTGTACTATATATAGAGTGGTTTAAAGCGCTAGGCGCCTTATAAAAAACAAACAGATTTTGCAAACAGATGCATATTAATGAGTACGTTCTTGATTTTTACATGGATGCGATGAAAATTAACTTCAAAAATGACTGTTTATATTAAAATTGATGTTTTGAATATAAAGTGACAAAAAGCCAAGAAATTAAGAAAACATATTTTGAAATATGGTATTAATCAAATATACTCTTTCACATTAGTTTTTTCAAAAAATCACAGTGTGAATTTTAGGCGGTACACACGTGAACTTTAGGCGGTACACACGCAGTAGAGAGGTTTAATGTGCTAGCAGCTTTCTAAAGATATGTTGCGAACAAACGAATATTCAGCTGTGCGTTGCTGTTTTTAATATGGATATGATGAAAAGTGACTTCAAAACTTATTGTTTATATTAAAATTCCTTTGTTGATAATGAAGTCACAAAAAGCCAAGAAATGAAGCAAATATCTTTTTAAATATTTTGTTCATTAATTATAAGCTAACACACTATTTTTGTTTTCAACAAATCACAGTGTGAACATTAAAATTGATGTTTTGATAATAAAGTGACAAAAAGCCAAGAAATAAAAAGTATCTTTTGAAATATTGTATTCATCAAATATACCATAATATTTCCTAAATAAATATATAGGAAAAGTGACTTATTCTTATATTAAAATTTATGTATTGATAATAAAGTGACAAAGTTAAGAAATGAAAAAAAATCTTTTTTTTTTTTTTTTTAAATATTGCAGTCATCAAATATTCTCTAACACCATTTTTCCAACAAATCTCCATGTGAGCATGCTAAAATATTGTGGTTTAGAAGCTGTAAACGCTATTCAGAGAGTTTCGAGGCGCTGAAATGAAATAAATAAATCATCTTTGAAGTATTAATCAAATCTGCTCTAACACATTTTTTTTCTACAATTCACCATGTGAGCTTACCTGTGTTTACTTTTTGGCACATAAAACGCCATACAGAGAGTTTCAATACGCTAGGAGCAGGTCCGTGCATTGGTATTAAATGATATTTTTCATGTAATTATGATGAACAATTACATCAAATTTTAATTGAGGAGTAAAAAGACGATATCGAGAGTTTCAAGGCACTAAGAGTCACTTTAATAAAGTCCCTTTCAAGCAGTGCATACACACTGGTGGCTGGGTTGCTGTTAAATCACATTTTCACATGGGTATGAAGCCAAATGTCTTGAAACATGACTGTCTTTATATTAAAATTCATATATTTATAATAAAACGACGTTGCCACAATGTTATATCACATATGTCCGGTTACACCTGCTGAAATCTTATGCTGTAATGCACTATTTTTTAATCAAATTCCCATATGCGCACCTGGTATTTCCAGGGTTTTCAGGACAGCGTAACAGATTGCGTCATTAGGTAGGCTTAGCCTATTTGAGAATCTGCACATGTCAAAGATCATGCACAGAATGAAGAATGAAGAATGAAGAAAAGCCATTTGCTCGTTGTCTGTTCGTGATCACAGGGGTTTCATGATTGAAAAATACTATAGAGTTATGAAATGCTTGTAAGCTCAAAGTCTTACTGACTGTACATCAATTCTATCATGTGTCATATCAGGCAAGACTAAAAATCTGCAGTGAAACCTCTTTTTAAATTCAGTATTGTTTCCACTGCTGTTGCCCCATTATATAAAAAACAAACAGATAAAGTTTTCATGCTCAACTTTATTTATGCAGAAAGAGAAAAGTTGACAATTTGAAGAACCAGTAGATTCAGCATTTACAGGACCTTCTCATTTACAATCTCCCACACCACCTTTCTGAAAAGTGGATGTTACACAACAGAGAAAGAGAGACAGATGTATCACTATAACAGCATAATAAATATGTTTGATAATTAAAGATGTGTGACAAAACAACAGTAATACTGTAGCTATTTGGTTTTTTTTGGAATTGGGCGTCTTCACCACACCAAAGGGGCATCTTTGCCACACCACCAGAAACACCCATTAGAGAGAAAGTTTGCCTATTGTAAGAGAGTTTGGTTTGTATGCATTGTAACCTATTGTTTTGACAGGTCTAGCTCAAAGGTCATCATTAATCAACTGCCTGTTGACAGGAGTTGACAGGTGTATGTTAAAGGTTATTGATGATAGGATTCCATAGAAAATCTTGTGTTTTGAACCTCAGATATTAAAAACAAATATGAAAATGATATCCATGTGAAGATATAATATTCATATGATATTCATGCAGGCTTTTACACAGAGTATATTGCAAAACCTAATTTAGAAACAGCAGGAAAAATTGTGTTGTAAGTGATGTTGTGAGTAAAATTATAATCAAGACAAAACTCAGAATCAAGATGGACCAGGTCTTGCATTGATTGTATGTAAAAAATCTAAAGGACCCCCAGGGTGTCGACACATGTTTCTGAATAAACGACATAAGATATCGAAAATCAGGTCCAGTGTTAAAAAGACCGAGCAGAGAGGCAAATAGCATCCTAACATCTCTCACAAAAGAAAGTAGCTGAACATTTTCTAACATCATAGCTTTCTTACATAGTCTAACCTCAGAGTGTACTCAGTCAGAATTGGATATTTTCACATTATGTTGTAAGCAAAAGTGGAACAAAAATTACACTTATCTCAAAATACCTCCACTTTCTGCTCTGATAGACAATGGGCCCCTGGAGTTCTATGTGGCTAAAAACAGTGAGGATTACCTCAACTTGAGCAACACTTTTTTACATTTAGCGTGTAAAATCGTGAACCCTGATGGTTCTAACATAGCTATTGAATTAGAGATGAGTGTCGTTAACTATCCTATAGAATCACTTTTTCCCAAGTGGATGTCATGCTTGGGGATCATCTTATTTCTCAATCTAGTAGTACATACCCATACTAAGCTACCTTGGAATGTCTTCTCAACTATAGAAAAGAGACAGTGGGCAATTTTGCACTGGGCTATTCTACAAAGACACAGCAGGGCATATGGATGCCAATGATCCAGAAGATCAAAACGTAAGTCTGATACAGTGCTGAAAGCAACACCTTTGACTTGCTTAGACATTCACTCAGGTACATTTAGGATGAACTTTTCGTCAGGATAAACTTTTACTGAATGATATCAGATTTGAGGATTAAAATGGTTCACAGTAAAGATGAATTTTGCTTAATGAAGGAAGGAAATGCAAAATTCATTCCGAAAATACTCAACACTTCTTTTTTTTGTGAAGAAAGTAACTCGCCATCAGTAAAACTCAGTCATGCACAAGCACTCCTTACTACCACAGCTAAGTACCCTGTTGAAAGAGTCTGCATGAAGAAATTCAGTCTAGCTAGAGGGAGCTGCGTTTATTCACAAGAGAATCTTTTCCTCGGACCGTTAACTAAAACCATTATCTTTAGGATGTTAGACAACGATACCATCAGTGGATCATACAGTGGAAATTTTGGATCATACAGTGGAAATTTTAATTTTAAACATTCTAATTTTAAAATGTTTAAAATTAAAAATTTTAATTTTAAACATTACGATGCAGAATTTATTGCACTCTGCGTAGATGGTAATCAATATCCTGCAAAACGGTTTCACCCTCTTTTTCAGTCCGCTAATTTTTTCTTTAATTCTTTAATTTTAGCATCAAGAAAGCAGCTAAAGGATCAGGCATTGGCAATAAAAAGAGCAGAGTGCCTGAACAGCTATACTTTATTTGCATTCCAACATCAAAATGATGACTTTCAAGGTCAACGAAGCCAATTCCTTCAGAGTATTTAAAACTCTATATGGAATATTTAAACTAAATTCTACTAAACTAAAATTCAAGTTTAAATTTCGTGATATTGCGAGAATTTCCTGTTTAAAAAGACAGTGTGAAAAAGGAGAAAATTTAGGATGCATATTTTACAATTTCCTAACAGATACCGAGAGTTTCTTATGTATATAATCTGCAAGTCTATGACTGTGAAAAAAATTGAGGGAACATTTTATGAACCTGAGTTACAAAACATTATTATTGGGAAGGACAAGGCATTCAAAATAGAGAAAATCTTGTCTGAAAAAACGTCTCCAGGTTACGTATGTAACCATGGTTCCCGAGGGAACAAGACGCTGGGTCGAAACGCTATGGGAACGCCTTCAGAGTGACCACGCTCTGAATCACGTGTAATCAGTCCAATGGATGGACAAGACGTCACGGGAGGGGTGACGTAGCGACCAGGAAGCTTAAAAGCCCGGGAGGTGGATACAGCGGCAGCTTCAACAATGAAGCAGGCGCTCACAGGGATGCTGGAAGTATGGCCCATAGCATTTTGACGCAGCGTCTTGTTCCCTCGAGGAACCATGGTTACATACGTAACCTGGAGATGTTACCCTTCAGGAACTTGAGCTGTGTCGAAACGCTATGGGAACGAGTATGCCCATGCCCCCAGACTTACAAATCCAGTGTGGAAGAGCACAGCTAGGGCAAGAGAAAAAAGAGCCCGGAGTGGCTCATATGTCGAAGCCATAGAACCCGACAAAAGTCAGGGGCACGGACCAACTTGCAGCGTTGCAGATGTCCTGCATAGGGACACCTGCCAGAAAGGCCTTGGAGGCCGCCACACTTCCAGTGGAGTGAGCCTTGACTCCCAAGGGCGAGGGGAGATCAGAAGACTCATAGGCCAGATTGATGGCATCCACGACCCACCGGGCAGCTCTGAGGACGTATGCGTCCATTGCTCACACTGGACACATACAGTTAAGCCTCTGCTGGTCGGGCTCCCAAAAGGGAGGAGGACAGAAGGCCTGGAGTACGACAGGCCATGGTCTAGAGGAGGAACTTTTAGGAATATACCCCGCTCGAGGGTAGAGAAATGCTTTGGCCAGACCGGGCGCAAAGCCTAAAAAGAGAGGGCCACTGAGAGGACCTGTAGATCCCCAACTCTCTCGAGAGAAGGAGGTTTACAGAAAGCCTCAGCACCACAGCCAAGTCCCACGGAGGGACACGAGATCATACTGGAGGCCTCAGCCTCAGCGCACTGCGGAGGAAACATGTAACTAGGGGGTGTCTGCCCATAGACTGACCACTGTGAGGGGTGTGATAGGCCTCAAGGGCCCACATAGACCTTTAAGGTGGAGAGGGTCAACCCTGCGGAGAATCGGAGCTGCAGGAACTCCAGCACTGTACCAACTGGGCAGTTAACTGGGTCAAGCTGGCGGTCTCCGCACCAAGAAGTGAAAAATTTCCACTCAGCGCATACATGTTTCCTCGTTGAGGGAGCTCTGGATTGGAGAATGGTCTCAACAACCTCGGTTGAGAAACTGGAAGCTACCAGTTGTGCCCCCCCAGAGGTCACACCCTCAGCCTACACAACT
This sequence comes from Pangasius larnaudii, assembly GCA_037576815.1. Lineage (NCBI taxonomy): Eukaryota > Metazoa > Chordata > Actinopteri > Siluriformes > Pangasiidae > Pangasius > Pangasius larnaudii. The sequence goes on from CM074933.1 coordinate 1,576,360, forward strand.
CCGGGTGGGGTAGAAGCCCACCTGTGAAAGGAGGTCCCTCCAGACGGGGATTCCCCATGGAGGGCCGTCGAGGAGGGAAATTGGGTCTGAGAACCATACCAGAACCATTCGGCCCAGCCAGAACAGGGCTACTAACAACAGAAGGCCCTGGCACACTCTCTCCAGAGCTCCAGGGAGCAGAGCAATCGGGGGAAAGGCGTACAGACAAAGCCTCTGCCAGGTCTGTACATGGTATCCAGTCTGAGAGGAGCTGGATGAGTCAGAGGGACAGTGTGTAATCTCCTGAGTCACAAACAGATCCACCTGAGCCCACTCTCCATATCTGCTTCACCACCTCAGGGTGAAGTCTCCATTCCCCGGGCCTCGACCCCTGCCTCAACAGGATGTCTGCTCCCATATTGAGATGCCCAGAGATGTAAACTGCTCCCAACAGGAGGAGTTTCCCCTGGGACCACCTAAGGATCTCGTGTGCCAGCCTGTAAAGGGGGGCGCTTAACACAGACCTCCCTGGTGGTTGACGTAAGAGACCACCTCTGTGTTGTCGGTGCGCATTAACACATGGCGAACTCTTAGGTCCGGGAGAAAGTGTTTCAAAGTTAGAAACACAGCCATTATCCCCAGACAGTTAATGTGCCACGTGAGATGGCGGCCGCTCCGCGGACCAAGGGCTGAGCAGCCACTCATGACCGCTCCCCAACCGGTGAGAGATGTGTCCATCGCTAGCATTACACAGCGACAAGGAGGTCCAGCATCGGGCCCTGAGACAAGAACCAAGGTTTCCCCCACATGTCTAAGGCACGTAGGCATCACCGCGTGACCTTGATCATGTGAAGCAGGTTTCCCCTCGGGGAGAACCCCTTGGACTTGAGCCACCACTGTAGGGGTCTCATGTACAGCAGGCCACTGCTTTACAGTGAGTGACCAGCCTTCTCTCACTCTTGTGACTGCTATGAGGATCGACCAATCCGAGCAGGAGACAGACGTGCCTGCATCGTGGTCGAATCCCACACCACGGCCATATAAGTGGTTCCCTGTACTGGAGAAAGCACACAAATTGTCTAGCGTTTAGTCTTAACCCCAGCTCTTCATGCGGACGAGAACGACATCTCAATGCCGAACCACTGCCTGCTCCAATTGAGCTAATATCGACCAATTGTCGATATAATTCAGTATGCGGATGCCCTGGAGTCGCAGAGGAGCCAGAGCAGCATCCACACACTTTGTGAAAGTGCGGGGTGAGAGTGCCAGGCCAAACGAAAGAACCCGAATTGGTAAGCTTCACCCCCAAATGCAAACCTCAGGACCTTCCTGTGTTGGGGAAGGATGGGGATATGGAAGTACGTGTCTTTTAGATCGATCGTGACAAACCAGTCCTCGGAGCTGATCTGAGACACAACCTGTTTGATCGTGAGCATCTTGAACTTCAGTCGCTTGACTGAGCTGTTCAAATGATGCAGATCCAAAATGGGACGCAGCCCTCCACCCTTCATCAGAACAAGTACCGGCTGTAGAACCCAGACTCTCCGTTGTGAGGGACCACCTCGATGGCCTCCTTCCTCAGGAGAGTGTGCACTTCCTGTTCCATTACCAGAGTCTGCTCGGGGCCCACCAGAGTGGGAAGAACCCCGGAAAAATGAGGCACTGGAGAACCGAATGGATTCGGTAGCCTCTCTCTACAGTATGCAGGACCCATTGAGACACATTTGGCAGAAGTTCCATGCTGCCAAATAGTCTACTAAGGGAATCAGTCTGTCGAGACTGACCTCTGGTGTAATGAGAGTGGCTAGCTTGGTGCCCTGAAGCGGCGGACCGGCAGGGGACGGCCAAACTACCTGCTCCAGAAACCTCCGAAGAAGTAGTGAGCTTCCCAGTACCGCTAAGTTCCCAGGCGGAAACTGAGAGAAGCACTTGCCGGAGACCACTGCGCCCTGAAGCACCATGGGTGGCAGAATGATCTCCTGAGTCTAGAAAGACCTCCCCCACGACCTCCACACCTCGGTGTGGAGGTCGGGGAAGAAAGGTAGGCTCCGGCATGGAGGTGGCGGCTCCTCAAAGAGAGCCTTCCAGGAGCGAAGCACACGCAGTGGCAAACGCACGCAATGCGGGCTCCGCTCCTAAATAGACAACGCACAAAAAAGGACCAGTGGATCCAGCGGAAGGAGAGGAAGAAGAAAGGGACTCGCCCGTCTCCATTCCCTCCACCAAATCCATTTGCGAACCCCACGAGTGTAACCGCCGCTCTACCTCGGCAGAAGCGGGGCCAGCACCACGAGGAACGTTGGTGAAGGCTCCCTCCTCAAAGAGAGCCTTCCGGGAGTGAAGCGCACGCAGCGGCAAACGCGGGCAGCCAGTTCCCTCATTTACTCCCAAGCAGACAACGCACAGGCTGTGTCTATCCCCACCCGTAATATAGCATGGGCAGGGAGGAACACAGCCTAAAACGCTGCCCGCTCTCGCCCTCATATTTTTGTCTTTTTGGGCATAATGCTTTCAGAGACAAACAATACAAAATCAGACTGACACACACAGAGCACATGCTGAATGACAGAAAGCTGCCGCTGTATCCACCACGTGTTCTTTTAAGCTTCCTTAGGAACATCATGAACAAAACTGAAATCTATAATCATTAAGCCAAGGAAGAGTGCGGATTCTTTGTAACTTTCCCTAGCAATGCATTGATGGACATTTACCCTAATAATAAGAACTATACTACTAAATTTACCAAACCAATTGATTTGAAAGGAGAATGGGAAGTTTGCCTTTCAGAGGTCCAATATGTGCGTAGTTGGTACTCATTAACCCAGCATGAATGTATATTTCACTTGAGTCTGATAGATGGTGTAAACAGAAAAGAATACTACCCCTGTCAACTCACTCAAGGACATTATAAAAGTATTAAAAAACTGGTTAGTGAAACAGCTTTGTCCCTTTAGTGAGATGTGTAAATATAATGCTGTAAAAACAACAAAGTCATTGTTCTAACCATAAGCCACATTATGTATCTCTCACAAAGAACCGCATTACTAAACATTCATAATGGATCATTATGTCCACCAGGCTGGAAAAGGGTCTTCAAGGTTTTTAAGGCACCCGCACCACATATGGGGCTGTCTAGGAGGTCTGTTCAGTGGTGTTTTTGGAATGGCATTTCAGTTCATCAAAAGGGGTTTTGCTATTTCTATTGTATGTAACATTATGACCAAGACACAAACTCAGAACCAAGACGGATCAGGTCTTGGATTGCTTGCACAAAAAAATCTAAGGAACCTCCAGGGTGCCTTCACATGTTTATGAATAAAAGAAATAAATGTGAAAAACATCATGTAACAGCAATGTACAAATCTGCGTGTATGCATTTCTTTGAAAAGTAGCTTCATAAAGCTCCTAGCGCCTTAAAACTCTCTGTATAGCTTTTTACCGAGTGTATCGCTGTGCGCATAGGAGGATTTGTTGAAAAAATAGGGTGTTGCAGCCATTAGTGGGCTAAAGTCATTTTACTAACAAATTACGATTACGATTAGGATTAAACAATCATGTTTGAAGTCATTTTTCATCATAATCACGTGAAAAACGTCATTTAACAGCAACGACCCCACCTGGGTGTATGCTTTTGCTTGAAAAGTGACTTTGTAATATAAATTGAAACCTTCTGCATATTGCGCCTTGAGCACACACTCTTGTGCACATGGCATTCACTAATTTTCAGGGTGTTCAGTACCGTGACCTAGAATGGGAGAGAGAAGTGGTTTGTATATATTTTAACTTATTGTTTTGACAGGTCTAGGCCAAAGGTCATCATTAATGTCTGTTGACAGGTATATGTCAAATGTTAACGATGATAGGAGTCCATAGAAAATCTTAACCTCGGATGTTAAAAACATATATGCAAATGATATCCATGTGACGATATCCAGAGAGAGAGAGAGAGAGAGGATTCTCCCTGACCAATCAGAATAATCTAAACCACCCGTTCCTCTCCATTTCCCGTTCAAACCGTAAAAAACACTTGTGCTCTAAAGGGAAGTGCAAATTCTGTGGTGAACAAGTCGATGCAGATAATGAGCATATTTGTTTTATACAATCGGCTAAGGAAGGACAAGGAGATGAGAAATACGTATTTTATGATTTTGAGACTAGACAGGAAACAGGAGCTCATATAGCTAATTTCATATGCTGTACTGATTTTCTAGGATAGGTGTGGGTGACCGAAGGGGAAGAATGCGTCCATGCCTTTTTTAAAGAGGTTCTGTCGTTGTAAATACAAAGGCTATACATTTATCGTACTTAATGCTAGAAAGCATGATTGATACCTTTTGTTAAATCATTTCAGGAGAGAGTTCTTACAGGAACATGGGCTTCTATGGAAATTGCAAAAGCTGCCAAAAAAGGTTACAAAATTTTAAAAGTGTTTGAAGTGTAGCACTTTCTTAATAGGTCGGATAATCTTTTAACTGATTATATTACAATGTTCCTAAAGGACAAACAGGAACGTTCAGGATATCCATATTGAGTAGTTGATGAACATTTACAAGTATGAGGAGAATGAAGGGATCAAGTTGGATCCAAACAGGATTTTCGTTAATCCTGCTAAATGATCCGTGGCTAAACTTGCACTAAATTAGTTATGGGGTAAGATGTGTCAAAGACCAGACAGATCAAACACAACATTGGTCAGTGATCCTACTGAGTTTTTACAGTTCATGTTCTCTGATATTTATAATGTGAAACACTTCTTTCTTGAATGATTAAGTTGCATTTATGCAGTGACGTTATGCAGAAAAGAGATTAAGCTGGGGAATTCTAATGTATTCATTGGCATTTTCACTACAGCATGTGCTAGGCTTGAATTGTACAACTTGGTGAATAGCTTCCTTCAGCACTGTTTGACATTGGACTCCTGATCGGAAGGTTAAGAGTTCAAATCCCATCACCACCAAACTGCCACTGCTGGGCCCTTGAGCAAGGCCCTTAACACTCAACTGCTCAGTTGTATAAATAAGATAATTGTGAGTCGCTCTGGATAAGGGCGTCTGCCAAATGCCGTAAACGTAAACGTGTTTGTACCCCGACATCAACACTGTAATTTTTAAAATTAAGTAAGGTGACTGGATGCCACCTTTAAGCGATGTATGGGTGGTCTAACCAGCGAAATAGATAATGGTGATCAAACTGTAGCATTCATAATTGCACACCCTAAAACAGTGTACGTACATAACTCTAAAAGGAAAAACAACTATGGAAGCTAAAAGCATTATTTTAAATTATGTCAGTTCTGAAGTTGTCGATTTCAAATCGCTGACAGACCTGGTGGGCGAATGGGTGAAAAATCCGGATCAAACCAGTCAACTTAGAGCCTCACATAACCAAACTGTGCGAGATAAAAAGGGTTTTCATTTGAGAAACAAATCACAGTTAAAAAGGCTGTGTAAGATAAGCTCGTTTTATTACCTGATTTCACAACTCACCCTTATGGCTATATATATTTATGTATATATTTTATTTTGTTTCTGTTGATGTGTTCTGAGCATTAGTTTTGAAAAATATGAATGTGTCTGCTTCTGACACGAGATGCAACTGCCTTTTTCGTGTAATGTGTGTGGACCAAATAATAGCGGAAAATCATATTTTATCAAAATGTTGTTGTAAGGCTGTGAAGAGCTATTGTCAATAGTTTCCGAAAACAGTGGTGTTATACATGTTGGCAACCTCTGTACAATCAATTGAAGGCCAGAATAAATATAATTTTTCTTCAAAGAATCCCTGATTCTCTGTGTGATGATTAATTATTTCTACCAAGCAAAACAAACTTATTGGTCATCCATGACTTGATGGAATCTGCCAGTAACAACGATGAAGTCGAAAAGGCTTTTTACAAAATACATGCAAAACAGAAATCTCAGCATCATTTACCTCCTTCAAAGCCTGTTTTTTCGAGGCAGGACTAGTAGAACAATCAACCTGAGCACCAACTACGTGGTTCTTTTTAAAAATCCTAGAGACAAAATGCACAATAGCTCGTCAAATGTATCCAGGTATCCAGCAAGTACTTTTTGGAATGTTTTTAGAAAGTTTTTTCAAGATGGTGAAAAAATGGTGAAAGTTTCTTGGTGTTCACCTGGCGGAGAACCTCACCTGGTTGCTCAACACCAATTCCATAACGAAGAAAGCCCAGCAGCGCCTGTACTTTCATTTACACCTCACACTGCATCCGCAAAGCCACCAGCATTGTGGATGACCCCACACACACTCTTTACATTTACATTTACATTTATGGCATTTGGCAGACGCTCTTATCCAGAGCGACTTACAATAGTGCTTTGAAGT
>CM074933.1:1582783-1593424 GCA_037576815.1 Pangasius larnaudii
GAGAGAGAGAGAGAGAGGCTAAGAGAGAGAGAGAGAGAGAGAGGCTAAGAGAGAGAGAGAGAGAGAGAGAGGCTAAGAGAGAGAGGCTGAGAGAGAGAGAGAGAGAGAGAGAGAGGCTAAGAGAGAGAGGCTAAGAGAGAGAGAGAGAGAGAGAGAGGCTAAGAGAGAGAGGCTGAGAGAGAGAGAGAGAGAGAGGGAAAGAGGCTGAGAGACAGAAAGGTGGATAAATAGGTAGATGAACATTTGAGAGACAAAACAGATACAAAAGTGACATACTAAGTGAAAGTCCCACAGGTTAATTTTAAAAAAAAAGTGGAAACATGCAGTGTGTGCGTGTGTGTGTGTGTGCGTGTGTGCGTGCGTGTGTGTGTGTGCGTGCGTGTGTGTCTGACCTGAGTCTTTGCGGTGGTCACTCAGCAGCAGGGCTCTGTGGTATCCGCGCTCTCTGGCCTGTTCCACTGAAGTTGAAGACACCCTAAACACCAACACCAGCCATGACACCAGAGAGTAAGATATTATGTATAATAATATAAAACGTTCATATAACGAAGCCCTGAGAGACGCCACATGCTGTGGGACGTACCACTGTCCGTCTCCTCCCTCTTTCTCTCCCTGTTGTGGGGCGTCTGGGTCCTCGCTAGACTGCGGGGTCCTGGAGCCCAGCGTAACCACGGGAACGGCAGAATCAGGCGCTGTTTCCACGGCGACAGGAAAGACGTCCACCGGGGGCGCTGTTGAAAGCGGAGAGCTGCACTCGATCTTGGAGCCTCCGCTGCGCCGAGCTTCACGCTGCCGCTTCCTGTATTCCAGCAGAGACACCTGAGAAAGAGCAGAGAGAGAGAGAGAGAGAGAGAGACAGAGAGAGAGAGAGAGAGATGTATGAGGACGTGAACTTTCACGCGGTTCAGGTCAGTGTTTTAATGCAAGGTGGAGCTCGGGACCACACCTTCTTCTTCTGTGGAGGATTCTGTGCTGCTCCTGCTCCCTCTGAGGCGTCCCCGCTGAGCGATCGAGTGAAGGCCGCGTTCCCTCCCTCCTCTGCGCAGGGGTAATAGGACGCGGCCTCGCTGAACGCCCCCATGTCCAGCGTGTGTGACGGCGTCAGGTCCCTCAGGTTGGAGTTAATAGGGGAGAAAGACAGACCTCCTCGCTCGGGGCTCTTGATCCACGCGTGGTAGGATGCAGACGGCGCCTCTGTAGCGCCTTCTCCCTCTGTACCCTCCTCTAAAGGTGCCTCATGGGGCTCAGGTAGTGAGGGGGCGGGGCTTTGAGACTCCTGAGCCGCAGTTTCGGGAAGCTTCCTAATAGGAGAAGCCAAGAGCGACGGCGCGCGATCGACCTGAGAACCACAAAGTACAAAAATCACATGAGTAAGAAGCATCTGGTGCCTGATATGTAATGAAAAGTTAAAAGAAATAAACGTGAGCGTGACTAGAGCACTGAGATTAAGCTGACCTCTTGTGTGCTGGGTCTTCGGCTAGCCTCCGGTGAGCTGTCCATCGGCGGCTCGCTCTGCGCACACGCAATTTTCATCTCCATGAGTAACACACAGATTTAACAACATGGACACAACTAATGACCCACTAACACAAATAAACGATATAAAAGACTGTAAAAGATTATAAAGCGGTTTAATCCGGTTTAAGCTGATAAATGTGATTAGTCAGTGCCCTGGTGTGTGTGTGTGTGTGTGTGTGTGTGTGTGTGTGTGTGTGTTTACCTCTTGTGGCGCGGTGTGTGCTGGGTTCTGGGAGGTGTGTGTGGGTGTGGAAGGTTCTGGAGACGTGTTCAGGAGCTGAGGTGTTAGCGGGGCGTCGGAGGGTTCAGGTCGCGTTGGTGTAGCACACGGAGAGGTGTACGGTGTGGACGACTCCGACACACACGAGTCCAGCGGACACAAACGTCTTTTCTTCAGCGGCGTGGGCAACTCTGACCACACACACACACACACACACACACACACACCAGAACACACTTTAATATGGTCTGTATGATTAAACATCACCTGTACTATTAATATTGCTACTTTTACTACTACTACTACTACTAATAATAATAATAATAAAGAAAATAATAATGAAAATAATAGTTTAAACAATGTACAGAGAAAACTAAACTAAAAATGAAACTACTTGGAGGAAAAGAATAAAATACACAGAAAATAAAAGAGACCATAAAAGAAATAGAAATAGAGTAATAGAGTAAGAAACAGAGTCATACAGAGTAAGAAAAATAGAAATAGAGTTTTCTTAAAAGCACACAAAAAGATAAACTAGAATTTAAAACAACCAGATAAAAAAAATATATATATATATATTATATAAATATAAACACAGAAAGAAAGAAAGAAAGAAAGAAAGAAAACAAAAGTATCTGTTTCTGTGTTAGACTGTTACAGGACAGTGTTGGTTCTAGTGCCCCCTGGTGTTTGGGGTGTGTGTTACCTGGGCAGGTGCCGTTAAGCGAGATGGGACTGTCAGTGTCTCCGTTGATCGGTGGGGTCAGCGGGCCTTCAGCGGGCATCAGGAGGGTTCGGCCACCTGGACTCAGACTGCCTTCCTCCTCTAAAGCCTGCTTCAGCCAACGCTACACACACACACACACACATACACACACACACACACACACACACACACAGCATAGGTTCAAGTTTATAACCAAGCTCCCTATACTTATTCATAAAAAACGATTTATTAATATTAACATAATCACAGAAAACAAGCCTAGGGTTAACCAGTTTTAGGGAAAATGTATTATATAGTTCCCCACTTTGGTGCTTGGACCCCAAATAATCGCTAATAATATCTAAAGGCTGAGGAAGTGGGATGTGCTTGACGTACCTTTTTGCAGGAGCCAGAGGTGGGCGGAGTATCGGAGAGTTCTCGTGAGCGGCGGCGAGCAGCGGGCACCGCAGGGGTGCTGGGACTGCGATTGGCCTGGAACGGAGAAGAGAATCGGACGTAGTGCTTGGGCGTGCTGTAGACGTGTGGACTGCAGGCCATCCCGGGCAGAGAGTTGAGCTGCGTGGCTAAAACTTCGGGATCAGTGCTGATCCTCAGCGGCCGATCAGGAACAGGCTCGGGACTGCGCATTAACACACGCTGCTCCTGCTTCTCCACACTCAGCCACTCGTTCACTAAGTGCTGTGGACGGGGAGAAATACGAATATAAGATGACAAATTAGAAAGAAAGACAGTATAAATGAAATGTAAGATTGGGTAATTAATACATAATCTGGTAGTGAAGTGCTGTCTGAACGTTGCCCAGAGACTACGCCAACCATGGCAATGTAAACCTGAACATCTTCCAGGGATGAGGCCAACAATCACAATGTTGATCTGACTGTTGACCCAATGTTGATGTTTAACCAAATCACCTGAGATTGGACCAATAATGTCAATGTTGATCTAAATGTCAACTGCATACTGGGTCAACGATGACCACGTTGACAAGAACGTTGCCAGAAATCGGGCCAACAATATCAATGCTGATCCAAATGTCACTCAGAGATCCGAGTCAACAAACTTGACTTTGACCCAACATTGTCAGAGCCAAAAACGACAAGGCTGACCCGAAGGTTTTCCAAATATTGGCGCTGACAAGACAAGACTAGGATTGATCCAAACATCACTCAGAGATGTCACTATCATTGCTGATCTAATTTCTAGACCAAAACTGAGTCAAAAACCCCATGTTGGCTTGAATGTGCTGGCCCATCATTGCTGGAGATCTGGTTAACGATACAGTTTGTCGCCCGAGTACTGTCCTTTGATGAGGCAAACGATATTGACGTTAAGCCAAACACTGTCATGATATTAGGACAACTACACTGATGATGACAAATATGAAGATTGGGCAAATGACAATGATATTAACCCAAATTGTCCAGATCGGGGCAACAGGATCAATGTTGGTCCAATCACCGTCCACTGGTGTCACTGCTGACCCTACCTTGGTCCAGAGATTGGATCAGCGATGATGATGATGATGATGTTGACCAAACGTTGTCTGGAGATCAGGGCAATGTCTTCAATGTTGAACCAAATATCGTGCGAAGATCAAGTCAAGAATGTCAGAGTTGAACCAAACAACTGTTAGAGATCTGGACAACAACGTTGATGTTGACGCCAATGAAAATCAGGCCAAAACACTGACTCAGAAGATTTCCATTGCATTTTTGACTGATTTGAGATCAAGTCAACAGCATCAATGTTGAATACATCATCATCCAGAGACTGGGGATTCTAATGCTGTCTTTAGATGAGGAAAAGAACAGTGATGCTGAGACAAACTTCACTTTGAGATTGGGCCCATGATGATGTTCATGATGATGATGATGTTAAGTCAAATCATCCAAAGATCGGGGCAACACAGTCTGTCAATTCAATCTCTGTCCAGAGGTATTTTTTGACATTGTTCACGCAACCGTTGTGACCAAACATTGTCCTGAGATCGGGCGCCTACGTGAATCCAATCATCATGTTATTGTAATCGTTTACACGACCTTGGTCTGGAGATCAGGCCATCTGTGTTGATGTTGATAATGATGTCTGGATATCTGATTAACAATAATGACACTTACCTGAACATTGCCATATTTTAATGTATTTGGGCTAAAATAAGTGAATGCATATTTTCTAATCTTAAAGTTCACCAGTTTTAGTGAGCGGCTCCTTAAAGACCGAAGCTCTTCAGACTGAAAGGTGTAATGTCAATGGTGTAAAGAGAGGGTTCTGTTTTACCTTTTTCGTTTTGGGATACTTGTGCCCAGGTGAGGTGTGAGGTGGGCTGGCAGTGGCGTCTGGGACGTGAGTAGGTGGAGCTTCAGTCTCGGGCACCACTCCCGTCTCCCCGTCTTGGGTTTCCGCCATTAGCTGGGCTTCGAGAGCGTCTCCGGGGGACGCAGGCGGTGGGTCGGAGCAGGCGCTGGCCGTGCGTGTTCGTCGTCTCTGCTGCCCGATGTGTGTCCGGTTCCGAGAGAAGCTCTTCCTCTGCTTGTTCCGGCTGACCTTCGCTGCCTTCTGAGCTGCCTCCTCCTTTACCGGCTCCAACAACGGCTAAACATAGAAAAAACACAACCATAGACCGAGTCAGAATAATCTAAATTATACTGAAACGCCATCTAAGAATAAATCGAAATGTGTTGCCTACCGTAGCAGGTGACTCAGCCTCTGGAGTAGCAGGAGGCTCTTCTTTAATTTCACTCCGAGTTCCCACCTCTCCCTTGGTGCCGATTCTTTCCAGAGCTTGCTCCCTCCGTTTCTCCCTCTTCTCCATGCGGGCAAATGCCTGAAGGATGGCCTCCATCTTCCTCTCCTCACGTGTCTATACAAACATCAAGACAAAGCAAGAGATATAACGATAAGGATGTGTGAGAAACTGCTTGGAGTCGTGGAGGCAGGAGACCAGCAGCAGAGAAAGGGTGGAGAACAGATAGCATCAGAGCTTTTTTAGAAAATGATTTTGGGGCCAACAAACTATAATGTTCCTACCTTGCTTGTAATATAAAGTATGCGTTCTTGCTTGTCTTCTCCTACTGAGATCAGATCCTACACTGAAATGCCTAGCATGGTGGCTCAATGGCTAAGGCTCTGGGTTACTGATCAGAAGATCGGTGGTTCAAGCCTCAGCACTGCCAAGCTGACACCGTGCAAGGGCCTTAACCTGCTCTGCTTCGGGGGCGCCGTATCACGGCTGACTCTGCGCTCTGACCCCAGCTTCCTAACAAGCTGGGACATGCGAAGAAAAGAATTTCATGCTGCTGTAAAATTACGTGGCAAATAAAGGCTTCTTCTTCTTCTTAGAATAGTTCAAGAAGTGAGTTCCTGATCCTGAAGGAACATCGATTACAGATCAGTCTGTGACTCACTAACAACTTGAAAAAATTCAGCCATTCAGTCATTTAACCAAAATTTCTTGTCAACTCGGATACATTTAGCGCAGTTACTTCAGCTGTCACTTACAGATGGACAAGTCAGAGTCAAAGCTCTCATTCAATTCCATTTTAATCCACAGCAGCAACATAAGATGTGTAAATAGACTTGCTTTATGCTTTGTCTCTTTTAACCACCCCCCCATTTATTCACGTGGCATGTAAACTATATAGAAACCCACAGAAATCACAAAACCACACCTTCTATATGATGTCTCATGTCACATTTTTTGGTGAACGGTTTTGTCATTAGAGCTGGCAGATCGCTACGGGGAAAAAAAAAACAGGCTTAGTAATGAAAACTTGAGAGCAGACCAGACGTAGCAATGTAGAGCTCTGCTGAAAGGGGCGTGGCCGGGAGCAGGCATAGTTAGCCACAGGAGATTCTGGTAGCTTTCAGACTAGGCTTATTCCATATATCTCGCAAAATAAACAAAACATAAAAAAAAGCAAGAAATGTAAACTAACATCTTCAGAACTGAAACACTGGAGCTGCCAAAACAGATTAAAAGTGATGTACGCGGTCACTCGTTCTCCTGTCAGTAACGAGCACAGAAACGCAGCTGAAGTGGGGTGGATTTGGGCTAACATTCAGCTAGTCTGCTAGTGAGCGAGCTTGCTAACTAGCCAGTACTAAAGTTTCAGCAGATGTCATGTACAAGTGGAGTCACATGGGTTGTCATAAAACCAAATATAGAAAAACAAAATGTGGAACATGGTACATTTTGTTCTGGTTTATAAATCTAGAGCAGAGCTTTAAAAATCACGTTGTGCTCCTGATGTCTACAGTGATGTCCACTTGATCCCTCAGCTAGGAAACGTCACTACAGTCCTTCGGATGATCGTAGTGATCCAACCGAAGGGAATTAGAGAGAGAACGCGGAAAAGAGGGGGATGTGTTTAAAGCAGTAGTGGTACAGAGGGTTATTGTGTTTTCTCCGTCATTAGTAGCTGAGCAACACTACAGCATCCTGTCAGTATGACTCAGCAATGCAATGTGACAGCTGGGACAGTTCTCCAGAGAGAGAGAGAGAGAGAGAGAGAGAGAGATGTCTGTGACCTCATGGTTTCAGAATAGCAGGCTTTCAGCAGTTGGAAGATGTTGAAAAACTGCTAGTGGGAGATGGACAGGAAGGTTTAATCTTGGACAGATTCAGTGCCTGAAATAACCGACAAATACTGTGATCATTCACTGACGTATTAAATCACCCGGGATCCTGACAGCATGTTAACGGTCTAGCAACGCTAGCACAGTTAGCGTTCTCCTCCAATAGGAAAGATGAGGTCACACAGGAAGTCTGAACATCTGTTCTGCTGTGGCTGATCGCTGCTTTGTGATAAAGGACGCAGGTGGAAAGGACTGTGTATGAAGAAAGGGTCCAAGAGAATGCCATTTCCTTTTCTGATATCGTTTCAGTCATTTCTACTGATGTTGATGTTCTTTTCCACTTGCTGGAACTGAAACAGACTTCACTGGGATATGTATATATCATAAAGTATTCCTGAGAACAACCATCTTTACTGTGAAGCACGGTGGTGGTAGCATCGTGATCAGCATCGGTCTCTCGGTCACTCTAAACTGGTGGATGGTCTCCTCTGCAGAGAATCAAGGTGATACGATTACGTTTAATGTTGATTCAAAGTTTTTTTTATAACCGAACCTTGAATGATACTCTTCCAGAACTTTGTCCATGACTTGTTTTGAGAGCTCCATGATGCTGTCCTGGAGTTCTTCCATGAAAAGGTGTATATACAGAGATCACGTGACACCTTAAGTGCACACGGGTCGACTCCATTTAACTAAATATGTCACTTCTGACGGAAACTAATATTTAATATTTAAGCAAGGTGCAGTACATCATCCCCATAACCAGTCCCTGATCGCTTGAACCCAGTACTCATCTTGACTAGGTTATGGGAAAAAATCCAATATAAATTATACACAGCTTAAGAATGCACAAGTAGGAATTATGCACAAAGTGGTGTCCCCCCCCCAAAAAAAAGACTTTTTTGGGTGGAAAAACTGTTGAGTTGTTGGAGAAGAAGAGCAAGTGAATACTGATGGAACACTGATGGAAGGTTAAAGGTGGAAAAAAAAAAGGAAAAGGAAAAATCTGGACTATGAAATCTGGACGGACTGATCAGGGTTAAGCAGAGGAAGAAGCACCAGCGAGGCAGCAGGTGGCAGTAGAGGCTCAGTCTCACACACACATACCTCAACACACGCGTCAACACACACCCACAGGAGGGCAAAAAGGGATGCCTGCGAAAGAGGGAGGAGGGGGGGGGTTTGCAGCAGAGTTTCTGTGGAAACCGTGAGCGAGCGAGGGAGCGAGGGAGCGCCGCGGCGACACCAGCGTCCACCCCGGCGGCACGCACACACTTACCATCTTCCTCCTCCTCTCTGCCATGTGCTCCTCTGTCTCCATCTCTACGTCATTGCTAATGGAGGTTTTCTCGTCTAGATCCTCAATTAACTCAGGATCCTGTAAGAGGAGGAGAGGGGCCTTATTCATCCTCTGCCTTCATTCAGCACCGGGAGAGAGGGATGACACAGAGGGAGAAAGAAAGAGAGGAGGAGGAACGATGGGGAGACGTCGGCGAGCGAGACCGGGCTCGGACCGGGTCGCAGTTTAGGGTCAAGTGTCGGCCCGCTTTATTCTGTTTATTATTTATTCATGTTCCCCAAAGGAGGCATCACACAGTACATTTCTCTTTTATTTATTCTTATTTATTTTTGTCTTCTCTTATTTAATGTATTTATTATTATTATTATTATTATTATTATATTTCAAGGTTCTTTTCCCCCCTATTTACTTCAGATTTTATTTCTAAAGTACAAGGAACCTTTTATAATTTTTTCCATTTAAAAAAAAATTCTCTTTATTTTATGCATTTTCATATTTTTTTTATTTTTATTCCCATCATTCATACTTCTTAACACTTTCAGTAGCATGTAATATTAAAATAATTCTCTCTTTCACACAGAATAATCAAAAACAATAATTCTTTTTATTTTATATATTTTTATATTAAATTTGTATATATTTTGTTTAATTTAATTAATTTAAATTTTATGTAATTATAATTTTGTTCACTGCTATTAAATTACATTTCAGTTTTCATTTCTTTGTTTTAGTTTTTGTCCTAATTTTATGAATTTTTCGACTTTTCTTTCCCGCCACAACAACTCCATCATCACCTGTATAAAGGTTTCCTTTATTTTCTGGATTGTAATTTTTTGTTCTGTCAATGAGGGAAGATGCACGTCTTTAAAGAATAAAGGGAAAAATGTGGACAGATTATCATGACATCAGCGCTTTAGTATTATTTTTTATAATTGTTTGTTTAAATAACAGTTTAAAATGATGTATTTATGGTGAAGCTCATTGCTGAAACAACGTACAATCAGTAATGAATGATGTATCAAATATCACAGATTTATACTGTGTGTGTGTGTGTGTGTGTGTGTGTGAGTGTGTGTGTGTGTGTGTGTGTACTGATCAGTGGAGCGAGTGAGTGGTGGCTGCTGTCGCATTTCAACATCGCCGCCGCCGCTGCTGCTGCTGCTGCAGGTGACCTTCATCACAATCCGCATAACATTCAATTTGCCAAAGACCTCGTTTCACTGCTTTCTCAAGGATTTCTAAAAAATCGTCTCGGTTAATTTACTGTCTGGAAAAATGATCCACACTGAAAGAGAGTCCAAACTAAAATGTAAAAAAATAAATAAATAAATAAATAAATACAGAAATATGACCCAGGAGAACAAAAAATGAAAAAGTATCTATTAAAACTAGTATCTAAAAAAATGTCTCCAGCCAGAACGAGTCTCGTCCTATTCTTACTGCACACAGGAAGGATACTACTGAAGAACAACTATTCCACACATTTGACCTTGCTGTGACCTTGACCCTGTTTGGGTCAATTCCAAACCCTAATCAGTTCATCTGCTAGTTATGATAATTCTCTGTAAACATTACATTACAAACATTCAACCTCACTGGTCTTGAGATATTTGCGCTAAAGAGAATCTCATACGGAAGCATGAAACCCAAAAACGTAGCGCCACTAACACTTAGTGATGGAGGCATAAAAAAGATCAGAGAAACTCACTGAGAACTAAAAAAAAAAAAAAAAATTCAGAGAATAATCCAGACTAAATATCTATCAAAACAAAACTGAAACTATACAACCGTAGAAATAATTAAAATAAACCTCTATTAAAATAAAAAATTAAATGACAGACACAAATCCAGCAACAAACAATAATCCAGACTAAAATCCTTCCTAAAAAAAAAAAAACCCAAAAACCTAAAAGAATGATTGGGCAACTAATCCGGGATAGAACAAAATCCCCAAATCTATCCAGAAAGATAATCTAGACTTAAAGTTCCATAACACTGCACAAGACAAAAACTATTAAAAAAAAAACAAAAAACAAAAAAAAACCAAGTCAAAAAATTTCCTAAGAGAGTAACCCAGGATAAATAACTACCCGAGAGAGTAACCCAGGATAAATAACTACCTACAAGAGCAAACCAGGATAAATAACTACCCGAGAGAGTAACCCAGGATAAATAACTACCCGAGAGAGTAACCCAGGATAAATAACTACCTACAAGACCAAACCAGGATAAATAACTACCCGAGAGAGTAACCCAGGATAAATAACTACCCGAGAGAGTAACCCAGGATAAATAACTACC
>CM074933.1:1614574-1627359 GCA_037576815.1 Pangasius larnaudii
GAGGCGCCGATACGTTCAGGAGACGTTTATGTAACGTTTATAAGGAAGGAGTCTCCAGTGTCAGCGCTGTGTAACAGTCAGAGGTAAAGCTGTAACTTTAAGCGAGAGAGGAAACGATCGACACAATCGTCTGTGTGTCAGATTATCAGCTGTTCATGGATAATTACACACATTCACAGGCTAGGGTGTGTGTGTGTGTGTGTGTGTGTGTGTGTGTGTGTGTGTGAGATGAAAGGATCTGCAGAGCGAGAGAAATAAATGCTCACTGCCAAATAATAAAATCAAATAAAAAGAAAGAAAAAAGCAAGAGATGTATAAAATTATTATTAGTATTACTACTAAAGAATAGAATTAAATAGAACAGAATAAAAAAATTAAAAATAAAATAAAATACAAATTAAAAACAGAAGAGAATAAAAAATATATAACAAACATAACAATACAATAAAATTTAATAAAATTAAACAAAAATAAAACAGAACAAAAAAAAGAGATTTAAATACAAAAAAATAAAATAACATTGAATATAATAAAATAGAAAACAATTGAATAAAACAGAATGGAATAAAAGAAAAAAGGAAAAAAATGGAAATACAATAAAAATGGAAAAACTAAATTAAAATAAAAATCTAATAAAATATCAATAAAATATAATAAATGAATTCAATAAAATAATAATATAGACAATAAAACTGAACAAAATTAAACTATAATATATACTATATATATATAACTATAAACTATAATAAAATAAAAATACAATAAAATAAAAATGGAAATATTGAAGAGAATAATAAAGTAGAATTTAAAAAAATAGAATAAAAATAGAAAAGTGCAGAATTAAATAAAATAATTAAATATGATTTTAATGAAGCAACTGAAAATAATAAAAACAGAATAAAAAACTAAACTTAGATGCATCTCAGTACTCAATAACACGACTAAAAAAGAGGAGAAGAAGAAGAAGAGGAAGAAGTAAACGTGTGTGTGTTAAACTCGCGAGATGGAGACGCTGATACGAGACGCTGCAGACAGACGATTTCAGGAAAGTAAGTAAAAGTGTTATTCTGGAGAAAAAGAAAGGAAGTGATGTCACAGAACTCAGAACGTTTAAAAGGAACCGCATTTATTTTATTTCCCGTTAAATTCCTCGTTACGGCTGTCGGAGGTCGCGCGCCATCAGACCTTCTACATCATCCTTCTCCGTTTATCCAACATCAACCGCAGTCTTTCAGAGTGTGTGTGTGTGTGTGTGTGTGTGTGTGTGAGAGAGTGAGCGAGTGTGAGAGAGTGAGCGTGTGTGAGAGTTTGTGAGATTGAGTGTGTGTGAGAGTGCGTGTGTGTGAGAGTGTGTGTGCGAGCGTGTGAGGTGTGTGTGCGTGCGTGTGTGTGTGAGCGTGTGAGGTGTGTGTGCGTGTGTGTGTGTGTGTGTGCGTGCGTGTGTGTGTGTGTGTGAGGTGTGTGTGCGTGTGTGTGTGTGCGTGTGTGTGAGAGTGTGAGGTGTGTGTGTGTGTGTGTGTGTGTGTGAGCGTGTGAGGTGTGTGTGTGTGTGTGTGTGTGTGAGTGTGTGAGCGTGTGAGGTGTGTGTGTGTGTGTGTGTGTGAGTGTGTGAGCGTGTGAGGTGTGTGTGTGTGCGGTGTGTGTGCGTGTGTGTGTGCGTGTGTGTGTGTGTGTGAGCGTGTGAGGTGTGTGTGTGTGTGTGTGTGTGTGTGTGAGTGTGTGTGCGTGTGATCATCCATCCAAATCACTTCACATATAAACTCCACCTACAGTCTTTAGGCCACGCCTCCTCCCTGAACCCGACGCCGGTGTGTGGAGCGAATTTGCTCCGTGACTCTATCGTGTTTATTTTAATAATTTTTTTAACGATGAACCCAGAAATGCCGTATAATTTCCCCGCTAGCGTCGTGTTTAACCTTGTGATCGATCGCCGCACAAACACACAGATCACCTGCTCGCGTTTCCTCCTCCGCGAGGACATCCGGCGCGGATACGGCAAACCGGACGCGCAGCATCTTCTGCCTTTAACCCCAAACCTGCAGCACGGCGGATTTTAATCTTCTCGCTAAGCGGCTGCTTTGATGTTGCACGATATTAATGAATAAATTATTAACCGTACAAACTCGAACTTATTTTATTCACCCGTGTATCGTCTTTAACGTGAAAACAAACGCACGTCTGCGTACGATTTTATCCCGTAATCTGTATTTCGGCTAAAATACAAACACGAACGAACACATTTTATGTCTATTGTTTAGAATTTGCTTCGAATTCACTGTTTTTGTGCCTTTTGTAAAGCTTTAAAAAGTTTAAAAACGGATAATTAGCAGTGATATTTTAATATTTAACACGATAAAAGGTTTAAAATGATAAATTAATAATCAGCCCATATTTAGTGAAATGTAGTGACACAAGTGATACATTTAAAAACACATCTGTAGAATTTTATTCTTTATAAATAACATAAAAAAAAAACACGCTTATTGGTCTATATTACAGCCAATCACACGTCTTTAAGCGTGTCACATGACCTCCTCTTTAACCGGCGACACTCTTCGTGACTCTTCATATCTCCGCTCGTGATGATGCGCCGATTCGTGGGCGCTTATAAACTACTTATAACCACACACCTGAGATTCATTAATGCCTTATAAACATGTTATAACGCAAAAGTCACGGTCCGGCGACGCTGCTGATGCCGTGCACATCATACAGACATCACCAAACACGTCGCATGATCTTGTATTAGTCACGTGACCGGTCTTTTGTGCGTTATAACGGGTTACAATCCGAAAAACAAACATACAAACAAACAGGAAAACGTATAAATATAGGAGCGTGTGCAATCGTGCATGCTCTGAAGCAGTCTCGTTTCCTGTTTATACTTCTGACGACTGTATGTATGTGCACGTGACCCCACACACACACACACACACACACACACACACACACACACACACAGAAGACAGAAGCACAACGCTGCATCCCATCCTGGCTGCTGGCTTTATTTACCTTTTGAACTTTTGGGGAAAGGAAAAAAAAAAGAAAAAAAAAAAGGCAGACGGTTCTGGATTTTATTTCGCTCCGTACTGAATGACAGAGCAGGAGAGACGGCAAAGCGACGGAGGCCGCAATAAATCCCTCTATTGTTCTTTCCACAAAGTGCCACATATTTATGGCTTTAAATAACTCGGACAGGAGAAAATCTCTCTCTCTCTCTCTCTCTCTCTCTCTCTCTCTCTCTGCGGTTCAGCTAAACCGTCATGTTTCAACATCTTTTATTGCAGGAAGAATTGATAAAATGTGCCTCATGCAATATTCCTCCGGAACAAATTTAAAAATAATGATAAATAAATAAATAACTAGCCATATTGTTAGCTCGTTCTGTCTGACTGCGATATCGCTGCCCGTACACACGGGGCTAATGGATCTACTGATGATTTTAGACTGGGGAAGAGTTACGCGTTTTTAAAAAAAAGTATAAAATCACGGGGTTTTTCACGCTGAATAAAAACGAATAAAATATTCCTCTGAGTGAATGTTTCATCTTCTGCAATCCGGCGCAAAGCCGGAGCGAAACTGGAGGCGGTTTTGTCGTATTCTTCTCCGGGCCAAGACACCAGCAAACCCTCAGGGCTGCACAATATATCGAAACGATCGAAATATCGCGATACGCGTGTGGCAAGGGCTCGCGATAACATAACTGAGCGAGTTTAATACTTCAAAACGTCACGAAAAGTCGAAGTTTCAGGGAGAAAACGCTTCCTTTTCCTCAAGAGAACAGAAACGTGTATGTTGGTTATATCAGTTTCAGTTCTTAAATATAGAAATATATATATATTAATATAACATAAATTGATTTCACGCACTTATAGCATTATCGTGTCGCATCGCATCGCATCTTTCATCAGTATCTTCTGCGCGCATCTGAAAGTCAGATCTGATCCGGTTTAGGACGATCAGGACAAAAAGAAAAAACAGCGAAAAGACGTTTGTGATCGGATTAAATTGAGGTTTTTGCACGTGTGTGTGTGTGTGTGTTTTGTGTGTTTACTTCACATTAGGGCTGCACAAAATATCGAAATATCGCAAATGTAAATATCAGGATACGCAAATCGCAAGGGTTTACGATAACCGAGTTTACGAGTTTAATACTTCAAAAAGTCACGAAAAGTCGAAGTTTTTGGGCGCCGCCGAGAGAAAACGCTTCCTTTTCCTCGGAAGAACAGAAACATTTTCAGTTTTTTAAATGTATAAACATACATTTAACATATATATATATATATATATAATTGATTTTACGCACTTACAGCATTATCGCACTGCATATCGCATTTTATTTCAGTATTGTGGCCCTCCTTCCTCTCGCACTCCGAAAACAGCGAATTCGAAACAAGGCCCGATTTCGTTACTAAAAAAACTTGGGACAAAATTTCGGAAGAACGTCGTCCAGAAATCGGAAAGTCCGAGGCGAGACGACGTGTTTCACAGCAGGACGAGTCTGGAGTCAGAAACCAGAACCTGGAGTGGATCTGTAGGGAAATTTCTCTCAAATCTCAACGCTAAACAAGATTCTTCCTCGTTCCTTATCATCATCATCATCATCATCATCATCATGATTATTATCTCCAAACATTTCATATTCACCTAAAAGTCACAGGAAATGTGATATTCATTAAAAAGTCATGCTAATAAAGGAAATAAGACAAAATGCACATTTTCCTGGGTGTAAAAATAATCATCTTTAAAGTACACGGGATTCTTTTTTATTATTCTCATTATTATTCTCATTATTATTATTATTATTATTATTATTATTATCAATTTTACGTGACAAATGTGTGTGTGTAATGTGATATACAGTCATTTTTAATACCTAAACATACCTCTATTTCTATATTTCTAAAGTCCAGGCTTTTCCAATCCTTCACAAGAAATACGACATTATTTTATTTTTTATTTTATTTCACTTATAACTCCCCTTATATATAAACATAATATATATTTATAAACATGTCATATGATATGCACTGTGTTTGTACTGTGTATTATACTGCACATTAAACTCTATTTTCTGTCACTACAAGTGCACTTACACCTTAACCTACATCACATAAATCATATTTAAAGATATATGTTAATAATTATAGGAATTAAATAGTTTAAATCGTGTATTTTTGTAACCTAAATAACGCTGATCTAATAGCGGGGTGTGGAGGGATTTGAAGGCATTACCAAACACAGGATACAAGACACTGGCTCAATCCCAAATACCCCCTCGCGCTCTATTTTAGTACACTACACACAGGGTATGACATAATGCATTCATACGCCCTACGTAGTTCCCTACGTAGTGCCCTACATGCGCCATTTGGGATTCCCCCCCACTACCCCCCCCCCCCATTACTAACAGCGCCTCCGCCATTTTCATAAACCAGGAGTTTAACATCAGCGACACACAAACAACGCCGTCTAACCTTTTTTTTTTTAAATCTTTAAATCATTTTAATCGGAATATAAGTGGGTTTAATACTTAAATCGCTTGGTTAGCAGTAGCTTTGGTTAAAAATAAAAAAGCTTTGTTGACGACGACGACGGCTAGTCAGCGCTAACAAAAAAAAAAAAAAACGAACATGCTAGCTAGCTAGTTAGCAAGCTAACTGTTTATTTTTCGGAAATAACTTTTATTTCCTTCATAAATAAATATCGATATGTTACTCGTACTACTGTATCAACTCATATTTCTTACTAGTGAGCGGTTTAAATCTGACTGAAGTGCAGATAATAACGTGGCTAGTTATCAGTTTCATGCTAACATGCTAACGTTGAGACGTACGCGGATTGAATTACGCTCGTGCGCCTGAAAGGAAAAAGGGGAATAAAACGTTTTTTTTTATTTAAAGCGGTTTATATTTTAATATTTTAATCCATTTGGATTTATAAAAGTGTAGTTTTGTATCATTTTGTGGGAAGTGTGTCAGCAGTGAGGATTTAAATGGCTAAAAAAAATAAGAAATACAGCAGTTTGCGCAGTCGAAGGGGATGAAGTGCAGAGATGATGATGATGATGATTTGGGATTTTATTCAGATTTTTATGTTTATTTATTGAATTAAATTAAATTACAGCGACAGTGTAAAGCTGTAATCCATCATCCGGGATGGATTGTAATATTTTTTAGGTAGATTTTCCCCTCTAAGGTTTGCAAAATTTAAAAAAAAGATGTTATATCAGAAATAAGAGAAAATGTATTAGTATTAATAATAATAATAATAATATTGGAGTTTAGAGCTTTAATATTTATATGATTAAGATTATAATAAGATGCATTATGTCATGGTTCATATTAGGATATAAATATATATTTAAAAAAAGCTTCACAATAAAAAAATAAAAAAAACAGCCTGCTGAAGAGGGAAAAAAGGCTGCTGTTGGAGCTCAGATGGTCCAAATTACATCTAATTTCAGGAATTAAACCTTAAAACTCTCTCTCTCTCTCTCTCTGTCTGTGTGTCCTACACTCTCGTTACTCATCACACAGACGTACAACCAGGAGTTCAGCTTTTAAACTAAAGTGTTAAAATGATGGAGAGAGAGAAAGAGAGAGAAACAGATGGATAGCTAAAGTGTTAAACATTTTATATATATACATATATATATATAGAGAGAGAGAGAGAGATACTATCTATCTCTCTCTGTATATAAAATGTTGAAATGATAGATAGATAAAGTGTTAAACACACATATAGATAGATAGAGAAAGAGATAGATAGATAGTGTTAAAATTGTGTATATATAGAGAGAAAGATGGATAGAGAGATGAGGGCATACGTTTATAAACGTATAATTCTAAAGCGTGAAAGTTTTTCTCTCTGTAAATCAGGATTAAATCCGCTCCCTGCTCCGAAACTCCCATTTTTATTTTTATTTTTTTTTTTTTTTATATATATTTAAGTATTAAACTTCTCTGGTGTTTCACTGTGTTGCTTCCTTTCAGTCCACATGGATTCAGTGATGGTGTGTTTTCCTGCTCCAACACACACACACACACACACACACTCTCTCTCTCAATGCTTTAACATCAATTTATAACCAATTTTAGTTTCCGATAAGACTCAGAGAGCTACATGGGATCTGACACAGGAACTAAATTGTGCTTGAAAGAACTGTGTGACTTTGTTTTGTAAATTAAACTGAAACCTTATCTGTCTTTTTATGTTTTTAGTTTCCCTATAGCTCTCTCTCTCTCTCTCTCTGTGTGTGTGTGTGTGTGAGAGTGAGAGATAATGTACTATTGTGAAGGTTGTGCTGTATGCTAGCAATGCTGTATATGTATATGTATATATTTATATTTATATATATATAAACACTACATTAAGATTAAACCCTATTTTGAATATTTAATCCATTTTCTTTAGAGCACAGGTTTTCAGATTATTAAAGCAATATCATTATAATTCTGAGATTTATATGTAGATTTAATAAGAAAAGTGCATTCATTTCTAAAAAATAAATGTTCACCTTTATATTAATATACATATATATATATATATACACATATCTTGCTTTTTTATTTAGTATTTTAGATTAACAGGAAGCCTTTAAAATATAAAACAAGCCCTGAAGCTTGCAGTGTATTGCACATAAATGACTATTTCCAGGGGGCTTACAGGACTAGCCAGCTTAGCTGTGACACCACTGGCTATGTGCCAAGCCATTCCCAGCCAAAATACAACCATATGAGGGATTTATGTCACTAAAATAAGCAGGAAAGACTTTAAAAACACACTGAAATCCACCAAAACGTGCCCATTAACCTTCCAGCAGCTGTATCTCCAGCATGCACACAGACATGTTGACTTCAGCAAAAGGGTCAGTTCATGTTAGCCAACAAGCTTTAGCTGTAACCTGATAAAAACAAGCCATTTGAGTGGCACACGTCCACACAGGTGCACATTTTAATCGGAAATAAAACCGCATACCTGAATCAATGTCCACTGTAATAGCCTTGAATGGAGACCAGGACCAAAACAATACTCTCCACTGCGGATGTGTTGAAGAAAAGATGGCTTAAAACGCCAAAAACTGACACTACCCGCCTTTTCGGCTCCTTTATTAATTAATCTCGTAAACCCCGACGCTTTTTAACACTCAAAATATAGTTTTAGGTCAGTTTTTGACCCTCTTAATTTTTTCCCCCGGATCCCTTCAATCCTGTGCAAAAAATGGCGGCCTTGGCAGAACTGCCGTAACCCCGCCCCTCTCATGGAAACCACGCCCACCCGACATAGCCACGCCCTCTTCGTCATGACGTCCTCCGCCTTCGCATTCATGAGGGGTTTCCCGCGCGCAATCGCAGGGGCTGCGAGGGGGAGGAGGGGTGGGGGAAGAGAGAGCATTCGATGGTGTTAGCATCAGTGCTAAGCATTAGCGTCAACCTCAAACTAATAAACTTATAAATACTGCACTATTCGCAGCTTTTGCACCGCGATTTACTGTTTTAACCTCGAAATATATCCCCAAAATGTTACAAGTTTGGATTTGTTAGCATGTTAGGTGTTGTTTTTGTGTGAATTTCGTATAAATAATATGATTTAATGCTAAAAACATTGCACAGTTCCCTTAAAAGCCAACAACTTCCACCAAGTTTAACTTTATTTACTGCTTATTGCTGGGAAATCTGGTGTTTTACAGCAAGAAAGTGACTGAAATGTGCAAAAGACCTACAGTTCATGGAGATAATATGGTTACAGTTTCATATAAAATGGACAAATGCATTGAGTCCTGTTTAAATTCTTATCAAGTCTATAAATAAATAGATAAATAAATAAATAAACAGATACTTGTCACTTTTCATAGACGTGGTGTACAATCAAGTAGCAAAAGATGTAAATGATAAAGAGTAATGTAATAGAATGCACAACTTTAAAATAAAGGCTGAAGTGGAAAACATAAGTAAAAAAAATAAGCAAAAATGAAACAGTAGAAATATAAATATATATGTTAAATATGAGAATAAAATAAAAAATCAAATCATTTAAAAATAATGAAATTATATAAAAATGAATTTAACAATACCAACAACAAAGGAAGAGAATCTATTAAATATATTGAAAATATATGATTTCAAATCAAAGTTTTTAAATAGTCATTAATGTCATTTCCTGTTTGAGAGCTTATTTCAGATTAATTTCCCAACTTTCACTTCTCTTTTTCTTTTTTGTCATTTACTGTATCATCATTGTAGAGGCTATGCTTATTATTATTATTATTATTATTATTATTATTTTAAAATAGGGAATGTCTAAAAACTTTGCATACAAGCTCCTGAATTCAGAATATAAGTATGTGTAATATCCATACTGTTTGTTTTCTGTGTAAGAAGCCTCGTTCTAACATACAGGTGTATGTAATGTCCTAAAGCCCATGTACTTCCTCAAATCTGATTTACGTCTTGACTGTACGAGGCAGTAGGTCTTGTTTAAACTTTACACTCCGTATAACAAGGATGTTAATTACTCTTTTTATGACTTTACGAAGAGGAAGTCCAGTTCCAATCTGAACATTTCCCTTTTTTGTTCGCACTGTATGTTTGGACTAAAAGCAGTAGTTTTCCTCTGAAAAGAGCTGTTTGGACTGAAGTGCACCTCTGTGAGACCCAAACAGGAGGAGGCTGTGTTATCTGTGTTATATAACCTGCCTTATACAAGAGCACTGTCTTTATCACTGAACTGGAGTAAAAAAAAAATAATTAAAGACCAGATCTCATTAATGAAACATCACATCTGGCTGAAGAAATCAACTATTTCAGATAGTTTGACTGGAAGTGTGTTATTTCTAGATAAATTATGGCAGTGGTATATACTATGTAAATATTTAGCTCAGTTTTATGTGCTGACAGGAATGAAATAAACCGTAAAGCTCTCATAGTAAACTCTGCACAATATTCTGTTGCAAAGTCACACTGCATGTTATTGCAGTAAATATTCTTATTGAGTAAGCTAGTATAAATGAATATGCGTCCCCAGGACTTAAATCGGACTGCGCATGCGCATTAACCAAGGTACAGGGAGTACGCGTGCGCATTAACTAATTGAGTGGGGGAGGGGGAGTGCGCATGCGCAGTGCACCTTGGGCGGTGATGTAATGCCCAACAATGTTGAAGGTGAAAATAGCGAGACGAAGGCAGAGAAAGACGTCGACTGACGGACTTGTGAACAAAGCAGTACTGGATTTCCGACTTTTTAAATCTAAATAAGGATTAATTTAAACAAATTAACCTTTTCAACGACGGTATTTTTTTTTTTAAATCTCCGGATATTGCCGTTTGCTGGATGAACAACATAACACTGGAAACTATTTTTTTCCCTTTCAACGTCGATTAAGGTTCTTTATAGCTTATTTTAATATGATGTCTTTTCGTTTAACCCCACCCGATAAAGTTTGTGTCTTTAATTGATTAAAAACGACGTTGCCCTTGAGCAGTAATGGCCACTTTCCTTTTTTTTTTTTTTTTTTATTGTTCTCCTTTCACGGACAACACGGTTGGCTTTGCAGTGACGTCACAAATACCCGTATGTGGGCAGGGTCGGAGCTGCAAGGGGAAAGAGGCGCGCCCGGAGATTCTACGGCGAACTGCGCATGCGCGATGCAGATAGGGAGGTTATGTATATTCCGATAACTTTGACTTCGAAACGTGAACATGAAATCTAAAATATTACATTAAATTTATATTGTAAATATATTACATTTTCTCCATAGTTTTGTTTAGACGTGTATATTGTTTAAAGTAAAAATTACGCTAACGGCTACAATGGCTGCACTACGGTTCTGTGGTTGCTATGTGAACGACTTCTCAGCTGTCCAATCAGCGAACGGCTTGTGAAGCGTCTAGCCAATCGCAGCGCGAGAGGAATGTGGGTGGAGAAGAAGAATAGCGCAGAGGCAGGACGCCATTAAAAATTTCGCCGTGTGCGCTTTTAAAAATGTATTAAGCTTTGTTAAATATAAGAGGGATTTTTAAAATAACGTCTTTAAGGGAAGTTGGTAAAGATAAGTTCTATTTTTTAGCACATAAAGCGCTTACATGTTGTGGATTTAAAAAAAATAATACTCTGGCAGTTTAGCGCTGTGGGTGTGGCCAACGTCCCCTCAGAAAATGGCCGCCGTTGAGTCTGTTTCTGAGTGATGAATTACACTGTCGAGTTGTTTTTATGTTCTTATTTTAAATCCTTCTTGTGTGTTAACAACTTTATTTCTGTTATTTATTTATTTTTTTTGGCTACATAAAGTTTTAAAAAAAAAAGGAAGGTAACTTGTCATCCGCACGCGCGTGTGCCGGAAGTAGTGTGTGACGTCGCAACGTGCGTTTGCACTTCCAATGGTTTTTAACCGTCGTGAGGGTGTGTGTGTGTGTGTGTGTGCGCGCGCGCGCGAGGACGTACATCGGGTCTGTATTCTAGAAAATACACCCGGAAGTGCGATCAACCAATCAGAGCACAGAACCGAGTTCCTCGCTTTATTGTATAGAAATGTAAAGCAAAGAGACACAACTTTTTCTTTTTTTATTTTTATTTATTGTATAAACATTAAACTTTTTAAATATTGTAACATATAATGTTGTATATTTGTACCAAAATATTGTGTTTATTGGACATTTTGTTTGTTTTCCAGTATGTTAAACTGCCTCATATTACATGTTAAAAGTATTTTATAATTAGTTTAGTTACGATTACAATCGATTCAGGTGGAGTTTGTTTACATTTTGAGCACTAGGTTAGAAATTTAACAACTTCCTGTTTTATATTTTAAAAAAAAGAATATATTCATGTAACTGGCTTCATTGTAAATCAAAGTTTAAATGAAGTGAGACGTCTGAGATCTTTATTCGCAGTTAAATAAAGTCACTTTTGTTTTGCTGCCGAGTGAAAGCTGGTGTTTGTGTCTGTTGGTTGACGTGAAGCTTCTTCCGCTCTGAGGTCAGACCTCGAGCCCGATTTGGGTAAAAGTCAGAAGGAAATGTTTAGCGGGAGGGAATTTCCTGTTTTGGTTTTAAATCAGTTTAGAGACTTTTGCTGCTTTGTCGTTTCCCTCCCTCTTCTCACAGAAAGACTTTTTACTCGTTCAACCACCAACGAAAAAACCGAAACACAAACCAAATCCACTGGGGTGTGTGTGTGTGTGTGTGTGTGTGTGTGTGTGTGTGTGTGTGTGTGTGTGTGTGTATGTTTTATTTTAATTATTATTCATTTACTGATTTTAGATCAGGTTTATTTTCTTTTTTGTAGTATTCTGTTTTTTTCCCCTGTTTTAACATATTAAATATTTATTTATTTATTTTTTATTAAATACTTTTTTAAATCTCATGATTTCTCTGAAAAAGGGACCAAGCCGAGGGTTTATACTCCACACACTCGTTTATTCAGGGAGTCGCGTCTCCTCTTCTTTAGTTGAAGCAACACACCGAGCTGCCGTTTCATCTCCGACTGTGTGCTGGAGATAAAACACACACTTTTTTTTTTTTTTTTTTAATCTCTGTTTAATTATTTAGACGAACACGTTTCCCTCGTTGCCGCTGATAGTTTGTAATTACGTTAACAGTCCTAATGGTTTCAGTTATTAATTATTGACTTTCGTTCTGTGCCGTGTTGTGTTTCTTAACTTGGCCTTCTGTCATTTTTCATCATTATCTAAAGCACTACATGGATAAAATAAAGAAAAATAAATATAGCTGTTCACTGTAGTGAATAGTTTCTTCACACTTATTAATAGTTCTGTGCAAAAGTCT
>CM074933.1:1666310-1676470 GCA_037576815.1 Pangasius larnaudii
CAGTAGAAGTGAGACAGAACTATCAGGGACATCAACATTTACCTCAGATTTGTTGATAAATTATGGAAAAAAGGAATGTCTTATTGAGAAACATCGACGTTGCATGCACTCAGTGCTGTAGGGAAATTTTTGATTTCTGGGTCTTCACTGATTTCTTAAGAGTTGAGGAGTCAATCAGCATCCCTTTCTCTTCTTCTTCCTCTTTCTCTCTGTCTTTCTTGAGTCCATTTCTCTCTTTCTTCTAAAACCAATACAATTCCAATTATAACCATTAAAACCATTACAAATTCTGCATGGGTTTCTATTGTTTTTTTTTCAGCAGGGAGTGAAGATAATTATCCTCACCTGATGTGCTAAGCTTTGACGTAGAGCTTGCTAAGTTATGGAGCTAGCTGCTACGCTATGGGACACTTAGTCCATGTGTAAATGATTAAATAGTGAATGAATTTCAAAGAATTACTTCACAAGTGTTAAATAAATGTTTTATTAATAACCTCCTGGCTGATTTTAAAGTTTCTTACGATAATTCTAGCTAATTTTATTTTAGATAATAATTAAAGATAATACACCTTAGAAACAAAACAGTACTCTTCCTTGTCAATCTCAACTGGAATTATGGATACAGTGTAAAATGATTTAACTTACATAAATGGACTGTAATTATTTTTTTTAGAGTAAAGCTTTAAAGGTACACTTCACACATCATTTTAGGTAAAAGATGCAAGCTAAAAGTAACAAAACAAAACATAAAGACACCACTACTCTTTTTTCCTTAGAGTGTAGCTAAAGCTATGAGTGCTAACTCAATCTTCACACAAACCTGAACTAATCAGAACTTGTTATATGATTTGTCTTGTGCATTTGCAAGCTTTCGATGCTGAATTAAATCAGTCATTCGTTCATTTCAGTTGCCATAACATGAGCTGACTCTAAACGCTGACCCTTCACCTTGCCACTCTGCAAATCTGAATACATTATGAGATCGAAAGACTTTGGGAAAGTTCACTTTCAGGTCACGTCTGAGTAAAATGGAGATTTTCAAAGAGTCCTGTTGAGGTGATCTACATAAATTAGGAACTCGAATATTAAAACTAGCACCTCGTGTTTGCCATACAGTATGGTGGCATTAGAAACTTTGAGAATTTGTATTTTAAAGTATGAGAAAACCATTGCTAGGCAACTGAGACATAAAGAACCTAAGCGTTAGCTAGTTTACAACTGATGCTAACAGTTTACCTAGCTTGCGCATATCTGTTAAGTCTTTTATACAGACGATGTAAAGACACAGCGATGGTGGAAATGAGACAGAACTATCAGAAATAACAATGTTTTCCTCAGATTTGTTGGTAAATTAAAGTAAAAAAAAAAAAAACACTGTATGGCTAATGTTATGATTTATCAGGCTAACATGGAGCTTTTATACAGATAATGTAAACAGATTTGTATCAACAGAAATATCAAAAATATCAACATTTACCTCAGATTTGTTGGTAAATTTGTAATAAAAGACTCTGTAAGGCTAAAATCACATTTAATCTAGCTAGCATGCATCATCTAAGTCATGTATACACTGTTTAGAGACACAGTGACAGCGTAAATGAGACAGAACTATCGAAAATATTAATGTTTACCTCAGATGTGTTGATATTTTTCTAAGAAAAGACTCTGTAAGGCTAAAATGGTAATTTATCTAGCTAGCATGCAGCGGCTAAGTCATTTATACACCATATAAGGACACAGTGTCAGCGCAAATGAGACAGAACTATCAGGAACATCAGCATTTACCTCAAATGTGTTGACAAATCTCTAATTAATGACTCTATATGGCTAAACTTACGATTTATCTAGCTAGAATGCACCTGCTAGGTTTTTAAATGGACAATATAAAGGAAACCGTGACAGCGTAAATGAGACAGAACTATCAGGAATAACATTGGGGGACTGATGATGATCAATTTGTGTTCTGACACAAAGATTATAATTATTGTCTTACAATCATTCACTGCGGACTTAGCGAATGTTGCTAATGTTTTACGTTACATAATTGTTTGCTTCATATGGAAGTAGCTAGTCCACTTGCTTACTGTAGTCGTGTTATTTACTGTATAGTCGTGAAAAGAAAATCTAACGTTGGTGTTACAGGAAACGTAAGGAAAATTAGTAGCAATATATTCACAGGTAAACTTTGTCCATGAGTAATGTTAGACATTTCTAATGGATCACTACCTGTTTATGACATATATGACTTTTTAAATTAATTACTGAGTGGATTTTATTTATATTTAGTTATTATATTACACCACAACTAGAATTCTAGAGTGTGATTGGTCAAAGGAAGGTAATGATTAATTATCTATAACAGCAGCTCTGACAGTAGCGCAGGTTTATATTAATGCGCTTGTTCTAATATGTTATCGTTTCTATAGTAACAGCTCGTTCACAGGGACGTGTACAACAAACGCTATATATAAAGGTATTTTAACGTTTATTTAACATTTATGGAAGGAAGAATGAATGCCTTGATTTTTTCCCCAACTGAGTCATCGAGGTCCTGGACTGTGCTGGACAGAAGGATCTTTAACCTTTGACCCCTATATAATTAACACGTGTGTAGTGATTTTACGGCAACACACCTGTAACATTTATATATATCAAATTTAAATAGCCAGAATATCATCTCTGAATTGGAAATATAATGTTTATTACAGAAACTGACCTGAGCACACAATATTTCAAATTATTTTTAATATTCTTCCATTTGAACAGAGTTTAAAACCACTTAAAGACTCAACAAATACTTTTTTTTTTGTTAAATATTTCGTTGAATTTGTTTGTCTGCATTTCAAGCCTTATTACAAATTCCCAATATTTACTACAATAACTGCATATCTGTTCATTTTACAGAATGATTAATAATCCTGCAGTATGATTTCTCAATAACAGTTGAATCTAAACTGATCAAAACATTATTTTATTCCTGTTCATGATTCACATGATTTACTATTCACATAAAAATTAAATTATGA
The DNA here is from genome assembly GCA_037576815.1 of Pangasius larnaudii. Classification (NCBI taxonomy): domain Eukaryota; kingdom Metazoa; phylum Chordata; class Actinopteri; order Siluriformes; family Pangasiidae; genus Pangasius; species Pangasius larnaudii. The sequence continues at coordinate 1,669,337 of CM074933.1, forward strand.
TCACCAAATGAGGAAAAAAAATCAAATAGTTAAGAAGACAGTTATAGTTTTCACATGACACGTCTTTCTTGTGAATATTGAAGAGTATGTTTGTTGCTAATACGTGTGGAAAGTGTTCATTCTAAAGCACTGATGAACTAATAACTTATATTTCTTATATTTAGAGTGAAAGTGGTGGGATCTGATTGACCTGGATTTGGTTGGTTCTTACCTAAAACCTGCACACACACACACACACACACACACACACACACACACACACACACACACACACAATTCTCAATTCAACTTAATGAATTTAGTAACTTTTATAAGCACAAACACAGCTTTCTTCAAAGCAGCACTTAAATGATAAAAATGGTTATCCAAAATATTCCTATAATCTTTCTCTCTCTCTCTCTCTCTCTCTCTCTCTCTCTCTGTGTCTCTCCCCCTCTGTGTCTCTGTTCTGTCCTTCTTCTTCTTCTCTCTCTCTCTCTTTCTTTCTCTGTCACTCTGTTCTGTCCTCCTTCTCTCTCTCTCTCTCTCTCTCTCTCTGTCTCTCTTTCTCTCTGTGTGTGTCTCTCTGTTCTGTCCTCCTTCTCTCTCTCTCTCTCTCTCTCTCTCCCCCTCTGTGTCTCTGTTCTGTCCTCCTCTCTCTCTCTCTCTCTCTCTCTCTCTCTCTGTCTGTCTCTCTTTCTCTCTCTGTGTCTATCTGTTCTGTCCTCCCTCTCTCTCCCTCCCTCTGTGTCTCTGTTCTGTCCTCCTCTCTCTCTCTGTCTCTCTCTGTTCTGTCCTCCTTCTCTCTCTCTCTGTCTCTCTCTTTTCTGTCCTCCTCATGTTTGTAACTGGTGTAATAGGGAATGAATCAACATGTGTTGTGTAATATCATGCAGATGTGTGTCTGCTCTGAAGAAGCTATTTTGAAGGAGTATGTGTGTGTGTGTGTGTGTGTGTGTGTGTGTGTGTGCGCATGAATACCATTACAGACAGAAAGGACGCTATTGTCCTTCTGTTCTGCAGTACAGGAAGATGTGCCTCATAGCTACAGGATTTGCATTTGTCTCATCGGTTTATTTTTAAATTAAAGAAAAAGAGAAAAAGAGGAATATTGAGGAATATTGTGTGTCTTTTATGCTAGTTACTAGTCTGCAAAACTAGCACCTCTTGTTTGCCATACAGCATGGTGGCGTTAGAAACGTTGAGAATTTGTACTTTAATGTATGAGAAACAGAACTGTGACAACATACATACCAAGTATATCAACACTTACCTCAGATTTGTTGGCAAATTTGTAATAAAAGACTCTGTAAGGCTAAAATCACATTTAATCTAGCTAGCATGCATCAGCTCAAGTCATTTATACACTGTTTAAGGACACAGTGACAATGTAAATGAGACAGAACTATCAAAAAAATGAATGTTTACCTCAGATGTGTTGATACATTTATAATTAATGACTCTATATAGCTAAACTTACAGTTTATCTAGCTAGAATGCAGCTGCTAGGCTTTTAATGGGCAATATAAAGACACAGTGACAGTGTAAATGAGAGAGAACTATCAGGAATATCAACATTTACCACAGATGTGTTGAAACTTTTCTAAGAAAAGACTCTGTAAGGCTAAAATTGTGATTTATCTAGCTAGCATGCAGCGGCTAAGTCATTTATACACCATGTAAAGAAAGAGTGTCAGCGCAAATGAGACAGAACTATCAGGAACATCAGCATTTACCACAGATGTGTTGATAAATCTCTTGATAAATCTCTAATTAATCATTCTATATGGCTAAACCTACAATTTATCTAGCTAGAATGAACCTGCTAGGCTTTTAAATGGACAATATAAAGGAATAGTGACAGCGTAAATGAGACAGAACTTTCCAGAATATCAACATTTACCTCAGATGTGTTGTTAAATTACTAAGAAAAGACTCTATATGGCTAAAAATCACCGTTTCTCTAGCTAGCATGCAGCTGTTAAGTCATATCCAGAAATTATAAAGGCACAATGACAGTGGAAATTAAACAGAAATGTCAGGAATATCAACATTTCTCTCAGATGTGTTGAGAAATTACTAATAAAATACACAGCATGGCTTAAATTAAGATGTATCTAGCTAGCATGCAACGGCTAAGTCTGTCTCATTTCTCACTGCCTCATACACCGTGTAAACACACAGTGACAGTGTAAATGAGACAGAACTACCAGGAACATCAACATTTCCCTCACGTGTTGTTAAATTACCAAGAAAAGACTTGTATGGTAATACTAATATGGTAAAAGTCACCATTTATCATATACAGAAATTCATATGGAGACATTGTAAAGGCACAGCGGCGTTGGAAATTAAACAGAATTTTCACGGATATCAAAATTTTTCTCAGATGTGTTGGTAAAAAGCTGTTGTTACATCACATTTTATCTTGCTAGCAGCCATTTATATACCGCAAAGTAAAGTGGATTAGAGCAATTTTATTTACTAATTACATTTAGCATCAAACGCTAACACATTCTTTCTGTTCGCGAGCAGGAAGTCACCTGAGGCCAGTTTTAGACTCGTGCACTTTACACAGCCTCAGTGTTCTTACACAGTAATCAGCGGCCGCGTCCCAAATACTCCACACGGCCCTTATTCTAGGTAGGGTTAGCGGAAACGTGTGAAACGTGTGAAACGTGTGAAACGTGTGAAACGAGCGCTATGTGTAGTATTTCTGTCTGTACTCGCCAAAGGATTACAACACGCTCTTATATCTGTCTTTCTTTCTTTCTCTCACCCTCTTTACCATTCTTAATTTTATTTTATTATTTTTATGCCTCTCAATATCTTTCTTTTACTTTCTTTCTTTCATCTCAAAATTTTCTTTCTTTCTTTCTTTCTTTCTTTCTTTCTTTCTTTCTTTCTTTCTTTCCTGCTCTCTTTCTTTCACCTCAAAATCTTCTTTCTTTTAGACTGTTATGTATTTATTTCTATATTTAGTATTAAATATTAAATATTCATTATCATTTTCTTTCTTTTTTTATTATTTTTATTCTTTTATGCCTCTCAGTATCCTAAATAAATGAATAATTATTTTTTTCTTTCTTTTATTTTTACTTTTTTTTTTAAATTTTATTTCTTTATTAATTGTAGGTAATAATCTGTAATATGATCACACACACACACACACACACACACACACACCCACACACACACACACACACACCCACCCGCACACACACACACACACCTAAACATAGCTAATATTTAATAATTATGCTTTGTTTGAGTGACCCACGTTAAAGCAGATTCGCACTCCACATGACGTTTCTGACATAATACTTTTATGCCTCTGACACCATTTTAGAATATAAAACTGACAGTAGTGTAACTGTTAAAACCCAAAATCACGTCCCGAGCCGATGAAACTCAATGTAATGAACACTATATCTGGTTAGACAGAGAGAAAGATGTGTGTTGTGTGTGTGAATCCATGTCACAAATGTTAAACCACATGAGTCACTTGACACCAGCGTGACAAACTCGAAACATCTGGAAACATCCGTGTGGGCGTGACACGATGATCAGACACACACACACACACACACACCAGGCAGAATTTCTGTAAAACGGATCAGTGTAAGTGGGAGTTATTCACTTCATTATAAATGACACACGTTATAAAAATAACGTCAACATTCAGTCAATAAACATGTACGATTTGATCATGTGATTAGCCTTTGTGGCTAAACAGAAACGAATCATATTATTTTATTTAATTATTTTATACCAGCAGTAAATTACATTTTAGGGTTTATACAGATGTTTAGTAGTAAATTATACGAGGAAGAGTCAAAAGAAATCTTTAATTTTTCTTTATTTTGCATTATTATTATTGATAAATAATAATAATAAATAATTATGAGTTGTTTATTGTGTCTCTTTAGGGTGTTTTAACTGTTCTTGATACTACTAGAACTGTGTGTGTGTGTGTGTGTGTGTGTGTGTGTGTGTGTGTGTGTGTGTGTGTGTGTGTGTGTGTGTGTGTAAAGGCTTCTTCTAGGTGGAGGATGAGGAAAATCTACCCATCGCAGATTCAGTTCTCACACTGATTAGAGTCGCCTGTTTTCTCTCTTTCTCTTTCTCTCTCTTTTTCTCTCTCTCTCTCTCTCTCTGTGTGTGTGTGTGTGTATGTGTAGTGCTTTACTAAGCCCCACTTGCCAGCTTGTAAAATGGAACTGATCTGAATCCTGTAAGATACCTATAATTAACCCAGTGAGACACAGACACCTTACACACACACACACACACACACACACACACACACAGAGTTCCCGCTCAAACCCAATCTCCATGCACACAGATATATTAATCAATGATTTTTTTTTTTGGTTCAGTTAGCCAAACAATCAGTTTTGGTTAAAACAAATCACTGATTAAAATCTAACACAGACATCACAGACATCTGTGGCCGGGAGCCAAGGGGGCAAATCTGGCCGTGCTCTCTGGGTGGGAGGGGCATCTCTCTCTCGCCTGTCAATCACAGTGTATGTTTGTGAGCTCATGTATGTGGACAGGACAGACAGTGATTTCCTCCGGGTCTGTTACACTACCCTGTGATGCAGCATGAGGATAATATTAATCCAAACCCCAACCCCTGATCCTAATCCAAATTTGATCCCCTAATCCTAATCCAAACTCCAACACCTAATCCAAATTTGAACTCCAATCCTAATCCAAATTTGATCCCTTAATCCTAATCCACAAATCCCTAATCCTAATTCAAACCTCAACTCCTAATCCTAATCCTAATCCATATTTGAACCCCTTTATCCTAATCCAGACCTCAACCCTAATCCTAATTCAAATTTGGTCCCCTAATCCTAATCCAAACTCCAACACCTAATCCTACTCCAAATTTGATCCCTTAATCCTAATCCAAACCTCAACTCCTAATCCAAATTTGATCCCTTAATCCTAATCCAAACACCAACCCCTAATCCTAATACAAATTTGAACTCCTAATCCTAATTCAAACCTCAACTCCTAATCCTAATTCAAACCTCAACTCCTAATCCTAATCCTAATCCATATTTGAACCCCTTTATCCTAATCCAGACCTCAACCCTAATCATAATTTCAACCCTCAATCCTAATGCAAACCTCTACCACAAGCCCCAAAATAGAATTTGAACCCAAAATTGAACCTGTAATCCTAACCCAAAACTCAGTCCAAAACCTAAACCACAGTCCCTAAACCTAACCCAAAACTCAATCCCTAATCCTAAACCAAACCTCTTTGCTATCCCAAAATTCAATCCCAAACCAAAATTTCAACCCAAAAAATCCAAACCTCAATCCCTAAACCTATACCATGATCACACGCACCCTTTAAATCAAACATTTATCCCAGATAAACATCTAACCCTATTCCCTAAACCCAACTCTTACCCTAATCATTACGTCATAATACTCACCTCAGCCACACAATATACCTAACTCTAACACAACCCCTATGTGTGTGTGCGTGTGTGTGTGTGTGTGTGTGTGTGTGAAAGAGAGAGAGAGAGAGAGAGAGAGAGAGAGAGAGAGAAAGGGGGGCATCTTAATTACACTTCAGAGTAAGCATGAACATGACCCCATTGGTGCACAGAGGTCAACATTCTGCTGCGTCTAAAGAGAGTGCACACACGCACACACATAGACACACACACACGCACACACACACACACACACACACACACACACACACACACACACACACACACACCATTTTGGGATTTGTGTTGGTGTTTCAGGTGTGTGTTTGAGGTTCAATCTGTATTTAATTCTTCTCTTTTGCTCTTCCACACATGTGCCAAATTAAACAAATCAAATCCCCATGTTTCTGCAGTGAATCAGTGAGTCAATGAATCAGTGATTCAGTGATTCGATGAATCAGAGAAAGGGATGAGTTAAAATCCTTCACCAAGGTGCAGCTTCTGAAAATAAACTCTCAGCAATAAACTCTACAAACTGTACTATCGTCAAAGATAATAATATTCACTGTGTTTACTTATAAAGTGTGTGTGTGTGTGTGTGTGTGTGTGTGTGTGTGTGTGGATAGAATCTCTGTGAGTCATGCAGAGCTAAATACAATACACACACACCCAGAGAGAGAGAGAGAGACAGAGAGAGAGGTGAGAGAGAGAGAGAGAGAGGTGAGAGACAGGAGTTGGAGAGAATGAAGGAAGGAGGAGGGTGAGAGAGGGAAAGAATAATAGAGAGGGTGAAATGGGGGATAAAAGTAAAGATTACATAGAGATCATTGAAGAATGAGAGAGAGAGAGAGAGAGAGAGAGAGAGAGAGAGAGAGAGAGAGAGAGAGCTAAAAGGAAAGATTGGCAGAAGGAGGAGAAAAATGGAAAGGAGAGATGGAGTCAGAGAATAAGAAAGGGATATAGACAAAGGGCACAGTGGGAGAGAAAAAGGAAAGAGCAAAAATGAGAGAGAGAGAGAGAGAGAGAGAGAGAGAGAGAGAAAGGTAAGGGAGAGTTAATAGGAATAGAAGAAGAGGGTAAGGAGAGAGAGAAAATGACAGAAAGAATGAGTTAGTGAGGAAGATAAAGGGAGGAAGAGAGAGAAATAATGTAGAAGAGAGAAAGATGGTAGAGGGGTGAGAGAGATAGAGGAAAGTCAACAGCTTTTTCTATTGAATGCTAAGATGAGGGATGAGAGAGAAAGAAAGAGAGAATGAGTGAATAAGGGAATGAGAGGAAAGAGGGATAAACCGATAAAAAAGTAAATAAAAGTACGTTTAGAGAACTAGAAATAATCAGTCAGGCTGGAGACAGTAATATGTGGTAATCTATATTTTTAAAAGTGAGACAACAATATTGTATGAATATAAAGGGCTATTGTTATTATTTTTTTAAAACCGAGTGCACAAATATGTTCATTTAACCTACTCTACATGATTTATTTTCATAAGATAAGATAAGATAAACTTTACTGATCCCACAGTGAAAGTGCAGGAAGTTAAAGTGCAGGAAGAAAGACAAAGAAGGAAGAAAGAAAAGTTAAAACTATAACTATATATTAACTATATATACACACATTTCCTCTTTTGTGAACAATAGAAAAATGTGCAATACAATATTCTTTCAGTGAAAGTGTAATATATATATATATATA
>CM074933.1:1676570-1699227 GCA_037576815.1 Pangasius larnaudii
AGCTCCCACACCACACACACACACAGACAGATACACATATATATAGATATATATATATATATATATATATATATATATATATATATATATATATATATATATAATCAACTAATCAAGGGATGAACACAGAACAGGTGCACACATTAGATAACAGACCAATGACAGTGGAGTAAATGCAAAACAAAAGGAAAAACAGCACTCATCAAATATAAAAGAATTTAATGCTATTAATCTGAGAATTCATAGAAATGTATTGTACTTAAAAAAAATGAAAAACCATTTTTGTAAAATATAAAACGTGAACCTGTAAAACTTGTGAACTTGTGTACTTGAGAAAAATAAAATTGCGCGAGGGAGAGAGGAAAGAGAGTTCGCTGAGGAAAGAGATGGAGAGAGATGGAGAGAGAGGAAATCAAATGAAAGGAGAGAGAGAGAGAGTCAAAAAATAAGTCCGAAAAAGTGAAGAAAAAGAGAAAAGATAGAAAAGAGATATAGAGTGAGAGAGAAAATAAGGAAGAGAAGAGGAGTGAGAGAAGAAGATGAAGGGAGCAAGAAAGAGAGAAATGAGGTAGAGGGACAGGAGTCGGAGAGAAAGACAGACGGAGGGAAGGAGGAGGAGGGTGAGAGAGTGAACTAACTGAGAGGATGAGAGGAGGAAGAGAGTGAGCTAGACAGAAAGATCGACAGAGGGACAGCAAGAGAGAGAAAGAGAGTGAGTGAGAGTCAGAGACAGGCTGAGTGAATGAAAGAGGAGGGAGGAAGAGAGAGAAATAAGGAGATAGAGAGACAGAAGGAAAAGAGATAGAAAGAGGGGAGTGAAAGAATAATTGAGTGGGTGAGAGGAGGAGAAGAGAGAGAGCAGGATAAAAAGATTGACAGAGGGACAGACTAAGAGAGAGAGAGAGAGTGTTCGAGTGAGAGTCATAGAGAAAAAAACCAAGAGAGAGATGTGAATGAGAGAGGAAGATGAAGGGAGGAAGAGAGAGAAATAAGGAAGTAGAGAGATAGACAGGAAGAAAAGAGAGAGAAAGAGAAGGATGAATTGAGGAGAGTGTAATAATAATAATAGAGAAGGTGAGAGGAGGAGGAGGAGGAGGAGAGAGAATAAGAGAAAGAGAGAGAGAGAGAGAGAGAGAGAGAGAGAGAGAGAGAGGAGGGGTGAGAGCAAGAGAGAGAGGGAGGGGAAAAAGTGGACACAAGACACAAGTGGAGAAAAGTGTAATCGGAAACCAGCCCTCCTTCTGTCGCTTCCTCATCTCTCTCTCTCTCCCGCTCCCTCCCTCTCTCTCTCTCTCTCTCTCTCAGTATGGAATAGCTCGGCTCGGGTCTCACTCGTCTCTCTCTGTGTGTGTGTGTGTGTGTGTGTGTGTGTGTGTGAGAGTGTGTGTGTGTTTGTGGACGTTACTGACCGGGACTCGGCTGCTGGAACTGAAACTCTTCTCAGAGGAGACACACTTCAGAGGATTCAGGATTCAGGACAAACCCCAGGGAAGAGTGTGAAGGTGAGGAAAGTGTGTGTGTGTCTCTGTGTGTGTGTGTGTGTGTGTGTGTGTGTGTGTGTGGGGACTAACAGGTGCCGACTCTCAGTGGAGATAAACGAGTGAGAAGAAGCTGTAATACAGGCGTCACTCATGCTGGAGCAGTCGCTGAGAGATGTGAGGTCTAAATTTATCATCTGCAGCAGTGCGTGTGTTTAAAACCCGAGCCGAGACGCTCATTCCTTTCTTTCTTTCTTTCTTTCTTTCTTTCTTTCTTTCTTTCTTTCTTTTTTATAAATTAGATCCACAGATTGCACTTTTTCTCATTCCCCCCCCCCTTTTTTTAAAAATGATTTTAACAAATGTTAAAACATCTTCACGCAAAACTTTTACCTTCATCATGAAATGCTAATTGAATGAATATACAAGTTGTAAACATCCCCACTGCTACAAGCCCCGCCCCCCTTTCTCTATCTATCTATCTGTCTATCTATCTATCTATCTTTTATTTTATGATGCAATAACACTTGGTAGTTACATGTTCAATACGAAAGCGAAATTTAATTTTGTTGTTTGTTATGATATTTTAGGTTTGTGTTCACAGACATAGTGGTTTATTTGTTTGTTTGCTTATTTATTTATTTATTTTTAAGTAATGAAAATTTGTAGGTAGGAGTTCAATGTACTAAATTATCAGCACTTTTTTTTTTTTTTTTTTTTAATCTCTTGCTTTCTATTGGCTCCAATATCGCAAGAGCTTGCGAAGTTACAGTTCAGCTACGAAAACTGATTTGGAAACACCCCCAGCATCCCAAGCCCCGCCCCTTTTGCTTGCTTGTTACATTGTAGCATGGACAGGATTTGCTTATTGGAATCTGATTGGTTCTTACAGTATATCACATGATCCTGTCACAACGTAATCTCATTTCACGTTTTGTTGCGTAAACATAGTTGTAATGTTAGCAAGATAGCTTTTATTTTATTAGATTGACTTTTTTGGTTGACTTTAAGAAAACAGCGAGGTATGAATCTTAAAGCCCCGCCCTCTTGTTTATTGGCTTGTGGATTGTGCAAATTTGTATGAAGTTACAGTTCAGACACTGACCGTGAATCACTTTTTTATAAGAATTGGAAACATCCCCAATATTACATACTCCGCCCTTTTTTACATTGTAGCATGGACTGTATTTTCATACTAGAATCTGATTGGCTCTTATATGTAATGTTGCAATAACACTTTATGATTATAGGTTCAATACTAAAGCAGTGGTCACAGTGAAATTTCATTTTATTGTTTTCTTGACCAAAAATCATTTGTTAGCATCAGATAGCTAGCTTACATTTTATTTTATTTATTTATCTTTTTTTTTTTTTTTTGAGTGACATTAAGAAGTTGAAGTCTGATATCCGTCTCTTAAAAAACAACCTCTTGGTTTCTTTTGGTGCCAGTGTTGCATGAATTTGCAAAATTATAGTCTAGCTACCAAAAGCAAATTATTTTTTTATAAGAATTCGAAATGCCCAAAAACATTACATGCCCCACCCCTTTTCTCCTTCTTGTAACATTGTATCATGGACAGCATTTGCATACTGGAATCTGATTGGCTCCTGTATGTAATGATGTAATAACACTTTGTGTTTATCTGTCCGATACTAAAGCAGCAGTCACAACACGGAAATACTAAAGTTACTAAGCAAATTATTTTTGGAAACGCCCCAAAGTTACATGCCCCGCCCACTTTCCTCCTGCTTTTTACACATAGAGGAAAAAATGACATTCCATGATTTATATTAACGTTCTCTCTAATCAGGTGGAATTTGTGGTATGAAGTGAAACATCTGTATCCCAAATCATGCAGTACTTTCAGTACTCCAGGCTAGGACTGTGTAATGTACAGTGTATAATACACATTATGTGTGAACAGCACTATTATTGTTATTATTATTAATGTATTGATTAAGGAGTTAATTATGAACTAAACGAAATTAAATTATGTAAGTCATATAATTTATATAATTTGAGCATTATTGTGTTTTTGTTCATACAACACGGTGTGTATAGAGTCAGTGCAAGTAGGCTTTGTGTAAGTGTTGTGTTAGGCTGCGTGTGTGTGTGTGTGTGTGTGTGTGTGTGTGTGTGTGTGAGAGAGAGAGAGAGAGATTATAGTAGTGTTTTACTGTTTATTCCATTCTTATAAAAGGAAAATTGGAGCTATTCAGTATTCAATAATAAATAAAATTGACATTTTATAGTGATTCTTTCCATATGTCCCAGTCACACATCTATTTCCTCTGTGTGTGTGTGTGTGTGTGTGTGTGTGTGTGTATCCGTGCCAAGTGGTGGTGTGAATAGAATATAAAACTCATTATAAAAAAGATTTAGTCGAGCGCACTAAAGTGTTTTTTTTTAAACAGCACAATTTCTGTTTCACAAAAGGTTCCAAGTAGAACCTCTTAAAAAAACTAAAGCTAGAACCATTAACCATACACAGAACCCCCAAGGAGCCATTCAAGCATGTAGAATACTGAAGAAATAAAAAACAAAAAACACAACGCACAAATTTCACAAATGTTTTTCTTTAATTCCTTAACCACTTATGTCCCTGTTTCATGTAAAGTAGGCGGGGCTAGTCCTGGGTAGGGCTTGTGTAAGCTCCGCCCTCACCAATCGCTCATCCTGCCCACACGGCTTTTAATAAAAAAATTTAAATTCACACTCAAAATGTCTCTGAGTCTAAAGGTGCTCTCGCATACTTAAGCACTATTCTATGCCATTTTGTAGTATAAATAGTGTGAGTAGTGTGTTGACACTGAAAACTGAAGAAGTGCACTTCAAGTACCTGGATGATGCACTTATTCAACCAAAAAAAAATGAAGTGTGGAATTTTGGACACTTTGTGCACTCAACGGTCGCAGCTTTGCTTATGTAGCGGAAGAGAGGCGGGGCTACCAGACGCTGATGCTGGCTTAAATTTGTTTAGAATAAAAAAAAAAGTGAGCGTGAAAACTTCAGTAAATGAATTTCTTCATTTTACTGTTTGTTACTTTGATATGGTGAAATTAATTTTCGTTGACTCTGAGTATTCTGCTAAAGCTAGCAGTGTCACATTACGTGCGTTTGATGTCATTCGCCATCGACTGGGAAACGGCTTATACTTCCGGGTAGATAAAACTTCTAAAGTTCATACAGTAGATGGCAGAGTACATAGTGCATAATGTAAGTGCATAGTGCATAGCGTAAGTATATAGTATAAGTGCATAGTGTATAGTGTAAGTGCATAGTGTATAGTGTAAGTGCATAGTGTATAGTGTAAGTGTATAGCGCATAGCGTAAGTATATAGTATAAGTGTATAGTGTAAGTGCATAGTGTATAGTGTAAGTGCATAGTGTATAGTGTAAGTGTATAGTGTAAGTGCATAATGTATAGTGTAAGTGTATAGTGTAAGTGCATAGTGCATAGTGCATAGTGTAAGTGTATAGTGCATAGTGTAAGTGTATAGTGCATAGTGTAAGCGCATAGTGCATAGTGTAAGTGCATAGTGCAAGTGCATAGTGTATAGTGTAAGTGTATAGTGCATAGTGTATAGTGTAAGTGCATAGTGTATAGTGTAAGTGCATAGTGTATAGTGTAAGTGCATAGTGTATAGTGTAAGTGCATAGTGCAAGTGCATAGTGTAAGTGTATAGTGTAAGTGCATAGTGTATAGTGTAAGTGTATAGTGTAAGTGCATAGTGTAAGTGCATAGTGCAAGTGCATAGTGTAAGCGCATAGTGCATAGTGTAAGTGCATAGTGTAAGCGCATAGTGCATAGTGCAAGTGCATAGTGTATAGTGTAAGTGCATACTGCAAGTGCATAGTGTAAGTGTATAGTGCATAGTGTAAGCGCATAGTGTATAGTGAAAGTGCATAGTGTATACTGTAAGTGCATAATGTATAGTGTAAGTGCATAGTGCATAGTGTAAGTGCATAATGTATAGTGTAAGTGCATAATGTATAGTGTAAGTGCATAGTGTATAGTGTAAGTGCATAGTGCATAGTGTAAGTGCATAGTGCATACTGTAAGTGTATAGTGTAAGTGCATAATGTATAGTGTAAGCGCATAGTGCATAGTGTAAGTGTATAGTGTATAGTGTATAGTGTATAATGTATAGTGTAAGCGCATAGTGCATAGTGTAAGTGTATAGTGTAAGTGCATAGTGTAAGTGCATAATGTAAGTGCATAGTGCATACTGTAAGTGCATAGTGCAAGTGCATAGTGTATAGTGTAAGTGCATAGTGCATAGTGTAAGTGTATAGTGTAAGTGCATAATGTATAGTGTAAGCGCATTGTGCATAGTGTAAGTGTATAGTGTAAGTGTATAGTGTAAGTGCATAGTGTAAGTGCATAATGTAAGTGCATAGTGCATACTGTAAGTGCATAGTGCAAGTGCATAGTGTATAGTGTAAGTGCATAGTGCATAGTGTAAGTGTATAGTGTAAGTGCATAGTGCATAGTGTAAGTGCATAGTGTATAGTGTAAGTGCATAGTGCAAGTGCATAGTGTATAGTGTAAGTGCATAGTGTATACTGTAAGTGCATAGTGCATAGTGTAAGTGTATAGTGTAAGTACATAATGTATAGTGTAAGTGCATAATGTATAGTGTAAGTGCATAATGTATAGTGTAAGCGCATAGTGTAAGTGTATAGTGCATAGTGCATACTGTAAGTGTATAGTGTAAGTGCATAATGTATAGTGTAAGTGCATAGTGTCTACTATGTCATTTGGGACACAGTCTAAGGGACCTAGCAAGCAAAAGCTAAGCTATCAGTGAAAGGAAGCGAATGAGTTTAGCAAACCCAGTAAACAAACTCAAACTAGCAATTGACCAAAAGCTAATCTAATGCTTAAAATCAAACTATTTAAAAGCTAATATTATGAATGAAAACAAATTAGTGAGCAAAATCTAACCTAGTGAACAAAAGCAAACTAGCAAGCAACCAATAACTTAGCAAGCAACAACTAACCTAGCAGCAAACAGTAATCTAGTGCATAAATGGTAACTAGTGAGCAAAAGCAAACTAGTGAGCAAAACCTGACCTTGTTCCTAAAAGCAAACTAGTAATTGAAAGCTAATCTGCTGAGTGAAAAGGAGTGATTTAAATTAGTGACTGAAAGCTAAGATAGTGAGTAAACTCAAACTAGCACCTGAAAACTACACGAAAGGGAGCAAATCAAGCTAACAAAACCATTAAACAATCTCAAACTTTTATAGAAACGAGTTTATAAGGGTTAAAGGGTTTAAAATGGTGCCTTGCTAACTACTTTCTACAAGCCTCCCAGTGCATTATGGGTATCCTGGATTCCGCTAGGATACTTATGTTTGCTCAGAAGAAAATTTCATCTCACAAGCAGTGTTCATCAGCAAAATTGTGGTTTGAGGTAGTAATTAGTTTTCTAATCTGCTAATATTCAGAGTGTTACTGAGCCGATTTTTTAGCTACATTAGCCTCATAGCTACAGTGCTAACCTGGAAGTAACAGTAGGGGTGATTTTTTTTAGTTTTATTTTAAGTCGGTGTATAATTTCTGTAAAGGCCTAATCTTATAATCTTATACAAACACATTCTTAGACGTTGTACACATTAAACTGCTGTAATCATCGATAATCAACTCTGACTTGATGTCAAAAGATGGAGAATTGATTACACGGGAATCCAAAGCAGTAAAGGAGATTAGCATGAAAGCGGCTAATCATAATAAACTCCAGACATGAGCTGATAATCAGGTATATGATCTATACATCAACACACACACACACACACACACACACACACACACACACACACACACACACACACACACACAATGCTATTTTGTCCGCACTACCCCCCGTGTTTTATTCAGCTGAAGTAGGGAGCATTGTTTTTTTCACAGTGTTTGAATTCTGGACTCTGATTGGTCAGAAGAAGGTGTTGATTAATTTCCTATAACAGCAGCTCTGACATTAGCGAAGCTGCAAATCACAGGTTTATATTAACGCACTCTTTCGGATTTATAAAGTGTATAATCATTGACACGGTGAAAGTTTCTGTAAGGAAACATTTATTTAACATTTATAGAAGGAAGGAGACTCCAGTGTCAGCAACACACACTGTGTTTTATTCCTCTTATACCACAGCAATTTGCCAATGATCTCGTGTACCATCTTGCGTATCTTATGGGCGCTCGTGGGGGCCATATTCAGATGATGGATCTCAATGGACCTCCGTTTGAGAGGTGTCCACCATCCTTGCGGACATTACGTCGCTCAGTATCACAGAGAACAGGGGAGTTCCCTAGCACTGGACTGAGAAAAGCTCTCACTGGACTGCTCAGTACATCACCGGAGTCGCTCTGCGTCCAGTGGAAGACCTACAGCAGAAGGTCTGAAGAAGGTGTTCAGCATCGTCTCAGACCTCACCTAATGTCTTTCATGTTGTTGGCGCTAACACGTTTGTTAAACGTTTACACCTGATGCTAGCTAAACTACATTTCATTATACTGTATTTGTATTTATTGGTGACAATAAAGTTGAATAGAAAAGGAATGGAATATGGTTCCTCATGGAGAAGATAGAGTCAGTGGGAATGCTAGCCACCCTGTTGCCCCAGTGTGTGGCAGATTTTATTACCCTTACCGGTTGGATAGAGCGGGTCCAGCTCTTACTGGCATGCTTGGACTGTTATCCACAGCTCCACAGTGACCCCCTAAAAGGAGATCTCAGAAGTCAGTAGTTTCAACCTGCAGCTAAACCCATATACCCTCCTTGTCCCTGTTCTTTAGGAGACTAAAGAACGTCCTCCATCTTATGGAGAACCTCCACACGTTAGATCCACGGAGAGTGACTCAGCACAATTTAATACGCATATGTGGAGCGTTCGCGGTACGAATGAGCCGTTACTATAGAAACGATAACCTATTCCAAAGAGTGCATTGATGTAAACCGGTGATTTGCAGCTGCACTACTTTAGAGAGAATTAATCAACACCTTCTGACCAATCAGAATCCAGGATTCGACTCAGTAGGAGGAGGAGGAGGAGACGAGGTGGTGTGTTACAGAGCAGTCGTGTAAAGGTCAGGTTTAATCTCGGTGATCTCGTCTCACACACTTTAAGTACAAGTGTATCACTTTTAACACACTGATGTCTTTAGCAGCTGTGTGTGTGTGTGTGTGTGTGTGTGTGGGGGGGGGTTTAAAGTAAGAAATCATCAACTGCTTATATTTCATTGAAATGTTTCATGGTATCTTATATGCTCTCTCTCTCTCACACCCACACACACACACACACACACACACACACACACACACAGGTTACCTATACCTGATACGTTACCGGATAGGTCACACTTTCCCCCAGCATCGTTATACAGTACGAGCTAAATAAGATATTACATCACTATACATAACAAACGGGTGCTAATATAAATGTATGTAAAGTGGGTGGAGCTAATCCAGGCTAGTCCCGCCCACAAGGTTGCCCTGCCCACACAGCTTTTATTACAACTATACGCTCTGTCATGAACAGTCTGAGAGAATAGTGAGTTTAAGATAATCTAGCGAGAGAAAGATACTCTAGCGAGAGCCAGCTAATCGAGAGAGAGAAAGTTAATCTAGCATTCGAAAGCTAATCTAGTGAATGAAAGCTAAACTAGCGAGAGAAATCTAATCTAGTGAGTGAAAGCTAATCTAACAAGCGATAGCTAATCTAGAGAATGAAAGTTAATCTAGCAAAAGAAATCTAGTCTAGCGAGAGAAATCTAGTCTAGCGAGAGAAAGCTAATCTAGCGAGAGAGATATAATCTAGTGAATGAAAGCTAATCTAGCGACAGAGAGATAATCTAGCAAGAGAGAGATAATCTAGCGAGAGCGAGATAATCTAGCGAGAGCGAGATAATCTAGCGAGAGAGAGATAATCTAGCAAGAGAGAGATAATCTAGCGAGTGAAAGATAATCTAGCGACAGAGAGATAATCTAGCGAGAGAGAGATAATCTAGCAAGAGAGAGATAATCTAGCGAGTGAAAGCTAATCTAGCGACAGAGAGATAATCTAGCAAGAGAGAGATAATCTAGCGACAGAGAGATAATCTAGCGAGTGAAAGATAATCTAGTGAGAGAGAGAGATAATCTAGAGAGTGAAAGATAATCTAGCGAGAGAGAGAGATAATCTAGTGAGTGAAAGATAATCTAGCGAGAGAGAGATAATCTAGTGAGAGAGAGAGATAATCTAGCGAGTGAAAGCTAATCTAGCAAGAGAGAGATAATCTAGCGACAGAGAGATAATCTAGTGAGTGAAAGATAATCTAGATATGATTCTGTGTTGTTGATTTTGGTTGGATGTAATATGATGCTTAGTATTTTATATTTTATGGGACAGTGGGCTGTCAATCAAGTATGCTCATTAGAATATTAAACCACGCCCACTCAGATTGTTCAGATGGTGTTTGAGCAGTGATTCTATATTATTTCTTTTTCTCTCCTAAATATAATACTTAATATTTTTTATCACTAATTATTTTACATTTACTGTTACATTTTTCTTTAACAAATAAATAAATAATAACAAAAAATTTATACAAAATAATAATAATAATAATAACAACAATAATAATAAATATAACTATAAATAAAGTACATAATTTTTACATTTGTATGTTATTTGTAAATAAATATTTTGAAAATATTTTTTAAAATTTTTATGTATTTTTATATTTTACATTTTTGTGAATGTTTTTTTTTTTTTTTACTTTATTTTGTTTTTTTATATTTTTAAATGTCACAAAAAGTTTTTTGAAGTTACTAGTTGAAGTTAAGACATCAGATTGTTTAATGTCCTTTGCAGAGTGTGTATGAATCTTTTACATGCTTCATGTATTAGGTATGAGGAAAGATGTCCACACACTCACACACACACACACACACACACACACACACACACACACACACACACACACACACACTTTTTTAAACTTACTGCAGTGTGTTCTCTCTGAAGAGCAGAAAGTGAACTTCTCTATATGTATTATTTAAGTGCTGTTGTGCTGTAATGGCATAAAAAGAGTGTGTAAGAGTGTGTGTGAGTGTGTGTAAGAGTGTGTGTAAGAGTGTGTGTGAGTGTGTGTTCTTCAATTCTTCTGTTAGGTGAAAGTAAACACACCCGTTTCTTTGATCCCACAGGGACGTTACGCTTCTCTGCTTCTTCTTTATACATATTACACGAGTCTTATTTCCAGCGTCTGACTCCGTGTGTGTGTGTGTGTGTGTGTGTGTGTGTGTGTGTGCAGATTGGACAATGGCTGATTGTGAACAGACGCTTTAAATATCACACGACTCACAGGATAATATTTATAACACCAATATTTCTGCCAGATCTTTCATCATGGAGCTCAGAGTGAGGAACAGCAGAACACATGCGCTTCATTAGAGCTTCGTCTCCTTTTAAACAGCCTTTTAAAAAGGACTTTTACAGCCATTTCCTCTTCCTAAGCGAGAAACTAGAGTTTAAACGACTGAATTTTTTTAGCCAAACACACACTTTTATCTTCCTGATGGAGACATTAGTCATTACTGTCCATCAGAATCACTTAGAGCATCACATCTGTAATATAAACATGATTTAAAAGAATATAAATATAATTTTAAAAAGTTGAACATGTACAAATAAAATATAAATACATTCTTGCACAGATAAAAATACATAAATAATTTTTTTGGACTATTTCATAAAGATCTCTGTTCATAAAAAAATACAAATATGATTAAAAAATGAATATGTACAAGTCAAATATCTATATAATTTCAAAAACATAAATATATGTGTAAAAAACCCCAAAATATTTTAAAGATTTTAAAACGATAACTATGCAAGATTAAAAAATAATAAAATTATGAATAAAAAATATAAAGAAAAGTCTATCTTCTTTGATTTAAAGAAGATAAATAAATTAAATTAATTTATTAATTTAATTAAAAATTAATAAATCTAAATCTAAATATGATTTTATAAGGGTAAAGATAAGTATCTATAAATAAAATATGAATATAATTAAACAATAAATATACAAAAATAAAATATATCTGATTTTTTAAAAATAAATATGTATAAATAAAATATAAATATGATTTTACAAACATAAATCTAATATAAATAAAACCTAAAAATGATTTTTAAAATATAAAATATAAATATCCTTCATCTAAATATAATCTTCAAATACTTTCACTTTTACTAAAGAAATTAAAATACATATTTTCTTGACTCTCTGATTCCAGGTCAGAGGTCATGGGAAGGTCACCGGGGTCGGAGGTTCCTCTCCTCCTCCTCTTCGTCTCCTTCGTCTCCTCTCTCTCTCCGCCGCTGCCCAGAGTCTTCCTCCCCTTTCAAGGTAAGTTTTCGTGCCATGTATATTTCCTCCTCTATGGACAGAGAGTTCACTTCCTGTTAGAGCGAGGTCACTTCCTCTGGTGATGATGAG
This sequence comes from Pangasius larnaudii, assembly GCA_037576815.1. Taxonomy (NCBI): domain Eukaryota; kingdom Metazoa; phylum Chordata; class Actinopteri; order Siluriformes; family Pangasiidae; genus Pangasius; species Pangasius larnaudii. The sequence continues at coordinate 1,688,541 of CM074933.1, forward strand.
GACTCTGTTGTGCAATACAACATGCAAGGTGTATTGTGAGAGAAACATATAAGACGTTGTGCAGGTCCAGTCCCAGGTGTTCCACGATTTTATAACGTTTTATTCGACAGAGTTTGTACCTGTTTCCCCGTTGCTATGGTAATTAATTATTCACCTGTTGCTTGTTACCCCTGACTAGTTTGTAACTAGTTTGTAACTAATCTGTAAACTAAACCTCGTTCAATATTTCCATGTACACAACGTGTTTTTGGGTTCGTTACTTTGATATTTTCATCGTAGTTACATTTCTTTATATCTCTATTTCTTGGTTCCACATTTATGTAGTTATATATATTTCACATATTTTACGTATTACACTTAAAACTTCATAGTAAATTTCATACTTCCATCTTTTCATAGTCTCATGCTTTTGTATATACGTTTTTCTGTAGTTCTGTATTTCTTACTTCTGTTTTTAAAGCCCTTGTGAAGTGCCTTGAAAAGCACAGCGTTATTCGATGGGTTGGCGTAATTTCCACTGAAACAGGAAGTCAGGGCGGGTCATATTGAGTGGCTCCTCCCCCTTTTAAAATAGCCAATAGCGGTTAGTTTACCTCACAGCGCCGTGGCAAACATCCCAAAATTGGGGAAGGAATCATGGGAAAAATGTCTGTCACAAAGCCGTGAGCTGGAACAAATACCGTACCTTCATCTTCAAACCGAAAGAATTCAAGCCGTTTCCTTCTTAACAAACGTACAGTTGGAAAACGGAATAAAACACACGCTTTCAAACAGCCAAAGACACATTTACACCCCGTGCTTGATGATATGATTTCTCTCGCTCAACAACAGCAACTTCAGCAAGGTGATTTTTATAATGTTGGGGCACTTCAGATTCTACAGACCATTTGATTGGACAGAAAATATGATCCGTATTGGTGGTAGAGAGAGACGATAAATTCTGAATGTATTTATCTCCTAAATGCGAATTTTGTCATTGTTTTGGAGCACATTAGCTTATAGACAACCTTAAAGCTAACATATTCATACTAAAAGCCACAAAACTTCAATTTTGACTTGAATGCAGTTCCCTATTTCTGTATTTCATAGTTTTATAATTCCATATTCACCTGTTTTGAAATTCCATATTTATGTAGTTATTCTATTACATGGTTTCGTATTTGCGTAGGTCTATAGTTTTGTATTTCATATTTTCATAGTTATGTATTTCTGTAATTCTGCATTTTGTAGGTCTATAGTTCTATATTTATGTAGTTATGTATTTATTTTTTTTATTTTGTAGCTCCATCTTTTTATAATGAATTGTTTCATTCAATTCAATTCAGTTCAGCTTTATTTGTATAGCGCTTTTAACAATGGACATTGTCACATAGCAGCTTTACAGAAATAAATTCATACTTGTGTGTTTATGTAGTTACGTATTTTTGTTTCATATTTTCATAGTTATGAATTTCTGTAGTTCTGATTTTCTGTATTTCTTAGTTCTTAGTTTTTATGTAGTTACTTATTATATTTCTTAGGTTCATATTTCCATAGCTATGTACTTATGTAGTTCTGTATTTTTGTATTTCTTATGTTAATATTTCTATAGTTCTGTATTTCTTAGTTCCACATTTATTTTCATAGTTCCAAGTTCCTTAGACACGTTTCATAGAACTATATTTATGTAGTTATGTATTTTTGTATTTCATAGTTTTATATTTCCATAGTTCCAAACTTCTGTACTTACATATTTCTGTTTCTCTGTGATTAGTAGGTCGGTAATTTTGTATTCCTTACGTCTGCTTGCATGAAGTTATTATTATGTAGTTCCATATTTTTGTATTTCATACCTTCGTATTTCCATAGAAACATATTTCTGTAGTAATATATTACTGTATTTTGTAAGTCTGTAGTTCCACATTTCTTGTATTTATTATTTCTGCATTCTAGTAGTTACATATTTTTGTATTTCATAGTTTCATATTTCCATAGTTCTTAATTTCTATAGTTATGTATTTCTGTATTTTGTAGGTCCATAGTTCTCTATTTCTTAGTTCCTCATGAATGGAGTTTGTATTTATGTATTTCATAGTTTCCTGATGTCCATATCTGCATGATTTATAGTTACATATTTGTGCATTTCTAGTAGATTAATCTCACCTGTCGCTTCTTACCCTCCTTCTTACCTTCTTAGCTTCTTGCTACTTTATCTGTTTAAACTGTCTGAGTTTCCAGAGTAATGCATGCTGTGATTCTGAGCCATAGAGCTCCATATTATTGTAATTCATTCATAGTTTGCTCTGTCAATAGCTCCGTATTACTGTAAAATTGTACCGTATACTTCATATGAATGAAATTGAAAGTAAGGCTAGAATCACTGGCCTGCTCTTCACCTGAAGCTTCACCTGCACACTTGGCTTGAGCAGACTGTTATTAAATTTGATATATATGTTTAATTGAAAGTAAAATAATAACGCTGAGTATAGCTGAGATTCTTCTGAATATTGCAGTTCTTCCCTGTGAGTTGTAGTGTCATCTCTGTGTCTCGGTAATGATTATCTACAGCTGCCACCTCACTGCTGGGTATTTTCCCCTTATTCTGTACTAATGTGGAACAAATGGCATGTTTTCAACCATCTCAGGCTTCTTACTGCGTCTGATCTGCTCCGATCTGGCGCTGAGGCTGCTTTCATTTTTCACCTGTTTTATGGTGTGAAACATGAAATGATTGCCTCCTGTTATACTTATGAGAGTTCATTATGATTTTAACACAGACATTTAAGACTTAAAACAGATATCTTATTGTAATTCTCCCCATTTCTAGTGATATACTAAAGAGGAATGCTGTTAAATTCAGCTATTTAATGATGGTATTACCACTGAATAATAACATTTCACTGTTAACTTGTATGAAAAGTTACAGACCCTGAACTCTCAGAAACCATCTGTACTTTAAACTGCACACTGGCTGAACCTGGAGTGATACAGAGTAAAATTTATCACTCCTTCCTCTGACAGGATTCCCGAGAATTGGAATGAGTTCATAAGCCAAGTAAAGTTTTCACCCTTGTGGAATTTTAACCTGGCAGACTCTGAGTATAAAATAATATCATGCTACAAAAAAAAAATCATTTTGGCAATAAATTACACAAGGCGTTTACTTGACTTTGGTGATGTGATCATAGTTATTTCAGTTTTTTCCAAGTACATGATGTACACACCTGTACAGACACGGTGAAACACACCAAAAACAGAAAGTGACACATACCGATTAATTATTGTGCATGTATTCTCATTGTCTCGATTTCTCCTTCTCAGTGCATGGTGATGGTTTTGTGCGCGTTGATTCCATGAGATTTAGTTTCCAACGCTATGTGATTGCGTTCTGGTCCCGTCTCCGCCCTGCCCTGTGATTGGTCTCTTACCTAATGTGTGCACCTGTTCTGAGTTTATCTGCTGATTCGGTTATCTTTATACTCCTTAGTCTTGTAGCGAAGCCATGTTAATTGTACGATTGTACAACGATTGTATTGGTTTTGATCTTGCTCAAGTTTTCCATTTTGGAATTGGTGGATTATGATGATGATTTTTGGATTAGCCCTAATAAATGACACACTGAGTTCATGCACTTGCGTCCTGCCTTTATTCACAGCATGTTAGCCATAATCAGGGTAATAATCAAACGTACAGTACAGTACGTACTGTAATTAACACATACAGGAAGTATATAATGTGCATCCCATTGGTTTTCTGTTGCATTTAAACCCACTACAAAGACCATATTTCTGTATGTTCTGTGTCTGCGTGAATGGAAGCAACTCTCCACACCAGTAAGGGGCAGTAATCTGTATTAAAAAAAAAAAAAAAAAAAAAAACATGAATAGAAAGATACACGAATCATTATTTCCACACAACAGTGTTGGTGGTTATTTGGTTCAGTACAGCTCAACAGTGAACAATAAACAATAAACAGAACACCAAACAAAGTGCAAGACAGGACAAGAAGATAAAAAAAGTGCAAAAATTAGCCAACGAGTAGATGTGCAAAAGACTGCAGTAGTATTTATGAACCCAGTAGCAGCAGTAGTGGTTGGAGTTGCAGTGTAGCAGCAGTGACTAGCACAGTAATACAGTACAGGTTGTGGGGGAAACATTATGGCAGTGCAGATTGAGAGAAGATCCAGAGCCATTTCAGCAGCGTCTGAGGAGAGAAGAGCTGAGATGGCAGAGGGAAAGAAGCTTTTTCTGAAGGGCTTGTATTTGACATCAGTAGTCTGTATCTTTTGCTGGATGGGAGGAGCTGTAATATGACATGTGCTGGGTGGGAGGGATCAGAGGACATTGTTTGGGCTCTTTTCTGGATATATTTTATGCACAGGGATTGCACTGATGTCTGGTTGTCTTGATGTGGTAGTCCATGTTTCTGTATCTGGCCGTAAAAGAGGATGTAAGGATCAGGATATGTATCAGCAGCTGCTTTCTACAGAGACAGTCGAGTCTCTGTTGGGCCTTCGTGATGATTGAAGTGATATTCAGGCCCCACTTTAGCGAGCTGCTGATGTGTGTGCCCAGGAATTTAAATGAGTCTGTGATGGTTATTGGTTGATTGCCAATTTTAACAGGATCTTTGTGGTTTGGGGATTTTTGGAAATCTCTGATCAGTTCCTTGGTTTTGGAGGTGTCGAGAACAAGCCCATTGTCCTCAGTCTATGTCATGGCTCGGATCACTTCCTGATAGTAGGACGACTCGTCGCTGTCTGAGATTAATCCAATCATGGTAGTGCATATTCGAAGTACTTAACGGAGCTGTTGTGGCAGGAGAATCAGTTTGTGAAGAGTGAGAAGTAGAGTAGAGGGGAGAAAACACGGCCCTGCGGTATACTAGCATGCGTTAGTCACTTTCGCAACCTGTGTTCTGCTGCTGAGGTCAATCCTGAGGTCATATTCAAATCCTGAAGTTTAAAAAATAGCTTGTCAGGGTTAATTGTGTTAAACGCAGTGCCGAAGTCTACAAAGAGTATGCGGGTATAGTTGTTATGGGATTCCAAATGATGAATAATGTGGTAAAGTGCCAGACTGACAGCGTAATCAGCAGCTCTGAGGCAAACTGCAGTGAATCTATAAGTGATGAACAACAAAAGAGACAGTGTCATTGATAATCAGCTAAACAGAATATCAAAATAGTACTAAATCTTTGGCATATGAGCCAAACAAACAAGCCTCGCTACCATTTTCACACCACTGTGAATATATTTAACCACGATACCTGTCCTAACACGCCAACTTTGCTGAAAAATCCAGCTCGGTACGAGCTGGTAGACCATCTTTCCCAACTGGTAAGATATTTTTCAGCCTCGTTATTACTTGATTAAATTACATCATTGCATTATTTTCTTAAAAACAACGTGTCTATGATGTAGCTGTAATTCAGAAACTGTTTCTACCAGTACTTACCTGCTGGGAAAGATGGTCTACCAGTATGAACAGCTTGCCATGTGTTTCGGAAGCTGGTAGTCCGTCAGACTAGCTGGAGTTTTCTAACATTTGTGGCTGATTTTTTTTTGCCCTGCACTGTTAGCACTACTCAGCCCACATCTGTGCTGAATCAGGGCTGGAGGCTGGCAGGAGTTCTCTGATTCTCTGAATCAGGAGTAATCACTCAAGACTGACGTATGACAGAGTGTTTAAATTCAGAACTTCAGCTCTGCTGTAGCTAGCTATCTTTTTCTTTTGGTAGCTAGGCTAATTTTTTGGCATACTGTTTAGTTATACTGTTCATTATACAACTGATTGGCATCTGATCCAGGGATCTGATTGGGATCTGATTGGGATCTGATCCTCTAATCTGCGTGTATCACTCCTGCTCGTCTGTGTTCGCTATGTAAAATTCCACTTCCTAGTTCGAAACCGTTACTACAGTAGAGTTAGCGACGTCATCAGCGGACATGGCAAACGATACATTTCAGCAATATCACTTTTGATTTAAAATATGAAAGCTCATCAGATGAAGATGAAAACGAAGAAGAGAAGCAATTTCACCAGAAACACCTGTAACAGGAACGTACAAATCAATGTGAGCTAGCTAGCCAGCTAGCTGACGTGCTCTAAAGTGAGCATGGCTTCTTCGGGACCTATTTCCGCTAGTGGAGCAAAAATAAGCAGACCATTTGGACACATTGTGTCTGAAATTTCACTTACTCGATATTAATTTCTTGTTTAATGCCGCTTGCACCGTCTTTACATTGGGTTTAAATGCAACCTTCCACGGAAGATGTGAACCACTGGGAGGTGACCATCAGTCAAGCTTAGCTGGTGATAGTTCCTCAGGAACGGGTTTTGTAATAGTGAATAATAGTAGCGGTATGAGGTTAAAGTCAAAATATTTGCACAGTCCATCATTAAAAAGAGTCGTCTTTGGTGTAATAACTGTAATAACAGCTCAGGCGCAGCCAGACGAGTCCGGTGTTTGGTTTCAACATGCTTATAATGCTGAGGGTTGTGTTTTTAAGGCCAGTTAGATGTCCTGCTCTCGGTTATTAAATTTGCAGGAATTTGCATAGAAACCACCTCATGGAAATGATGGAAACCACCTCATGGAAGCTTTGGATGTAGATGATATTTTATTTTTAGTAATCTGAACAACAGGCTTTGAGTAATTCAGCATTACTGATAATCAGCACCTCTTTCTCTTCTTATTTATCTTACTAAATGTTGATTAAGATATTTATTATTTTCCTATAACAGAAGTGCTTTAGTCCTCTGACTGTAACAGAGTGCTGACACTGGAGACTCCTTCCGTAAACACTGAATAAATAAATGTCTCCTTACAGAGAATTTATCCACATTTTTTAATCAATTTCTGTTACTAACCAGCAGAATTAATAAGCCTTTAGCACTTTGGACACTTGGGATTTGCGTTATGGGTGAAAGTATATTAAAATACCCAGAGAACATCATCGTCAACTACAAAAAAGCACTAAATTATTAGTAGACTGAATAGTAAGTAGGGAACAAATTAAAACCCTGCTGTGGTAGAAGTACTGTGTGTGTGTGTGTGTGTGTGTGTGTGTGTGTGTGTTTTGAATTTGGACGTCTTCCTGATTCTTTATTATGTTTGGATTACAATTTGGATTTGTTTAAACTGACTTCTTTGTTATGAACTTGGACTTCATACCTGGATTAAATTCCAGCCCTTTTGTCTTCCACGTCTGTTTAGTTAATAAACATCACGTCCTGCGCTTTGGGTCCAGCTTCATGAACGTGTTCGGTGTTTTTTTTCCCGCTCTAACACACCCAGCTTGATCTGATGATGAACCACTTCTGTTGACTCAGGTGTGAAACCAAAACCTGATGTTTAATTTCCAACGGACTCACCGCAGTACAGGAAGTTTTCAGGTCCATGTGCAAGGAACATTTCACTCCAGAAATTATTCTTGGACCTCGTTTACATTATTCAACCATTAAAGTGAATAGTCATCCAAACTGAGGAAGCACAAAATGAGTGTGTTGTATACCACAGCGCTGTTGAATTCTGCATTAATATAAACCCGCGCTACTGTCAGAGCTGCTGTTATAGAAAATTAACATACAAATAAAAGAGAGAATAAAAGAGAGAATAAAAGGAGAGTTTTGGGGATAATGTTTGAAATGTTTAAGGTTAGGATTTTAGACCTAATTTTTTTTAAGGTTCAGTGACAGTGGCTTGAGGTTTGGATTACTATTAGACTATTATACTGTGTGTGTATGTGTGTGTGCGTGTGCGTGTGTGTGTGTGTGTGTGTGTGTGTGTGTGTGTGTGTAGGTGTGTGTGTGTGTGTGCCTGCTCTCCTTCTGTTTCTGTTTTGTCTGGGTGGAATGTTTGATTCCTTTCTTATTATGTGACTTTCCAGTCATTATAGCTTTCCTCTATTTTTTATCCCGTTTTCACCTTTCTCTCCCTCTCTCTCCCTCTCTCCCTCTCTCTCTCTCTCTGTTCTCTCTCTCTGTTCTCTCTCTCTCTGTCCCTGTTCTCTGTTCTCGATGGTGGTTTGGAAATAAAGCGCCACGTTTCTCTCTCGCTCGCCTGTAAACTTGGACGAGGCACTTATCCAAAAGGTCACGGTAATGACAGCTTATCAAATTAAGCGTTTAGGAGTGTGCCGGCTGTTCCTGGATCCGTTAAAGCTTTTTTTTTTTGGATGAAAATCTGCTCACAGATCAGCAATCCTGATTCCGCCGTGTGAAGCAAAGGCCATATGTGCAATCTGGAGAATTGTTTAAAGGAAATGGAAAGATTCAGGAAAGAAGGGAGACGATGATGAACCTCAGGCCCTCAGCTATGTCTCACTTCACTGAGTGATTATTAAAACATGCTGCTTACACACACAGTGAACAGAGTGTGTGTGTGTGTGTGTGTGTGTGTGTGTGTGTGTGCGTCTCATGACTGATTCAGAAGTGGCTTTCAGAAGTTTAGTTTTGTTTTAACCATCACTGCTTATCCCATGATGTGTTTGTGGTTGTGACTGAAATGATTAGTGAGACAGAAATAGGTCACCAGTCAGTCAGCTGTCCCATGAGGGAGGAGCCACCTATCAGTTAGCTCATCAGGGCGTGGCTACAGCTTAATCAGTCCATCAGGGCGTGGCTACAGCTTAATCAGTCCATTGGGGCGTGGCTACAGCTTAATCAGTCCATCGGGGCGTGGCTACAGCTTAATCAGTCCTTCAGGGCGTGGTCACAGCTTAATCAGTCCATCAGGGCGTGGCTACAGCTTAATCAGTCCATCAGGGCGTGGCTACAGCTTAATCAGTCCTTCAGGGCGTGGCTACAGCTTAATCAGTCCTTCAGGGCGTGGCTACAGCTTAATCAGTCCTTCAGGGCGTGGCTACCAGTTACATGTTATGTGCAAGTTGCATGTAGTATGTATTTAGTATAATAAGGATTGGGATTAGAATTTGTATTTTACTAATTAAATATTTGAATAAATATTAATTATATATCGCTTTTCTAATTATAAATCCTAAAAATGATATTGGATGTAACAGTTTTTAGAAGGAGCTTTGCCTGCTATATGTAGCATGCTAATTTATACGCTATATAATAATCCAGATGTTAGCTCCCAGTTCATTTATACGATTGTTTCCTTTAGATTGTAGATCTTGGATTTAGTTTTAACCATAATTTAAAGTCCCGCTGTTAATCTCATTATGTTTTCAGGTTTATGCTCGAAATCATTTTATTGCGTCAAAGAGAGATCTCATGGCTGTAGCAGACGTGTGCTGTATAACTTCTAGCAGGAGGTCTGTGGTAGTTGACGCCATTTGGAATCCCGTTCTCTCTGCTATAAAACTGATTTTGGGTCGTCCTGTGGAAAGCGTTTTGGAGCTTCTGGATCTTTTCCAGCTCATAAAACTGGAGAAAGTGTGGAGCAGTGACTTTTAAGATGGGCAGGTGATTCAGGCGAGTCCCACGCTGTGGGGGGTGATTTCCTCCAGCTTGTAAAAAAAGAGAGTGATGAAGGGAAGGAGAGCGTGAGGAAAGATGACGAGGTGTCAGGTGGGTCAGCACCTGCAGGGAAAACATATGAAAGTTACATTTTTTTTAAACATGAAAAGAAGTTTTCACAAATTTTCACTTCCAATGTGTTTTCCAGTGTGATGAGAGCTACGCTGATGTTTTTGTTTCGAGTTCATGTCATGCGCTTTGGTTAACACTACAATGTGCTTTTATTTCTGTTCTGTCATTGATTGTTTACCCTACTGTGTTCACCTGTTCTGTGTTAAGCCTTTGATTAGTTTGTCTATTTCTGCCTTGCTGGTTTCTATTCCTCATCACCACGTTTTTTGTGCATTTTTCTAGAGATATGTTCTGTTTTCTGTTTCCGTATAAATGTACATGATTTAACTCATGCCTAGTTTTTAACTTTGTTCATGGATCATCCCAATTTATTGTTTCCTACCTGTTGTTTGACCTACACTATGGACTACATTTTGATTTGTGGACTCACTCGCACTTGCGTCCTGCCTCTAACCGCACGTTACAGGAATGCGTCAATCCCTATCTTATTAAATTTAATTGTGCAGTGAGTGTTTAATTACACTGTCCCATGGGCGTGACAGCAGTAAAAGTTAATGTCATGCTTCTTTTAATATCTGCTCAGCCGTTTCCGGGTTGAGAGTACGCTGTACACGTTTTTGCTTCTGCTTCTCATTGGAGCTTTTTCTTTTTTTCTTTCTTTTTTCTTGTGCTTGTATGTTTAATGTTTGTTTTTGAGTGTGCTTCTGTGTTTTTGTTTTATTGTTTTTGGTCATTTATGAATGAATGAATGATGGAGCTCCATTCCCGAGCTTGAGCAGCAGGTTTCCTCATGTGTGATCCGTGTATGCTTGGATAGATTTCGGTGTGCTGTTCAGTTACTCGCTACGATGGTGGGGAGTTTGGTTCTATCATTCTGAGCTGTCTCAGGCCTCGGCCCTCTGTTCAGCGATCTGTCTGTGCTCGCTATGTGTAGTTCTATGGATCCATCCATGGATCAGAGCAGTGGTTCTCAGGGGTGCTTGGTGGTGTCCATAGGTGCCTGGTGGTGTTCACTGGTGCCTGGTGGTGTTCAGTCATGCCCAGTGGTGCTTGGTGGTGTCCAGTGGTGCCTGGTGGTGTTCAGTCATGCCCAGTGGTGCTTGGTGGTGTCCAGTGGTCCCTGGTGGTGTTCAGTCATGCCCAGTGGTGC
>CM074933.1:1761119-1773262 GCA_037576815.1 Pangasius larnaudii
TTTAAATGAGATGAGGTAATGATCTGAGATAGCATCAGACTGTGGGCATGAGACTATATTTTCTATATTTAATCCAAGTTTTAGAATTAAATCAAGAGTGTGACCACCACTATGGGTGGGTCCTATCACATTCTGATTAACCCCTACTGAATTAAGAATAGACAATCAATCCTGTGAAGTGTTCACTAGCCAAAAGTGAGACTGAATATTTGGGTTATGTTTTAGGTAATGGTGTAATTAAACCCCAGATTCAGAAGATTCATGCCCTCCAGAACTGCCCACCTCCAAGTACAAAAAAACAGGTTCGATCCTTTTTAGGATTAGCTGGTTCGTATAGGAGATTTATACCTCATTTTGCCACTAGGGCAGCTCCTTTAACAGACCTAACACGCAAGTCAGCCCCAAACCAAATTCAGTGGACGGAACAGTCCCAGCAGGCTTTTCAGAATTTGAGGGATGCCCTGGTAACTAATCCTGTTTTATATAGTCCTGATTTTGAGAAAATGTTTGTCCTTCAGACAGATGCTTCTGAAGTAGGATTGGGAGCAGTTTTGAAGCAAGAGCAGGGAGGTGATTTACATCCTGTGGCTTATTTGAGTCGGTAACTTTACCCTCGAGAAACCAGATATTCTGTCATTGAAAAGGAGTGCTTAGCATTGAAATGGGCCCTGGATTCTTTTAAATATTATTTGTTGGGTCGAGATTTTGTAGTTGAGACAGACCATAGAGCACTTCAATGGATTGACAAAATGAAAGATGTTAATGCTCGTGTGACTCGGTGGAGTTTAGCAATGCAACCTTTCCATTTTACTGTAAGACATCGCCCAGGGTCAGAAAATGTGACTGCTGATTTCCTCTCTCGCTTACCTTGCGGGAGTTTGGAGGAGGGGGAAGATGTGACAATGTCATAAGTTGTCTCAAAGCAGGTTTGTTTGTTTGTTATATTATTTGTATACATTTGTGGTTTTTTTTAATTTTGTTTAGTCTTTAGGCTTAGTCTACTTAATGGGTGGGAACGGGGTGGGGGGTGGGGGGGTGCTGGGTTTCATCATTCATTATTGGTTCATTATATTTACTTTGAGTATGGTTTATGAAAATGTTAGTTAATATAAAATTTGTGTTTATTTTTGAGTAATATTGATGTTAAAATGATTTAAACATATGAATGGACATTTAATACTAAAATGCTTATGTATATAATTTGTTTCCCCTTTGTGTTTATATTGGTTTAAACCATTCGCTATAAAGGGATCCTCTTGCCTGATTGAGGCTGTTTTTTTTTTGGCTGAAAGGAGGGTCATAGCTGGTGGTTTATTGAGTGTTTATACTATGATTTTGAGACAGTAAATCTCCTGTCGTAATGCAAGCAGTGCCTTTTCTACGGTCACATTCTAACACTCCGTCAGGATGCACTGTCTGCAGATTGTTAATAGCAGCACTAAGTTCTTTCATGGCTATACTAGCCTTTGCATCCGGGGGGAAATACACTGCTATCACAACAACGCATGTAAACTCGCGTGGTAAATAAAAGGATCTGCACTTAATAATCAGATATTCAAGATTAGCAGAGCAACAGGAAACAACAGTGATAGAGACAGTGCACCATGTTTTGTTTACATAGATACATAAGCCCCCACCTCTGTTTTTACCTGTGGCTGCTGCCTCTCTATCGGACCTGAAAATAGTGCGCCCCTCCAGCTCCAGCACGCTGTTCGGGATGCCGTTGTTAAGCCAAGTTTCTGAGAAAACCATTATATTACAGTCCGTAATCTGTCTCTGTGTAAGTGTCCAGATTCTGAGCTCGTCCAGTTGGTTCGTCAGGGACCGAACATTGGCGAGAAAAACACTCAGAAGCGCTGGTTGGTGTGGATTTAGCCTTAGCTTAGCTCGCAGCCCTCCGCGTTTCCCCCGTCTTTGTTTACGGTCTCTGTGCCGGCGCCGGACTTTTCTGATCGGAACAAGGGGCTCGCTGTGTGGCAACTTCCTCACAAGCTCCAATGGTAACTGGTCAAAGTCGAAAACGTAGTTCGAAACAGAGTTAGTGTACGCATAACTGATAAGTAGCGACTGGCTGTCGTAAGTTAAAATCGCACGACTAAATCGAAGGAACATACAGGTGATTAGTAGGTAAATAACCATTAATGCGGTAAATCTGGAGAGACGCTGAGCCTCGCAATGTGTACGCGCCGCCATCTTGGTCTTGGTCTTAATGTACCTTAGTCGAGGATTAGTCGCTATTGATTTTAGACAGAGTGGATCCTGTGTGGATGCTCGCTGTCTTGACAAAAAGCGTTCTTCAAAAAAAATTAAAGTACGGCAAAAGGAAAGTGAAAAATACAGCAAATGATGGTGTCAACACCTGGGATTTTGGAAGACATAGACAGTGCCATGGAACACTTCCCACTCGGTGAGATATAAAGCCCCTTGCCAGCAAACCCAACAGAAAGCACTTCTTGACCTGCATAATGAGCAGCAGTGGTGCTTTGAAGCTTTGAAGCCACAGCTGCAAGCAGCTCCTTGCTATCGGGGGAAGCCCAGCTTGCTGCCCAGAAGCTGCCATCAATATGCCAGCATCATCTTGGCCAGGCACTACATGCAGCACCTGAAGGACTTGCCAGTGGTTGATGGAGGAGGAGTGGGACATGGAACAGATCATTGAGCTGGTGGTACTGGAGCAATTCATCGCTTGATGCCTGAAAGGAACAGCAGAGTGTGTCCAAGGCTGCCAGCCCTCATCCCTTGATGAAGTCTCTTTCTTCCCTCGCTCACTCTCTCTCTCTCCTCTCCATACTTCTTCCCTGGCCCCAGCTGCCTGAAACCTGCACCCCGAAACTGGTTTTCTCCCCACTTTTTCTCCCTCACTTCTCTTCCTTCTCTGATCTCTCCCTCAGCTCACATAAAAATATGATTTGTAAGTTCTTTCATAATAATGCTCAAAAATGGGATACATGGCTTGAACCTCTGATGGTGCAGTGTGAGAGGTCTCAGAAGCCTCCATGGGGTTTTGTCAATTGAATTATTGTACGATTGCAAGCCTCATGGTGTCTTAGACATTTTTAGGGAAAATTGGAGAAGGGACCTTGTAACAGCAAAAATTATATTCAGTATGTTCTGAACTTGAGAGCAAAACTCCACAACTGAAGTCACCTAACACAGGATAATTTGTGGCAGGCCCACGTTATGACAGTATGACAGGGGTACTTGGCTGTGGGAATTTGCACCATTAGATAAAGTACTCATTTTACCATCCACATTGAGCCCTAAATTACTTGCAAAGTGGCAAGAGCCCCTTTAGGTCACACAGCGATTCAGAGATGTCGACTATGAGGTCAAATATACTACTTCAATCTCCTGAAACCATGGAGAGAGGTGGTTCCTATGGCTGTGGTGATGGTGGTTCCCGAGAGGAAGGAGCTGGAACCAGAGGTAAATCTAAAAGGTGCGGCCCAATTCATCCCTGTCCCTTGTGGAGCCCTTCTCTCATTGCAGCAGAAAGCACAGGTTGCCAGGATGCAAGGGGAATTTTCTGAAGAGTGTTTTTGCCTCTACCTAGTCTACCTAGAGCACCACGTTGAGACTCATCCAAGCGCGGTTGTATGCACCCGCCCATACTGGTTACCTGAACACAAAAAAAAAAATGGTTTGGTATGAACTAAAGTCAAAACTGTCTAAACTTGATGTGTTTGGGTAACACTAATTTGTCACTCTTATGTTTAGGTCGTTTGGAGCCCCAGTGATGTTTCAACATCTCATGAACAGAATACTCTGCCTGCACAATGCATATGCAGCTGCTTACTTAGATGACATCATCATATATGCTAATAATTAGCAGCAGCATTTACCACATCTGAAAGATGAAGTAAAGAAGTGAGCAGTTGGATGGGTGGAAGTATGGTATCTGGGCTTCCACTTGAGCTATGGCCAGGTGCGTCTCCAAATTGATAAGACAGCAGCAATTGGGGCCTGCCCGAGACCCAAGACTAAAACGGGGATGAGTGAAAGCCGTGAGTTTTTGATGATCCTTTTCTATTGATTTGTCCTTTATTGTTGAGTTTTTGAAAGTGTGCTGAAAACTGAATGCATATTTATTCACTGAGTGAATAAATGCATGCCCAGAGCTCTGCTAAAATTCTGCCTGCCTCTGCACCCTTCTACAAAGCTCTACAAAGTTCATCTATGGACGTTTTAATTGTTCTATGTAACTTGGCAAGAACTGGCCACTGGGGAGGTGAGGCGATATTTGCTGAAGGTACTTGGACTCTGGTGATTGCTCCTTGCAGCAATATAGCTTTATTATTATTATTTATTATTTTCTCAGCAAAAATTGATACCAAGTAGGACCAAACCATAAGTCTTAAAGACATGAAACTTGGTCAGTACATAGTACTCTCTGCTCACATTCAGCCAAATATGGCCTGGTAAAGCATCTCCAGGGAGGAAACTCAGAATTTGAGTTTTGAGAACATGGGCTCCAGACTTCAGGCAGTCATTGGCTGCAAAGCATTTTCATCCAAGTATTAAAAAATTATGGTTATATTTACAATTATGTCACTTTTTCCAAATACCTTTGAGCCCCTGAAAATGGAGGTACTTTGTTGAAAATGGCTGTAATTCCTAAACAGTAAATGTCATATTTTTGTAGAACCTCTTAAAATGAAGCTGAAAGTCTACACTTCGATCTCATCTTGATTGTTTTATTTCAAATCCATTTGAGATTTTGAAGGCAAAATCACAAAAACCCTGTTGTCCATTGTCCAAATACTTCCGGACCTGACTGTATATAGGATAAGATTCTGAGATCATGAGCAAAGTCTGGGGCGTGGTCATGCATAAGGGGTGGGGCTATGTTCAGATAAATGTTTCTCATCGAAACTTGGTATACTGAATCTCTGTGGTAAGTGGATGTTTGATGATGACCTGTAAATAAAGGGTACAGTAAAACCTTTTTTTCCTATGCTTTGTCTCCTCACTCCCTAAAATTTTTCCTTTTGGACCATTTAGCTCCCTCCACTCAGATTTTTGATAATGCTTAATATTGCTTAATATGCAAAACATACTTTTGAGAATTTGGTGGCCATTGCATGTATGTACTAAAAAGACCCTACCTTCTGAATACAAAGTCAAATTTCTATGAACCTTACAATACATAGTCTGTAGGACACTCTCTGGCCACCCCTCAAATTTCATAAAAATTGGCCCATAGGGACTGATATAACCAAAAATGGATATGTATGTCCCCAACTGTTTGATGAAATTTGCTCTGCATTTTATTGGTTAAAACTGAAAACTTTATTTTTAAATTTTTTAAAAATTCATTTTTAATTAATACGTTAGGGGAAGAAATATAGCCTACCAAAAACTGCATACTCAGAAAATGGCAGACTTTTGGACCTGGTGTGTGTGTGTGTGTGTGTGTGTGTGTGTGTACCTCAGGACAGAATGTAACACCCCTGGTTTATATAGATCCTAATCTAGACAGTTTGTCTAAAAATCTGTTTTTGTATGTAAAGCTAACTAAAATTATGTGCACACATATAGCTAGGTCTAGGGACTTTTCTACTTGAAGTGATTAACACCAATAACCCACTCTGAAAGTCAAATAAGATGATTCTAGTGCCTATACTGTATGAGTGTGTCTAGCTTTTAAACCATACCAATGTTTGAATGACTTTAATAGTATGAAACGTTACCTAGTGTGCTTATTAAACAGACAGGCATATAAAACATCAAATTCACAATCCCAATCAGCATGTGTGTTCTGTGTGTGTATGTTTCAGTCATGATGCACTCGTACAGTACAGTAGTTTTAATAAAGTAACGCAGTTCATTTTACACATTCTAATAGGTGGTGGGATTAGACTCAAATATCAATTTCTCAGGCCATGATTCCAATCAAGATTAAATAAGTTGCACTATATTAATATTAAAAGGATTTTTCTTTTAATCTTTGAAAGGATTTTTACTGTTGACTAGGTTACTTTAAAAACATAGCGGTCATCAGCTAATCACATTGCAGCACACACTACACAGTTTTAGCATTAAGCCACCTTCAACAAATTTTAATGGCATTTTCATCTCTGGTTCCTTTAGTGTTCTATGCAAGTTAGTGAGAACTAGCTATCTGTGGTGCACTCTGCATATTGTGCTTGGCCCTGGCAGATTGCCATTATAATTTTCTTATTATTACTATTCTTTTTTTTCTTCACTAAAACACAATGTGCAGCCCAAGCCATAAGTCATGAAAACTTGGTCAATAGATAGTACTCATGCTGCTCATGCAAGTGAGATGGGCCGAATTGGACTAATGGTGGCGCTATAGCACAGGGTTCCCCTTCAGGAACTTGAGCTATGTCGAAACGCTATGGGAACCCCTTCAGCATGACCACGCTCTGAAGCACGTCTAATCAGTCCAATGGATGGGCGAGATGTCACGGGCGAGGTGACGTAGCGAGGCGGGGTGACGTAGCTTAAAAGCATGCATCATGCGCAGTGGATACAGCGGCAGCTTTCTGTCATTCAGAAAGCGCTCTGTGTGTGTCAGTCTGATTTTGTATTTTTTGTCTCTCAAAACATTATGCCAAAAAGACAAAACATGAGGGTGAGAGCATTTTGGGCTGTGTGTTCTTCTCTGCCCACGCTATATTATGGGTGGGGATACACACAGCCTGTGCATTGTCTGCTTGGGAGCAAAGAGGGAGCCGGCTGCCCGAATTGCGAGCATTTGCCGCTGCGTGCGCTTCGCTCCCAGAAGGCTCTCTTTGAGGAGGGAGCCTTCACTAGCATTCCCCGCAGTGCTGGCCCTGCTTCTGCTGAGGCAGAGCAGCGGTTACACTCATGGGGTTCGCGAATGGATTTGGTGGAGGGAATGGAGACGGGCAAGTCCCTTTCTTCTTCCTCATCCGCCGGATACATACGGTCTGTGCATTGTCTACATTTACATTTATGGCATTTGGCAGACGCTCTTATCCAGAGCGACTTACAATTCTCATTTTTTACACAACTGAGCAGTTGAGGATTAAGGGTCTTGTTCAAGGGCCCAGCAGTGGCAGCTTGGTGGTGCTGGGGATTGAACTCATGACCTTCTGATTAGTAGTCCACCATCTTAACCACTGAGCAACCACTGAGCTACCACTGCCCACTACCACTACCACTGCCCACGTTGTCTGCTTAGGAGAGGAGCCCGCATTGCGGGTGTTTGCCGCTGCGTGTGTGTTGCTCCCGGAAGGCTCTCTCTGAGGCACGCCGGAGCCTAACTTTCTTCCCCGACCTTGGCACCAGGGTGTACTGGGAGGCTTGCTACCTCTTCTGAGGTTTCCAGAGCAGCTAGTTCAGCCATCCCCTGCCGGTCCACCGCTTCAGGGCACTGAGCTAGCCGCTCTCATTACACCAGAGTCTTGAGAGACTGATTCCCTTAGTAAACTATTTGGCAGCATGGAACTTCTGCCAAATGTGTCTCAATGGGTCTTGCATACTGTAGAGAGAGGCTACCAAATCCAATTCAGTTCTCCAGTGCCTCATTTTTGTGGGGTTCTTCCTACTGAGCAGGCTCTGGTAATGGAACTAGAAGTAAATGCTCTGAGGAAGGAGGCCATTGAGGTGGTCTCTCTTCACAACAGAGAGTCCGGGTTCTACAGCCGGTACTTCATCGTTCCAAGCTCAGACGAGCCGGCGGTTCCTCCCCCGCCGCCCTCTAGCTCTTGGGGAACATAGCGGTACTTAGAGGCTCGCTACCTCTTCAAAGGTCTCCAGAGCAGCTAGTCCGCTACTTCAGGGCACCGAGTCTTGAGAGACTTATTCCCTTAGTAGACTATTTGGCAGCGTGGAAATTTCTGCCAAATGTGTTTCAATGGGTCCTGCATACTGTCGAAAGAAGCTACCGAATCCAATTCGGTTCTCCAGTGCCTCATTTTTCCGGGGGTCTTCCCACTCTGTGGGCCCCAAGCAGGCTCTGGTAATGGAACAAGAAGTAAACACTCTCTTGGGGAAGGAGGTCATCGAGGTGGTCCCTCCTCATGAAAGAGAGTCCAGGTTCTACAGCCGGTACTTCATCATTCCAACGAAGGATGGAGGGTTGCATCCCAATTTAGATCTGCGTCAATTGAATTGCTTGGTCATGCGACTGAAGTTCACGATGCTCACAATCAAACAAGTCTCTCAGATCAGCTCCCAGGACTGGTTTGTCACGATCGAACAAAAGACGCATACTTCCATATCTGTGTCCTTCCCCAATACAGGAAATTTCTGAGGTTTGCTTTTGGGGGGTGAAGCTTACCAATATCGGGTTCTTCCTTTCAGCCTGGCACTCTCACCCCGCATGCTGAATTATATCGACTATTGGTTGATTATTAGCTCAATCGGAGCAGGCGGCGATTCGGCATCGAGATGTCGTTCTTGCCCACATGAAGAGCTGGGGTTAAGACTAAACGCCAAGAAAAGTGTGCTTTCTCCAGTACAGAGAACCACTTATCTGGGCGTGGTGTGGGATTTGACCACGATGCAGGCATGTCTGTCTCCTGCTTGGATTGGTCGATCCTCACAGCAGTCACAAGAGTGAGAGAAGACCGGTCACTCACTGTAAAGTTGCAGAATCTGCTGGGTTTGATGGCAGCTGCGTCCAACGGGATACTTTTTGGCCTGCCGTACATGAGACCCCTACAGTGGTGGCTCAAGACCAAGGGGTTTTCCCCAAGGGGAAACCTGCTTCGCATGATCAAGGTCATGCGGCGATGCCTACGTGCGTTAGATATGTGGAGGAAACCTTGGTTCTTGTCTCAGGGCCCAGTGCTGGAGCTCCTTGTCGCCGCGTAATGCTAGCAGTGGATGCATCTCTCACCAGTTGGGGAGCGGTCATGAGTGGCCGTCATCTCACGTGGCACATTAACTGCCTAGGTATGATGGCCTTGTTTCTAATTTTGAAACACTTTCTCCCGGACCTAAGAGTTTGCCATGTGTTGGTGCGCACCGACAACACAGAGGTGGTCTCTTACGTCAACCACCGGGGAGGTCTGCATTAGGTATACTAAAATATATAAAATGTATACTGTAAAATATATACAAATATTGCACATGCGTAAATTGCACTTGATTATTGAAATGTATATATTGCACATTGATATAAAACCATTTTTATACATTTATATATTGTCCTTAACATCCATATACATTTATGTGCACATAAAAGTCTACATGAGTATACATAAATGCAGAAAGGGCATTGTTCTATCACACTCTCCAGTGTCACCCAAATGAGGATGGGCTCCCTTTTGAGTCTGGTTCCTCTCAATGTTTCTTCTTCATATCATCTATTTTTCCTTGCCACAGTTGCCTCAGTCGCCTCAGGCTTGCTCACTAGGGATAATTTTGTCTAACGTCTAGGACTGTTTGCATGTTTTTGTTTGTTTGCATGGGTTTCTGTTTCTTATGTTCTGTAAAGCTGATGTGAGACAATGTTCATTGTTAAAAGCACTTTACAAATAAAATTTAATTGAATTAACTATTATGGGACAATAAACATACCTAATAACCTCTCTCCATCTCTCTCCCTGTCAAGCTACACATGCTACTCCTGAGACACCAGTGATCCTGATCCCTTCTGCTCTCCAGACCTGCCTGTTCCATCATGATGCCATACTTCTGGTTGGAGTTCTCATCAATTGGAAATCACTTGCTGCTACTGAGGATGAACCCACATGGACAGCCTGAAGATCGTTGAGATTACTGAGGATGGTACCACTTAATAACCATGAAGATGGCTTTGGGCCACAATTCATATGAACAGTTATTCTATGAGCCACTTATGGCTTAGGACTACAATTGCTATGATAGCTTTAGGACTGCAATTGCCACAAACAATTTTGCACTCAAGTCTCCATCAGTGAGCAGTGGATAAGTTCAACAAGACAGACTTCATTTGCTTCATTTTCATTTCCTGGTTACACAGTTGCACTATTTGGCCATGTAGTACACAGTTATAGAAGGAATTTATTTAGAATTGCATTATCCATTGTCATACAGATGAGGATAGGTTCCCTTTTGAGTCTGATTCCTCTCAAAGTTTCTTCCTCATATGGTCTCAGGGAGTTTTTCCTTGCCACCATTGCCTCTGACTTGCTCATTGGGGAGACATTCATACATTTAAAATGTATGGTGTATATTGTATTGTATTATGTCCTGAATGCATTTATTTCTATAAAGCTGCTTTGTGAAAATATTCATTGTTAAAACTGCTATACAAATAAAATTGAATTGAATATTGCATACTGGATAATAAGTGACAGAGTGTACTGTGGTGTATTTATGCTTTTACAGCAACAGGGGTTATAAGAATGGTTTGAAGTAGTTCGCGGTCCTTAGCAGCCATAGGGGACTGGGGGAGATGGCAGCTACAGTTCTGGGGAAGAAGCTGCAATTTAGTCTATTTGTGTGGGACTTGATGACCCTGTACACTCTTCCCAGATGGCAAAGGGACAAATATTCTGTGTCCTGGATGGGTGGAGTCCTTGATGATATTGCTAGCCTTTGTGTGTAGTTGGCTAGCATACACGATATCCAGGTTTGGGAGCTCAGAGCCTATAATCCACTGTGCTGTTTTAAATATACGAAACAAGTCTTTGTGGTTTTCCCCAGTGCAGCTAGAATACCCCACTGTGATACGGTAGGTAAGTATGTTCTCTATGGTGCTGTGGTAGAAGTTCACTAAGAGCTGCGTAGGTAGTCTGGCCTACTTATGTTTCTGCAAAAAGAATATCCTTTGTTGTGCCTTCTTCACCAGGTGAGAGGTGTTGATGGACCATGTGAGATCTTTTGTTATGACTCCAAGCAACCTTGTCATTAACACTCTCCACCTCCTCTCCGTTTATATGCAAAGGGGGATGGGTGGTCTTCATAGATCTCCTGAAATCTTCAGTGATTGCTTTGGTTTTTGTGGTGTTCAGGACCAAATTATTGTCCATACACAGCTGAATTAGATGTTGGTCCTTCTCCTTGTAGGCTGTTTCCTCATTTCTTTATACGAGTCCCTCTGTGGTGGTGTTAGCAGCAAACTTTACTGTAGAGTTGGAAGAATGAATTGGGGTGCAGTCATAAATGAAAAGGGTGAAAATGGCTGGGCTGTGCACACAGCCCTGTGGTACACCTGTGTTTAAAATAAGGGTGGAGGAGGTGTGATTGTCTATTCTGACATGTTTCAGTCTGTTAGTAAAAAGTCCATAATCCATGAACAGAGTGAAGTGTCTGGGCCCAAGTTGCCTAAATTACATATGAGTTTATGAGGGATAATGATATTAAAAAGCAGAACTGAAAACAATGCATAGCATCCTACCATAAATGTGCAAGTGAGACAGCATCATCAGTTGATCTGTTTATTTGATAAGCTAACTGATGGCTATCTAGATCCTTGGGAATGATGACTTAATGTGTGACAGCATTAGTTTCTCAAAGCACTTCTTGATAACAGGGGTTAAGGCAACTGGGCGGTAGTCTTTGAGGCATTCCACTGCAGACTTTTTACACACAGGGACCATAGTGGTGGACTCAAGACAGATGGGACCAGTGGTGAGTTGTAATGAAAGGTTAAATACACTAGTAAACATCCCTGCTAGCTGGTCAGCACATGTTCTCAGTGTTCGGCCACATGTTCTCCTGTTGGGTCCTGTTGCTTTGTTGATGTCAATTTTTCTCACCTGATGATACTGTTGAAAAAATTGGTTCAAGGAATCAGGGAGAGAATGGTCATTACTAAATTGTGAGTAACTGTCCTTATAGTCAGTAATGGCTTTTATTACCTTCTACATGCTACAGGGGTTGTACTGCTCAAAATGACCTTCAATGCATCATTTTGTGCTTTGCCTCTCTGATGCCTATCTTCAGTTCTTTCCTGGCATTACTGTAGGCCAGAGTGTCACCTTATTTAAAAGCTGCATCCCGTTCTTTAAGCAGAGACCATACCTTCCCATCCAGCCATGGTTTCTGGTTGGGGAACAGTTTGATGGTTTTAGTTGTTAGAACGATCTCAGTGCAGAAATCTATGTAGGCCAGGACTGATGTATTGTGTTCATCTGGGACAGCTCAATTCAATTCAATTCAATTCAATTCAATTCAATTCAATTCAATTCAATTCAATTCAATTCAATTCAATTCAATTC
>CM074933.1:1808096-1819759 GCA_037576815.1 Pangasius larnaudii
GTGCATCACAAGTTATTTATTACATGTTGTTTATGCAGCTTGTTATTGGTGTTTATTACAAAATCCCAACAATCTTCTAAATGAGGAAGAAGAGAGATAAACTGATCAGGTGCAGTACTAGCTGTGAGGAGTTGTGAGGAGCTGTGTGGAGCTGTGTGGAGCTGTGAGGAGCTGTGTGGAGCTGTGAGGAGCTGTGTGGAGCTGTGTGGAGCTGTGAGGAGCTGTGTGGAGCTGTGAGGAGCTCGTTTTCGGATCGGATGTGTGTTTGAGAGAGATCTGTGAGAGCAGTAGTGTAAACGCAGCCGCATACAGGTGGCCCATTTCTTCATCCGTCAGACTTTCTACTGAGTGTGTGAGCGTGTGTGTGTGTGTGTGTATGATCCTCTGTCTCCCCTCTCATTAACACATGCTCTAAAATAGCACGTGTGTCCTCCGGCGTATCTGAGTAACGTCGGACAGTCCGGAGAGAAATCAAGGTAACGAGCTCCACGTGGACACGTGCACCCAGAATAGCAGCGTTAATGGGTCGACATGTCCGACGTCCTCTATTCGTGTGTGTGTGTGTGTGTGTGTGTGTTCATATGTGTGTATGGTCACTCACACTAAAAACTCCACAAAGTATCTCAGGATTGTTTTTTTAGCCATCCACATGTATACTGATATTTTTGAAAATGGTGTTTATATCTCCATCCACATGAAGATGCAAGAATGGTTTGAAAACCCTCGCGTGAGAACGCCAGCCCAGTAGACGACGATAAACTGTTACATCAAACGCAACAGTAATAACATTAAAGGATGCGTACTGAGCGTTAGAGAAGGCGAAATGCGGATAAACGTCAACATGACGTTTGAGATGAAACTGCTTGCGTGGGAGCGATGGATTCAGGAGCATTACAGCGCCGATTCTATCCCTTCTCCTCTCCATGGATCTGATGGTGTGGATGAATTTACATAACATGAATCGCAGGTTTATATTATTTGCACTCGTTCTAATACGTTATCGCTTCTATAGTAACAGCTCATGTACGGGAACTTGTACGGCGGACGCTCGATATAAACACATTTTAAAAATGTGTGTAATCATTGATATGGTGAAGTTTTCTTTAGGAGACTGGAAGGAGTCTCCAGTGTCGGTGCTTTGTAACGGTTAGTAATTTTTACCCTGTGGGAAAGTCTTCAGGACAGAGAAGTTTGCACTTTCTGGTTTCTAGGTAACATGACAAAGTTTTAGGAGAAAAAAAAGAAAGGCTGGTGAGGGAAAGACTGTTTACAGCTGCTATAACGTAAGTGAGAACAGGAACTAACTTGTTTCACGAATGTTCTGCAATATTAAATGTGACTATAGAACAGATTAAAGGTGTTTTTTTTCATTAACAAATGTAAAAATTGTAACTGTTGGCAAATTACTGTGCTATAAGAGGAATGACACAATAACGCGGACTGTATCACACCACCCTGGCATGGATTACGTTTCTATATTATGTTGTTTGTTATTCTTTGCATTATTTCTATTTGAACTAAACCCACATTTAGTCGTAAAGTCATCAGTAGACAGTCAGTTTTCATTTAAAATGACTATCGTAAATGAAATAATAACTATTCCCTAAGCAGTAGTTGTTTCTCGACATGCCATTGAACGACTGCCTCGTACGGGACTGCAGTTTGCCATCTGTTTTACTTCCTGGTTTTCCACATTTCCTGGATCCTGTTTTCCTCCTGATCCTGCTCTGCCCTTTTTATCTGTGTATCTTGAGAAGTCTTATGTCTTCCTCATAGCTCGGAGCTCACAAGTGGTAAGACAGTGTAGACACTTTTCGACTTTTACTACCCTAGAAGTTGGGTGAGCTGTCAGGTGTAATTACAGTGTAACTTAAGTCATACAGATCCATTTCCTAGTAGTTTCTCAGCACGTCTGAGGTAAATGTTGATATTCCTGACAATTCTGTTTAATTTCCACTGCCACTGTCTTTATACTGTCCATGTAAAAGACCTAGCAGCTGCATTCTAGCTAGATAAGTCTTAAATTTAGCCATATAGAGTCATTAATTAGAGATTAATCAAAATATCTGAGGGAAATGTTGATATTTCTGATGGTTCTGTCTCATTTCTATCATCACTAAGCCTTTACATTATCTGTATTTCTACCATCACTCTGTCTTTACATTGCATATATAAAATAATTAATGGCTACATGCTAGCTAGAAGAATCATAATTTTAGCCACACAGTACATTTTCTTATTATTTCTTATTAATTTAACAACACATCTGAGGTAAATGTTGATATCCCTCATAGTTTTGTCTCATTTCCACCATCACTGTGTCTTTACATTGTAAAAGACTTGGCAGCTGCATTCCAGCTACGAAATCATAATTTTAGCCATACAGTGTCTTTTCTTAGTAATCGTAGTAATTTACCAACCCCTCTGAGAAAAAATGCAGACGTTCCTGATAGTTCTGTCTTATTTCTATCATCACTGAGCTGTCTGTATAAAGAAATTTGCTACATGCTAGCTAGATAATTCATAATTTTAGCCATACTGAGTCTTTTTTTTTGTAATTTACCAACATATCTGAGGTAAATTTTGATATTCCTGATAGTTTTGTCTCATTTGCTTTGTCGCTGTGTATTTAAATAAAGGCTAGATACATCGTAATTTTAGCCATATTATGTATTTTCTTAATAATTTACCAACACATCTGAGGTAAAAATTATAATTCTAAACCTAGTTAGCATGCAGCATAACCAGCTGCATGCTAACTAGGTTTAGAATTATAATTTTAGCTAAACAAGAGTGTTTTCTTAGTAATTTACCAACACTTCTGAGGGAAATACTGATATTCATGATAGTTTTATCTCATTTCTCCTGTCCCTGTGTCTTTACGGCTACATGCTAGCTAGATAAATCATCATTTTTGCCAAACTGCATATGTTCCTACTAATTTACCAACACAGCTGAGGTAAATGTTGATAATCCTGATCAGTTGACCAATCAATCACTTTATTTATATAGCACAGTAAAAACAACACTATTTGACCACAACCAACTACAAATGAATAAAAATTATAAAAAAAAGAGAAAGAGACTGTCTAGGTTCAACCCCACAGAACCCCATAGACATCATTACACATAGTAATAAACTCTAAAACAGAACCAACCGAGGACACACCCTGGGTTTAGTTATAGAGAGATACCGGCAAACTGTTCCACAAACTGTTGCAAAAGCACGATCACTCTTCCACTTTAGCTTAGATTTAGTGACCATCAAAAGTCTCTGGTCAGATGATCTCCAACGTCAGAGAAATGGGTAGGTGCCAAGGCTCTAAAAACAAATACTAATATTTTAAAATCAATTCTATAGCATCCTGGCAACCAGTGTAAAGAGAGTAATACAAGGGTGATACTTTCATATTTACGAGAGTTTATCAAAAGTCTAGCAGCTGCATTTTGGATAATCCGTAGCCGATTCGTATAGGATATGCTTTTTCCTACGTAAAGTGAATCACAGTAGTCAAGATGAGATGAAACAAATGCATGTATCACTCTTTAAGCCAAAAGCCTTAGTTGGAAGAAACTTGATTTGACTGAAGAACTTTGATTTTAGTGCTGAATCAAATATAACGCCCAGGTTGTTCACCCAGGTTTTTTCTCATTTCCAGTGTCACTGTGCCTTTAATGCCTATGTGCTCACTAACCAACTAAATCCTCTGCCTCCTTTTCAGTAAAATAACAGCATAGCGTCCATGTTTCCCAGTTGCCTAGCAACAGTGTTCTGAAGACTTTGAGCACTTGAACAGGGAGTGCATCGTGTGCTTGCTTTAACGCATCACAAGTATGATTTGTATTCGAATGCACCAGTACTACGAATCTGCTCTCCTACCAAAGTGTGTTTGAACGAAAACATCTGCAGCCTGACCTACATTTACAAATCAAAACCGTATTACAACAAAGACTCTATTTACACGCAGCTGCAGAAGAAAGAGCTGACTCACACTAGCGCTGCGTGCTGGAGACGTTCAGCAAACAGGGCTGAGATTCAGATCCTGCTCACAGCAGTAGCCTGGGTTACTATTAGATGATGAGTAGAGATATTAGGTGTAACGTAGTCCAGATCAGGCTAACAAATAACACAAAACACTGGGAAAAAAACAAAGAACTATTGGGATCCAGTTGGATCTTCTATACGTATTTCAGCTGGAAAAAAACCTACAGGAAGCTTTGGTTGCAGTGTTATGAAGAAAAAACCATGGAAAAACATTATCTGGAATGGTGTACAGATGTTTTTTGTGGTAATAGGAAGCATTAGAAATGGAAACTATGTGTCATTTATGAAGCTTCTGGTCGGGTGTGTGATGTGTGAGCTGTGTTTTCATGGCCTGAGAGGTCAAACGGCGTTTGGATACCAAAACAATGTTCCTGTCGCTTTATGAAGTGTGTTAATCTACAGAAACATTCAGCAGTAACAAGTGGATTTGTCTTTTATTGTGACAATATTTAAAAAAAAAAAAAAAGTAACTATAAAGTACAGAATTATCTGGTACTTACAGAGAGCAAATGTCTGATATCTGACATCTATAATTGGTGTAAATCTGATAAAATGCTAAAATGTCTCATATACAATTTATATACAAGGCTAAGGAAGAAAATGGAGTATACAAAGCTAGCACAAACATTACAATTGGCAAGATACAAGATAATGCTTGCAAAAAGCTGTTTTATATATAGCAGCTAGCATAAAGCTAGAGCATACTAATTCAAAGGCTAACACAGAGTTTAAAAAAAACACAATATAAAGCTAGCATAAAGTATACAAAGTTCAAAAACTATCAAAAAGATGAAAATGGAAAAGAAACAAAAGATAGCATTAAGCTAGAGTATACAATGTTGAAAGGCTAACATAGAGCTGAAAATTGACAAGATGCAGAGGATAACATTGGAGTAACAATCATCAAGGTACTAAAGCTAGCAGAAAGCTAGAGCATGCTAAGTTCAAAGGCTAGCACAGAGCTAAAAAAAAAAAAAAAAAAAAAAAGCTCAATATACAAAAGCATAAAGTTGCAGTATACAAAGCTCAAAAGCTAGCATAAAGATGAAAATTTACAAGATACAACACTAGTATAAAGGTAAAAACCAGCAAGATACAAAAGCTAGCATAAAGTTAGAGCATACTAAGTTCAAAGCTAGCATAGAGCTGAAAATGACCAATTTTACAAAAGCTAGCATAAAGCTGTAGTATATAAAGTTTCGATGGCTGGCTCGTGAGTTTGTGTATATTTACATATAAGGAGACTCATGTTTTTATTGTTGTTGTTGTTGTTGTTGTTGTTTTAGCTGTTTGTGACCTTTGCCTTTTATGGAGTGTTGTGGGTGTGGCTAAATGTAACTAAGGTGTGTTGTGAACATGTTTGGTATTTTATGGCCGATCGGTGACATGAGTACGAAGAAAATCAGCGAAACTTTTGTAAATTTGACTGGAAATTTTTAGATTTCACTGCAAAACATTTAAAGAAAGTTTTATATTAAAAAAAAAATAACTGAGGCTCTATTTCACAAAAAGATCTAAAGTGAAGTAAATGTGCTAACCTGGTCAGTCTATAATCATGGCCTAGAACGTGTTCCTGTTGCCGGGAACCGAGAGTTTAATCCAGCAGGTGTGTGGAGAGATTATTTCTGTCCTGTTGGTTTGGTTAATGATCAACTAACATCACCTTCGGGTTTCTCTGAGGTGCCTGAATTTCTCCGTTAACCTTCAGCAGCTCTCTGAACACAAACTCTGCTACTCTCTACTGAACTGTTTCTATTTCCTATAGAATTAAACACTGTACATGTATGTTCACACCAACAGAACTACATACACGCTAACCACAGTGCTGCTGAATATTTCAGTTGTGTTGTTTTGTGCTATTTAGCAGTGGATATAGCATAGAGTAAAAGTTTATAAAGATTTCCATAATAAAGGTAAATGAAATCAATGAGCTTTACATGTTCAGCATGCCACGTTTGTAGTATGATAAACATACAGCACAATCTCACCATTTATATACGATATATATCACTTAGCTATTGTAACTAGCTAATTATTAGCATGACTAGCATGACGGTTCACATACCCGCGCCACGGAACGGTAGTGCAAGTTCAGAGCAATGTAAACATTGTGTTAATGGAGTTGTGTTCTCATGAAATTAACATGTTTTCTAATTTCATATTCGAGTATGCTAACTAGTTAGCAAGGATAACTTTAGCCATGTTTTAAGCAAGCATCAGGTACGTAGCAACTAGCTACTACATCTAGGTTTTTGCTAGCTAAATGCAAATTAAATGATGATGAAGAACAGCACTGACACATCAGATCATAAGTCTGAACATAAATCTTAATGTAAATCATAGCATAAACTTTGGAGTCTTAGCATAAATTTGTAAATAAATCAGTTAAATTTAACACAAATTTTAGCATCATTTTAATATATACTTATGTTAGCATAAATATTAGCATAAATTTGCATATAAATCCTGCTTGCTAGTCTCTTATACGTAAACAAACATTCCTGTTTACTGTTTATTGTTTACAATTTTTTAAGATCACGACATGAATAAATAAATCTGAGGAAATGTGTTTTTTTTTTTCAGGTTGTAATTTTATCAGGTGCCTAATAAAAAAAAAAGATTAGACACTTTGAAAACGTTTCTAAATACAGAAGACGTCGTTCCCTCGCACTTCGTGTGAACTCCAACTGTGTGCCAATATAACAACAGCCCAATTCACTCAGGACACACAGCGATCACATCTGTGTCCTGCCATTAAAATGCAGCATTTCAGTGTGTGTGTGTGTGTGTGTGTGTGTGTGTGTGTGTGTGTGTGTGTGAGACGTCTGTCGTTTACATTTCATTAGTTAATTACTGTTTGGAAAATGGATTTCTGAAAGCTGAGGCCTGATTTAGGCTTAACGACCGCAAGGGCCTTTTTTTTTTTTTTTTTTTAATTGTAAACACATTCGTCACCTGATTTCTCATTTATTTAAAAAAAAAAAAAAAAAGTTTTTTCCATTTTACTTGAAAAATTTTGCTTATTATGTCGCTATGAAAGCTTGACATTATGGAAGGAATAATTTGGACAAAAATAAACTGTACACAATGGATAAATACAGCTTATAGCTGGGCGGCTAAATAATTACAAAAAAAAAAAAACCACAAAAATACATCATGAGAAAAGTTAGTTTGATAAAGTTGAGTGCAAAAGTTTGTGCACCCCTGGAACAAACTTCAGCCTGATATTTAATATTCCTTCATTATCACATTATCAGATGTTCCTTCATTATCATAAGATTAAAAAAAATAATAAGTAATACATGATAAAATATTAAAAGTAAAAAAAAAAACTTCTTATGAATGTGATATAAATGAAAAATTCTCTTGATGCTGTCAGTTAAAAGATTCGTCTTCAACTGCAGATAAAGAGATGAATATATTTATGTGAAAAAGGACAACTTTATAACATAAAAAAAACACAAACGTATACAAATGGCTGCAAATAATATCAGCAGCATTGTGTAGGATCGTTTATAAGCATTCTTAAATTGATGTAAATTTTTAATAAACAAAAAACAATCAATGATGTATTTATAAATAATGTAATTCATTATAATAATATAGTTATAAATGTATTAAGTTATAAAGAATATTTTTTTTATCTGTTGCTTCCAGCAGTCTGCTTTCTTTTGTAATAGGACCTTAAAACCCTTAAAGGTTTCTCGTTTCCGAGCCTGAACGCACATTAACTGAGACGCTTTCGGCTCTATGAATGACTCAGAGATGACCAGAGAGTAATTATACACGCCTACGACCTTTTACTTAAATTAGATCCGTGTATTAAGCCCTAATAATGTACTGTACTTATCTTCTGAACAGATATCCTGGATCACAGCACCACCTGGAGGACACACACACACACACACACACACACACACACACACACACACACACACACACACACACTTGCTCTGTGCCGAGGCTGATTTCTGCAGATTGTTAGAGTCACTCTGGTTTCTTTTTCAGAGCAAATTTGTTACAATTAACCCATGAAGCTCGACACTCAGGAGCTAAAGAGTTAAATCGCATTTACACCACAGCGTGGCTGAAATCTGGACTCTGATTGGTCAGAAGGTGTTGATTCCTTTCCTATAACAGCAGCTCTGACAGTAGTGCAGGTTTATATTAATGTTGTTCTCGTTCTGATACGTTATCGTTTCTATAGCAACAGCTCAATCACAGGGACTCGTACGGCTCCATATGAACGGACTTCAAAAAGCATCGGAGTTTTATTAAAGTAAGGAGATGTTTATTTAACATTTATGGAAGGAGTCTCCAGTGTTAACAGTCAGATGTAAAGCTGTAAGTGAGAGGAGAAAGAGAGGCTGGTGAGGGAATGGCTGTTTGTAGCTGCTATAACGTAAGTGAAAACAGGAAGCTGATTGGTGAGAGTCGTACGACTAAAACAGGGGATCAAAAATGGCAAAACCAGACAATAATTGAGCAAAGTCTATGAAAAAAAAAAAACAGTGTAAATGTGTAATGCTTAAAAAAAAAGTGCACATTTGATCTTTTAGAAAATTATATGGTAAAAATTCTGGTAATAAAAATTCATATTAAAAACATTGAAGCTGTCAGTAAATTCTGGTTAAAAATAATTTTTCAACTGCATGAATTTTTTTAACCTGATTTTTTTTTTTTTTTCATTACAATTTCAGGTTCAGGTTCTGCTGTTTTAATTCCCTAAGAAATAGAATAAAAAGATTATGTGAGTGAACATAATTATTAACCAATAATTATAACCAATCAGTAATGAACACTTGCTAGCCCCGCCCCCAAGAACATCAAAACCCATCCATGTGGAACGTCTGATACGCAGATTTCTGAAGCCAAATATTCCTCAACGTGGACACACACACACACACACACACACACACACACACACACACACACACACACACACACACACACACACTTCAATTCAAGAATCAGTTCAATCTTATCATCTCTTATTCCATGCTGATGTTTTAATGAACAGTTTTGGTGATTGTGTTCTCTTCCCAAACCCAGAATCTTCTCGTTTATCTCGATTTTATGAGAGAGACAGATGTTTGTTAACAAAAGAACACGTCGAGCTTAAACGTTTCTTTTTGCTCATGGAGAAAGAACGGGATGATTGTTATCACATCATGTCGTGCTGATGTTCTAACAGCAGAGGGAAGTGATGCTTTAATGTCTGACTGAACACACACACACACACACACACACACACACACACACACACACACACACACACACACACACAGTATTTTTAGCCTGGTGTAGAAGAAAGGCTATTATTATCAGAAGCTACTTTGGAAAAAAAAACGTACTGTGTGTAAACACTGATTCGTTGTTCTGAACTGGTGTGAATTTATTCCTTTTGGTTCCTTAGTTTCGTGACACTTTTTAATCCTAATTTACAGTCAAACTCTCTAGTTTCTGTTTAGTGTCAATCTGCAGTATTGTTCTATTTAATTCTGTAGTTTAAATCTATATTTTTCTAATTTGGGCTCATTTCTGTACATCGTTCTATTCTGTAATGTAGCTGTATATATTTCTTTGCATTTTTTTCCAGTTTGCTTGTATGTTTTTCTGTTCTTTTTTGTTGTTTGTTTTTATTTTGTGTACATTCCTATCACATTTCTTTATGTCCTTCCTTTCTGGTATTTCTGTTTCCACGTGTTTATTAGCCTTCTTATGTACAGTTGGGGTCAAAAGTTTCCATACGCCTTGCAAAATGCAAAAAAAAAATAAGAGAGATCATTAAAAACTGCATTGTGTTTTTTATTTAGTTCTGCCCTGAATAAGCGATTTCACCTAGCAGATGTTTACATATGGTCCATAAGACAAAATAATAACTGAATTTACACAAATGAACCAGTTCAAAAGTTCACATACGCTTGAATCTTAATACTGTGTGTGTTACCTGGATGATCAACGACTGTTTTTATGCTTTGTGGTAGTTGTGCATGAGGCCCTTGTTCATCCTGAGCAGTTAAATTGCACCCTGAAAAATCCTCCAGGTCCTGCACATTCTCTGCTTTTCCAGAATCTTCTGCATATTTGACCCCTTTCCAACATGGCTATATGATGCTGAGATCCATCTTTTCACACTGAGGACAGCTGAGGGACTCGAACACGACTATTACAAAAGGTGCAAACATTCACTGATGCTCAAGAAGGAAAACACCATACAGTAAGAGTCAGGGGGGTGTAAACTTTTGAACAGGATGATCGGATGTTGTAAACTGTTATTATTTTGTCTTATGGAAAACATGTAAATATCTTATGTAGCTTCTGAAAGGCAGTACTAAATGAAAAAAACAAGATACATAAGACAAAATAATAACAGTTTGTAAACTTATGACCCCAACTGTATCTCTCTATTCTTTTTATGTGTCTCTTTTTTGTGTATTTTTCTTCAAATATGTTTAGATTCTGTTTAACTCGCTGTGATTCACTGTTGATTAGTTTGTGCGATCGCACAATTCCGCTTGTTCAGCTTTGGACTGAGATCCCTATACCCCACAGAGACAGATCAGCAAGGAAAAGGAGAGCAGGAGATTCATTTTAGAGAAGATGGTTCTCTTATGAGAAGGTCTCTTGAATGATCAAAGCTGAATGCGGAAAAAAGGAATTGGTACAAATTCTCCAGAAATTCATTTCACCACTAAGCTTTGGATTTAACTCAGTCGGTTAGTGATGAAAAATAATCCGCTGCTTAATCAAAATCAGAATCGGGATCACCTTTATTGCCAAGTACCGTGTGTATCCACGTACAAGGAATTTGTCTTGGTTTAAATGAGTCACAAAATAAAATCAGAAATATGATTTATAGCACCAAACACCAACATTCATCATCAAACACCAACATTCATCATCAAACACCAACATTCATCATCAAACACCAACATTCATCATCAAACACCAACATTCACCAAACCCCAACATTCACCATCAAACACCAACAGTCTCCATCAAACACCAACATTCACCATCAAACACCAACAGTCTCCAGCAAACACCAACATTCACCATCAAACACCAACATTCACCATCAAACACCAACATTCACCACCAAACACCAACATTCTCCATCAAACACCAACACTCACCATCAAACTCCAACATTCTCCATCAAACACCAACCTTCTCCATCAAACACCAATATTCTCCACCAAACACTGACACTCACCATCAAACACCAACATTCTCCATCAAACACCAACCTTCACCACCAAACACCAACATTCTCCACCAAACACCGACACTCACCATCAAACACCAACATTCACCACCAAACACCAACACTCACCATCAAACACCAACATTCACCATCAAACACCATCAAACACTGAAATTCTCCATCAAACACCGAAATTCTCCATCAAACACCAACATTCACCATCAAACACCAACTCCATTAAATACCAACATTCATCATCAAACACTAACATTCACCATCAAACACCAACATTCCATTAGTGGTTTTAAAATGATTCAATTTTTATTCATCTTATGATTATAAAACACACACACACACACACACACACACACACACACACACACACACACACACACACACACACACACA
>CM074933.1:1842658-1855158 GCA_037576815.1 Pangasius larnaudii
GTACACTTCAGTATTCTGTACACTTCAGCACTCAGTACACTTCAGTATTCTGTACACTTCAGCACTCAGTACACTTCAGTATTGTGTACACTTCAGCACTCAGTACACTTCAGTATTGTGTACACTTCAGTATTGTGTACACTTCAGTATTGTGTACACTTCAGCACTCTGTACACTTCAGTATTCTGTACACTTGTGTATTCAGTACATTTCAGTATTCTGTACACTTCAGTATTCAGTACATTTCAGTATTCTGTAGACTTCAGTATTCTGTACACTTCATTATTCTGTACACTTCAGTATTCAGTACATTTCAGTATTCTGTAGACTTCAGTATTCTGTACACTTCAGTATTCTGTACACTTCAGTATTCAGTACATTTCAGTATTCTGTACACTTCATTATTCTGTACACTTCAGTATTCAGTACATTTCAGTATTCTGTAGACTTCAGTATTCTGTACACTTCAGTATTCTGTACACTTCAGTATTCAGTACATTTCAGTATTCTGTACACTTCAGTATTCTGTACACTTCAGTATTCAGTAGTAGTAAGTATTTAGTATTATAAGTAGTGAATCATTCAGGAATCACAGCAGCATTGTTCCTGTGTGGATTTGAGAGAGTGTGAGACCCAGTGCTTCTGCTGTGAGCTGTAATTAAACAGATGCATCATGGGAAGAGAGGTTAATCCATTTCAGCTGTTTGCTGCTAATGAGGTGAGAGACGGCGCTATGCTAATTGCGCTTCATTTACAACTCTTATCAGCACTGAGTTAACATGAGAAACTAACACTGATGGTCTCACTGTGTCTACATGAAGTGTTCTCCTGCTCTAACACACACTAACTCCGGTATGTTAGAACAAGCAAACACACTGTCACAAACAGGAGTCGATTACACAGACGTGCTAAACACAGTGAGCCTCTCTTCCCATGATGCATCTGTTTAATTACAGCGCACAGCATAAGCACTGCGGCTCACGCTCTCCCAGATCCACACAGAAACACTGGTGCTGTGATTCCTGAATGATTCATTACATTTGAATGACTCCTTTAAGTGAATCGATCCACACAGGAGGAAGTCGTCATTCGGCTGATTCACTGTGAATGATTTGTTATTTTTCAGTGAATCAAAAGCATGAATGAATCAAACGGGTCTTGTTAGTTTACATCTTTTCCCACTGCATGTTGAAAAACAAGAACCAACAGAACCTTAAGTTCTAGTACATTTTCCACTAACATGAGAGACAACTGGAACTGTTACCATGACAACAGTAAAAGCAATCAGCATGAAATCATTAGAGCTCAAACTTGTCTGTCTTTAGCTGTCTGATTATCTGTATGTTTGTCTGTCTGTCTCTCTGTCTGTGTCTATCCCTCTGCATAATCTCTTCTTGTCTGTCCATCTGTCTTTCTTTATTTGTCTGTCTGTCTTTATCTCTCTGCCTCTCTCTAGCTGTCCATCTGTCTGTCTTTTTCTGTATATCTGTCTGTCTTTCTGTCTTTATCTGTCTGCCTCTGTCTGTCTTTTTCTGTATATCTGTCTGTCTTTCTGTCTTTATCTGTCTGCCTCTGTCTGTTTGTCCATCTGTCTGTCTGTCTACCTGTCTGTCTCTTTCTATATATCTGTCTGTCTGTCTTTATCTCTCTGCCTGTCTCTTTCTGTCTGCCTCTGCCTGTCTGTCTCTGTCTATCTCTGTCCATCTGTCTGTCTTTTTCTGCATATCTGTCTGTGTGTTTGTTTGTCCTTGTCTGTCTATCCCTGTCTGTCTGTATATCTGTCCATCTCTCTGTCTGTCTGTATATCTGTCAGTCTGTTTCTGTCTGTCTCTCTGTGTGTCTGTATATCTGTCAGTCTGTTTCTGTCTGTCTCTCTGTGTGTCTGTATATCTGTCAGTCTGTTTCTGTCTGTCTCTCTGTCTGTCTGTATATCTGTCCATCTCTCTGTCTGTCTGTATATCTGTCTCTCTGTGTGTCTGTATATCTGTCTGTCTGTTTCTGTCTGTCTCTCTGTGTCTGTATATCTGTCAGTCTGTTTCTGTCTGTCTCTCTGTGTCTGTATATCTGTCTGTCTGTTTCTGTCTGTCTCTCTCTGTCTGTAAATCTGTCAGTCTGTTTCTGTCTGTCTCTCTCTGTCTGTAAATCTGTCAGTCTGTTTGTTTCTCTCTGTCTGTCTGCCTGTCTAAGTTTCTGCCTGCCTGCCTCTGTCTGTCTTTGTCTCTTTGTCTGTCTCTTCCTGTCTGTCTCTGTGTCTCTCTGTCTGTCTGTCTGTCTGTCTGTCTGACAAAGATCATTAAGTATGAGCAGTTGATTCACTTATATTTTTGTAGATAGTTCCTCCTCAGTCTGAGGTACAGTTTAGTCCTCCATGTTTGCCTCCTAAATGGGACAGACCTTTTCTCTGGAGCACTAATGCTGCTCTATCTATAGGCTGCCTATCTAGGGAACCTCCTTCTGATTGGAACACAAGTGTGGTTACATGTTTGATTAGAATTAGATTAATCACTGTGTGTGTGTGTGTGTGTGTGTGTGTGTGTGTAGTGTAGAGTGCAGCAGTATTGATAGGCTCTTCACAGTTGAAATGGATTTGTGCAGCTCGGTGGGGGTAAAATGAAGCAGGATGCCTGGACATGGGGATAAAACACACTGCAACACACACACACACACACACACACACACACACACACACACACACACACACACACAGAGTGGTAAAACAGGGAATCTATGAGACTACAAATATTAGGAAATATTACACAGTACACTGATAAAAATGCTTAAAAATGTAAATTCCTGTGAAGTACAGTCGAGTCACCTAGCCACACCTCTTCATAATATATTTATTGTAGCTCCACCCCCTTTTACAATTGCACAACTCTGAGCCGGGGTGAGAAAAATACCAAGAAATAAATTCATGCTGCAATGAAATGGCGTTATTTTAAATCTGCGTTATGATTTTGTGATTGGTGGCGTAGGAAAATGCTACTACTGTCTCAAACATACATGCTGCTACACAACGACATGGCGTTGATGGACAATTTTTATTAGCTGCTGGAGACAGAGGAATGTGTGTGTGTGTGTGTGTGTGTGCGTGTGTGTGTGTGTGTGTGTGTGTAGGGTAAAAGAATGAAAGAGTATTGATTGTTGATTAGCCAGGATCTAATACGAGGTGTGTGTGTGTGTGTGTGTGTGTGTGTGTGTGTGTGTGTGTGTGTGAGAGAGAGAGAGAGAGAGAGAGAGAGAGAGAGAGAGAATAAAATCAAAGAGAAAGTGAAATGTAGAAAGAAAGAGAGAGAAATTTGTGAACGATTGTATTTTTAAAGGAATACAATATAAAAACGCAGAAAAGATAGGTTTGGAAAAGAAAGTGTGTGTGCGTGTGTGTGTGTGTGTGTGTGTGTGTGTGTGTGTGTTAAAAGAAGGTTTAGGAACCAGTTAATCAAAGACTCAGAGTGGAAATCCGTCTCTCTATTCAGACACACACACACACACACACACACACACACACACACACACACACACAAAATGATCACCAGCTGGAGTCAGTGCTGCTTTTAGTGAATGTGCAACACCAGCCTTAAGTGCTGGTGTGTAATTAGTAAGGAATAACACACTCCAGACTGTGCAGTTATAGGAAACTAATCAACACATGGGTGGTGTGATGTGAAGCAGAGTTACTGCTACCATCCTGAAGTGGATTATTTCTGTATATCTGGAGTGTGTTATTCCGCTTATACCACAGTGATGTACCAGCAATTCCAGTGTTTACTTCATTAATGAACGAACACGTTGCACGTTTTATCTGTTTACTTGTAATGTTGTGGAACATCCGAGATCCGAGTTAGTTCCTTGTCTAATGCACACCTTCTGACCAATCAGATTCAAGACTTCAACTGCGCTCACATTATCGCCCGATACATTCCGTGCCACTCAGTGACTGTATATACAGTGTGAGTGGACAACATGGCGCCTTTCACTCCTATGCAGTTTTGAAGCCTTTTTTTTTCTCTTTCCGGTCGAAATGGAAGTCGCCATCTTGTGAAAATTGGAGCCAGAGCATGTGTGATTAATGCAGCCATGCGAACAGTGGGTCCGCCTCTCGCCCCGCCCATGTTAGTGATGGACATACGTGTGGGTAGCGCGCACGCTGTGAGGTATCACCTGAAGTGCAAGTTAAAATGGTGCTTCGGCTAACTCAATGTGGTAAGAAAATGCTTAATTGTTGTCATGTATTGATTTTATTTTGTCAGGAAAGGATATTCGAGCTTCGAGTGAAGCCTGACTGACTGAGTGTAGCTAATGTAAGGGACGGACTGAAAACATAAACAACTCTGACAATCAACACAGCCTGTTTTTGTTCAGAAATAAATGGCTGCTCTCCATGATGTTCATCTGAGTCTGCATTTAAGCTGAACATCTAAGTGGAGAAGTGCGCTGTTCCGCTCCACTCGTTCTGTCAGTGGACTCCGTTTAAAAAAAAGGGGGAGAGACTGGCTGACCTCAGCAAGCTACTTCGAGTGTTAGCTAAGGTTATGAAATCGAGCTAGTGTTAGTCTGGCCACAGCTGGCCAGAGCTTCAGGTGTGTGTTGGAAAGTGTGTCAGGCTCGACTGTCATGTCCAGAACTGTCAATCATCTCATCAACCACGCCCTTTTTCTTTATCATCAAATAACTGCTATAAAGCGCATTTATCGTAAGGAAGAATATTGCGGGAGACATCGTGGTCGACTGAACTTGTCAAAACGACAGAATACTATTCCTGAAAATAATTAGCGGAGATGCAGCTTAAAATGGAAGTTCGGCCCGTTTTCCGTTCACTTACACGGGAATGGGCGGAGTTAAAAGCTATACTGCAGACAGCCAGTAGAGGGCCTCAGAGACATTCCTGCTTCACCTTTAAACCCCTGTTACAAAGACAGTAAGCGTTAAAGTGTCAGCGTGAGAAATGTCTGATTAAGAACTCAGAGCGTGAGCGCTGCTACGACGCTCGTCGAAAATCCACCAATAGGAGCTCGGCGCGTTCACGGGACAGCTTCACATACGGCAGTGCTGATGATGAAGCGTTAATGAAACGTGATAACGGACAGGAAAAAAAATCCTCCGTATCATCTGGAGCTCACTTTGTGTTTACGCGAGCAGGTCTCCCGATCGATGGCGTCAGCAGAACGCACTCATTCTTCTCTCGTTAAAGAATCTCCTTCGTTAGCAGACAGACAGTTCACTGAGAGCTCGTCCAGCCAGACGAGGACGAATCTTAACACTGCGCCGAAAACACGCCACAGTGAGAGTGATTACTTTTGCTTTGCTTTTCTGTAATTCCTCCATCTGGATGTAGGAGGAGCTACAGGACCTGATAATGACTTCCTCAGACCAGACAGAGAGAGAGAGAGAGAGAGAGAGAGAGAGAGAGAGAGAGAGAGAGAGAGAGAGAGAGAGAGTCTCAGTGATGCATCTCAGAGCACGGTTCTCCTGCTCAGTACTAAATCTCTCTCTCTCTCTCTCTCTCTCTCTCTCTCTCTCTTTGTGTGTGTGAAATTTCAGGCATGCTTGGATGATGTGTGTGTGTGTGTGTGTGTCTGTGTGTGTGTACTGGCTCTGCACCATGAGACTGATTTAACACTGCCGTAGGAACCTGCTCACTGTGACTCTGCATACACACTCACACACACACTCACACTACACACGTACACGCGCCCTGCACACATACACACACAATTGCTTACACACACTACACACATACACGCACGCACAGTCTCTTACACACACACTACACACACACATACTACACACACACGCTAGTGCATGCAGACTGCATCATC
The DNA here is from genome assembly GCA_037576815.1 of Pangasius larnaudii. NCBI lineage: Eukaryota > Metazoa > Chordata > Actinopteri > Siluriformes > Pangasiidae > Pangasius > Pangasius larnaudii. The sequence goes on from CM074933.1 coordinate 1,848,478, forward strand.
GGCAACGTGCAGGAGCTGTGCAGGAGAGCTGCTTTACTGTCCTGTAAGTCCTCCAACTGTGTGTGTGTGTGTGTGTGTGTGTGTGTGTGTGTGTGTGTGTGTGTGAAAGAGAGAGAGAGAGAAAGAGAGAGAGAGAGAGAGAGAGAGAGAGAGAATTTTTTTTGCTGAAATGGATTTTATGTTCACATTGCAGATTGTTTTGACGTTTATGACACGATGTGTATGTATTCATTGATATGCAAGAGAGCACGCTAAGATGTGTGTGTGTGTGTGTGTGTGTGTGTGTGTGTTAGAGAGAGAGAGAGAGAGAGAGAGAGAGAGAGAGAGAGTAAATGGATTTTCAAAAAGTAGGTTATTCCAGAAACAGCTGATTCTCTTTTTGCATGAAGCGCTCATCTGCACTCATTTCAGAAATTTGGAAATGTGTGTGTGTGTGAGTGTGTGAGTGAGTGTGTGTGTGTGTGTGTGTGTGTGTGTGTTCATTCAAGTTTTTTGCATGCATCTGTAGAAGAGCGAGGGAATGTTTATTTGGATCTCGTGTGTGTGTGTGTGTGTGTGTGTATGTGTATGTGTGTGTGTGTGTGTGTGTGTGTGTGTGTGTGTCTTTTGCTGTCTCTTTTCCTCTGCCTCTCAATATATGTCTCTCTCACTTTTTTCCTCTGTGTCTTTATCTCTCTCTCTCTCTGTCTCCCTCGCTGTCTCTCATTTTCTGTCTCTCTGTCCATCTCTCACAGTCTCTATTTTCCTCTCTCTCTCTCTCTCTCTCTCTCTCTCTTTCTCTTTCTCCATGTCTCTCGCCCACCGTTCCTCACATCACTACTTTATCGTACGGTAATATTTGGACCGTATCACTTTTCCCAGCGCCGTTCTTCCAGATGTTACGTTCACCACATCTGTATACTCCACTTAAACGTGCAAGCAGCTCATGAAGTGGGTTTATTCCGAGTTTCGCAGTTAGTCGTCTGATTTCTAGACTCTGAGTGTGTAGTTGTTGTGCAGTGTGTAGTTGTTGTTCAGCGTGTAGCTGTTGTGCAGCGTGTAGTTGTTGTTCAGCGTGTAGCTGTTGTGCAGCGTGTAATTGTTGAGCAGTGTGTGTAGTTGTTGTGCAGCGTGTAGCTGTTGTGCAGCGTGTAATTGTTGAGCAGTGTGTGTAGTTGTTGTGCAGCGTGTAGTTGTTGTGCAGCGTGTAGCTGTTGTGCAGCGTGTAATTGTTGAGCAGTGTGTGTAGTTGTGGTGCAGAGTGTAGTTGTTGTGCAGCGTGTAGTTGTTGTGCAGCGTGTAGTTGTTGAGCAGCGTGTAGTTGTGGTGCAGCGTGTAGTTGTGGTGCAGCGTGTAGCTCTTGTGCAGCGTGTAATTGTTGAGCAGCGTGTAGTTGTGGTGCAGCGTGTAGTTGTGGTGCAGCGTGTAATTGTTGAGCAGTGTGTAGTTGTTGAGCAGCGTGTAGCTGTTGTGCAGCGTGTAGTTGTGGTGCAGCGTGTAGTTGTTGTGCAGCGTGTAGCTGTGGTGCAGCGTGTAGCTGTGGAGCAGCGTGTAGTTGTGGAGCAGCGTGTAGTTGTGGTGCAGCGTGTAGCTGTTGAGCAGCGTGTAGCTGTGGTGCAGCGTGTAGCTGTTGTGCAGCGTGTAGTTGTTGTGCAGCGTGTAGTTGTTGTGCAGCGTGTCTGTGTGTGTGTTGTGTCCACTTTCCATTTGAATTCACTCTGACTGAGTTTATCTTTGTATCTGTGATGTATAAAGATTGATCAGATTAGTAGGTTTAGCTCTAAAAACACGTATCTCTACTTTTATTTTTCTTTTTTTCTTTTTTCTGTCTGCACATTTCTTCCCCCCATCCTTTCATCCTTTCTGTAGTCTGGTCTGTTTCCCGCGCACCAGTCCGCTGTGTGTTGAGATGCTTTTCTGCTCGCCGTGGATGTAAAGAGTGGTTAACTGAGTCACCGTTTCTTTTTTTTTTTTGCTCCATCCATCCATCCATCTCTCCAACCGTTCCCTCCACCCATCCATCCCTCTATCCTTCTAGAACCCCGTTCCCTGCTTTTATCCTTCATCTATTCATTCGTTCATCCACCTCTGCTCTGCGCGTATTCCTACATCCATCTGTTCATCCAACTTTCTGTTACTTCATCCACAGCCCCTCTTCACTTATCTCTCCATTCTTTTCCATCCCTCCATTCTTTTATCCTTCTCTCCTTTCATATATGCCCCTATGATTTAGTTATCCATCCCCTCCACCTCATTCTCGTTCTCTCTGTTTTTAATGAACGAATAATGAATGAATACTGTGTGTATTGTGTGTGTGTGGATGAGATAAGAATAAGCTGGGATTCTTTCATCACGCTCTCTCTCTCTCTCTCTCTCTCTCTCTCTCTCTCTGTGTGTTTCAGGAGGAGTTGTAGATAAAGATCTCAGGCTCTACCTCAGCCTGCGCTTTCAGAAAGGTTCTCTAGACCACAAACTGCAGCAGATCATCCGGGACAACCTCTACCTCCGCACCGTGCCCTGTGAGTGACCTTTTACCTCCTGACCTTTCACTATCTGACCTTTTACCTCCTGACCTTTCACCCCGACCCTGCTGGGGGTCATGAGTTAGGCGGAATGTTATGCTGGGAGTTTAGTTCATTTGCTGGCAGATCAACTTACAGTATTGAGGATTTAGTGTGGATTTTGGTTTAATTTTACACACTTCTGTATTCATCCATCCGTCCGTCCATCCATCCATCCATCCATCCATCCATCCACCCATCCATCCCTCCACCCTTCCATCCTTTCATTCACCCTTCCATCCATCCATTCATACATACATTCACCCATCCATTCACCCATCCATCCGGCCCTTCACCCATCCATTCACCCAACCATCCATCCATCCATCCATCCATCCATTCAACCATCCATCCATCCAACCATCCATCCATTAATTCACCCTTCCATCCATCCAACAATTCATTCCTCCATCTATCCATTTATTCATCCATCTATGCATCCATCCATCTGACCTCTCTTCATGTCTATCCTCATTCATCTCTCTTTCATCTGTCCTTCTGTCCTTTCCCTCCATCCCTTTATCCCTGAAACTTCTCTCTCCATTAATTCCTCGGATTGATATCCAATCAGTCCATTCCTCTCCATTTATCCCTCCATCACTCAATCCTCTCTTCCTTCACCCTATCATTTCTCCATCCTCTTCCTACATCATCCACATTTCTTTCCCTTCATCCATCCCTTCTTCTTGTTCCATCCATCCATCCCTTCATCTTCATCCTCCTCCTAAGCCCATTCATCTTTCTATCCTGCCCCTTCATTCCTCCATCCATCTGTTCTATCCCACAATCCTTCATTGTGTCCTTCTGCTGTTCATCTCTGTGCATCTCTTTCTATATTCTCTTCTTCTCCCTAAATCCACTCATCCCTCCATCCATCCTTCTTACATACTTTCCCTCCATACAGCCATCCTTCCATTGCTCTATTTATTCTTTCAAGCTTTTCATCCAAACTTGTCATTCTCTCTCCTTCTAGATCATCATCTCTTGCCTCTATCCATCTATTCATCCATCCGTCTACCTTTCCTGTGCTATATCCCTCCATCCTCTTTTTACATCCATTCAGTCATCCTCTCCCCTGCTCATTCACCTCTCCATCCCATTCCTCTATGCATTTATCCTTCTTTCCCTCTATCATTTAGTCTTCTCCCTTTACCTATTCATCTCTCTATCTTCCTGCTGCATCTATTCATTTTTCTGTTTCTCCATCCTTTCCTCCACATGTCCATCCCTCTAGCACTCCACCCATCTCTCCAACCATCCTCTTTCTACAACTCATCCTTCCACTTGTCCCTCTCTCCATCCACCTCTTTATTCCTTCATTTCTCCTTATTCCTTCATTTTTCCTTATCAGCATACTATTTTTCTTTCTTTATCTATCCATCCGTTCCTCCATCCTTCCATCCACCTCTCCATCTACGTTGTCCTCTGTGGTTAAATAAAAAGATAAGGATCATATAATATTATAAAAACATTGAGATTGGAGAGAGAGAGAGAGAAAGAGAGAGAAAGAAGGATGGGGCGACTCAGGAGAAAAAAAGAGCAAAGAGGAGACAGAGGAGAGGGGAAGGTTAACTGAAAGATGGATTGCAGGTGAAAATGGAGGAATAAGGAGGGAAAAGAGAAGAATGAGGTACAGGGGGAAGGAGAGAGGAAGAGGCAGAGGGAACCAGAAGGATGGAGTGAAGAGAAAGAGCGTTGCTTTACAAAAGGAAAGGCTGAAGGAATTAAGGAGAGAAGAGAGAAAGAAAAATATGTTGCCCCTGTGTGATTGGATGTTTTCTGATGATGTCATCCTGAGGCTGCTCTTCGGAATGTTCTGCAGAATTACAGCGTAAGTTACTGCATTTCTCACTGATAGAGCGCGGAGTGCTGAATCCTGCATTCTGATTGGTCAGAAGGTGTTGATTAATTCCCTGTAACAGCAGCTCTGACAGTAGTGCAGCTGACTGTCTTCAGGACAGAGAAGTTTACACCTTCTCTGTAACATGACAAGCCTTTTGTGTGTGTGTGTGTGTGTTTGCGTGCATGCGTGTGTGTGCGTGTGTGTGTGTGTGTTTGTGTGTGTTTGCGTGTGTGAGTACCATTTCTCGTGTGGTTGAAAGTAGCACTGCAGCTCTCAGCATTAATATTGATAGCGAGGAGCGCGTCTGTCCACACACCAGTGTGTTTTGTGTTCCATCACTATGACGCAGTGGTGCACAGTGTGTGTGTGTGTGTGTGTGTGTGTGTGTGTAACAGGGAAATAATGAGATGCTAAACAGCTCAGAGATCCAGAGCAAGAGCTTCACATTCTGTGTTTACGTATGTAAGTGTGTGAGTGTGTGTGTGTGTGTGTGTGTGTGTATGTGTGTGTGTGTGTGTGTGTGTGTACAAGTTCTGCTCCGGTGCATTCAACTCAACCAGAGCAGCAGCTTGACATGAGGAGGGGAATAAAACATACACAACTAAATGACCCCTAAAGAGCACACTCACTCACACACACTCACTCACACACACTCACTCACACTCACTCACACTCACACACTCACTCACACACTCACACACACACTCTCACACACACACACTCAGACACACACGCAGTCTTTCCTTCTAAACTGTTTTCCTATTTTCGGAGTGTCTGAGTTACTGCTCACTTTATGATGGAGGGAGAGAAAGAGGAGGAGGAAATGAACAGATGGAGAGGAAAGATGGAGCTTTAATAATGAAGGAGTATGTGGAAGGGTGGATGGAGGGATGGAGTTTTAAGATTGATGAACTAATGTAGTGAGAGCATGGAGAGAGAGGATGAAGAACGAATGAATGTAGAGAAGATGAAGGAATGATGTAAGGATGGAAGAAAGATGAGCAGGTGGAGGGATGGAGCATTAGGATATAGGAGAGGATGCAGAGGTGGAGGTATAGCGCATAGAATGAAGGGATGGATGAAGCTTTAAGGTGGGTAGATAGATGAGTACAAGGAAAAGATGAAGGGATAGAAGGGTGGAGGAAGAGTGTGGAGTGATGGGTTTATGGATTGATGAAGGAAGAAAATAGAGGATGATAGAAATAGGGGATGTAGAAATGGATGGATGGGTTGAGAATTAAGATTGATTGACAGATGAATAAATGGTAGACAGAGATGATGGAGTGATGGAAGAGGATGTAGGGATGGAAGAAAAGGATGGAGAAATCGAGGGAAAGATGATGGAGATTATGATAAAGAATGGATGGAAAGGACAGGAATGGAGGAAAAGAATAGATGGATGAAGGAAGAAAATTAAGATATAGGAAGACAATTGCGGATAAAGAAAATAAAGAAAATGAAGAGATAGAGGTATGGATAAAGAACATGGATGGATGGATGGAGAGATGAGAAGAAACTGAATAGATAGTAGTAGATGACAAAAAGGGTGGATGGATGGATGGATGGATGGATAGATGAGGAAAATGAAGATACAGTGGAGTGGATAAAGTGGATGGATACATGGATGGACTGAAGGATTAATGAATGGATAGATGACGTAAAAAAGCAAAGAAATAGGAGTAGTAGTTGACAAAGGGGGTAGATGGATGGATGAGAAAAATGAAGATACAGTGGAGTGGATGAAGAGGATGGATGGATGGATGGATGGATGGATGGAAGAAAAGGAAAATATGATGGCATGGATAAAGAGGATGATGGATGGAAGGAATAGATGGATGGCTGGATAGATGGATGGGTGGGGAAGGGAAGAAAATGAAGATATAGTGGAAAGGATAAAGAGTATGGATGGATGATTGAATGGATGGATAGATGGTGGAGGAATGCAGGAAAGGATGGATGGACGGATGCGGGAAAAAAATGAAGATACACTGCAGTGGATTAAGAAGATGAAGGGATTGATGAATGGATGGATGGATAGGTGGAGGAAGAGCGATGGTAAAGCTGGACGGAGAGCACTGAATGCATGCATGAAGGATAGACGGACGAATAGAACTGAATAGAAAAGAACAGAGGTATAAAGGGGTGCAGTTTGAGAATGGATGTAAACGAGGGAGGTGAAGACAGAGGTATAGAAGGAAGGAGGGATGAATAGAGAGGTGGAATGGGACAGGCGCCACAGGTCTGATGGAGTCCCAGTGGGAGAGACAGCAGTTGCCATGGCGACCCATTGGAAACTCT
>CM074933.1:1860158-1861199 GCA_037576815.1 Pangasius larnaudii
AGAGAGAGAGAGAGAGAGAGAGAGAGAGAGAGAGAGAGAGCATTGTGTTGGAGTGAGATAATGGAGAGAGAGAGAGAAGAAAGAGCGGATTAGAGAAAAAAAAAGAAAGAAAAGAAAAGGAGACAGAGGAAGAACTGTGAATAATTGGACAGTGACAGTGTGCAGTTTGTGTCTCTGATCTCCAGCGCGCTGGATTTCAAGCGAACGATGGCGAAATGTCAGCGCTAATTTGAGGAAATTCTGTTTATACACAGTTCCTCCTTTTAAAGAGCAAAACAATTCAGAGAAACAAACATAGCATTAAACAGCTGCTAGTTTAGCAGGTCTCCCTAGCGTATAGAACGGGACGACCACTGGACTAAAGTTCCTCTGCTTAAATTCCTGGACTAAAGCTCCTCTGCTTAAGCTCCTGGACTAAAGTTCCTCTGCTTAAATTCCTGGACTAAAGTTCCTGTGCTTAAGCTCCTGGACTAAAGTTCCTGTGCGTAAATTTGTGGACTAAAGTTCCTGTGCTTAAGTTCCTCTGCTTAAGTTCCTGGACTAAAGTTCCTGTGCTTAAGTTCCTCTGCTTAAGTTCCTGGACTAAAGTTCCTCTGCTTAAGTTCCTGGACTAAAGTTCCTGTGCTTAAGCTCCTGGACTAAAGTTCCTGTGCGTAAATTTGTGGACTAAGGTTGCTGGGTTGAAGTTCTCAGAGTAGAAGTCCTGTGCTTAAGTTCCTGGACTAAACTTCCTAGACCAAAGAGCCTAATCTAGAGCTCCTGGATTAATTTTCTTTGACCAAACTTCCTTGATTGAACTTCAGTAGTTAATGTTTCCGGGCTACATTTAAACTAAACTTGTTAAGACCTGTATTAAAACTCCCAGGCTTATATTTCTAGACAGTTCATTTCTGAGTTTGTGGGCTGAATTTACAGCGCTAAAGTTCCTGAGCTAATCTTTCTGGGCTGTAATTCTGCTAATTTCATAGGCTAAAGTTCCTATGCTAATGCTTCTAGGCTAAAGTTCATGTGTTCCTATGCTAATGCTTCTAGGCTAAAGTT
>CM074933.1:1894943-1897443 GCA_037576815.1 Pangasius larnaudii
GTGTGAGTGTGTGTGAGTGTGTGTGAGTGTGTGTGAGTGTGTGTGAGTGTGTGTGTGAGTGTGTGTGAGTGTGTGTGTGTGTGTGAGTGTGTGTGTGGGTGAGTGTGTGTGAGTGTGTGTGTTATGTGTAGAGCTGTGTATTTGATCTATAATGCTGTGAGTGAGAATTTCTTAGCCAGTGTAAATGAAGTTATTGATCAGTGTGTGTTGGGAGTGAGAGAGGAATCGTGTTTCTCGCGTGTGCTCTGTCCAGTGCAGTCACGTGTTTCTCGCCGTGTGCTCTGTCCAGCGCAGTCACGTGTTCTCATCCTCCGTGTCGTTGAGCGTCTCGAGAACACGCTACACGACTCCGTTTGTGTGATTTGGTGTAACCTTAGAGGACGTGTGAGACCGGATCCAGCGAGCGGATTATTGTGGCTGAGACTTTATGGATTTTATGAGCTCAGCAGCTCCGGATCCAGAGCGTTAAATATTAAACATGTTTGTGCGATATGAAACTTTACATCACGGCACTGCTGGATTCTGGGTTCTGATTGGTCAGAAGGTATTGATTCGTTTTCTGTAAAGTAGTGCTGCTGTAAAGCTCAGCCTTATATTAATGCGCTGGTTCTAATACGTTATTGTTTCTATAGCAACAGCTCATTCACAGGGACTCGTACAGCAGACGCTCCACATAAACGGATTTAAAAAAATGTTGATATGGGAAGTTTTTCTGTAAGAATGCTGTGACGTTCTTTAATGAATAAAAGTTGTAATTGTTGGTAAGTTGCTGTGGTATAAGAGGAATAAAACACACACACACACACACACACACACACACAGTGTTTTATTCCTTATTTAGTTTATTAAACATCAGTAACTTCCTAATGGGCGTGGTCTAATATGCTAATGATTTACTTGCTAGGTTAAATGTAGCTCACTGGTTTGCTTTAGCTTGCTATGTTAGCTTAGCATAGGCATCATGATTGGTGAGGGTGGGGCTTACATGAACGTTATCCCAGATTAGCCCCGCCCATTCTACTTACAAAGGGTGTAGTTCATGTAGAAGTTGAAAAAAATGAACATCAGTTCAGACTGCAGATTGTTTGTTCCTGTTACTTGATTGGCCGTGTTTGTGACTGGTTTCCTGCTTCCTGCTTGGTGTTTGTCACTGGTTTTCGTGGCCTGTGATTGGTTGACAGATAACTACTACGGCACACCCAAACCCGCGGCGGAGGCGAGCAGTGTGCTGCTGATCCCCGGCTCCATCCCAAACGCAGCCAGCAAACGCAGACGCAACAAATCCGTCAGTAACATGGAGAAAGCCGGGATCGAACCACCTGAGGAGGAGGAGGAGGAGACTGCCGTCGTCAACGGCAACGGAGTCACCGCCACACCAGGTGATGAGCGCACGCAGACACACACACACAGACAAATACACACACTGAGGGAGAGAGAGAGAAAGAGAGAAAGATAGATAGATAGGAAGAAAGACAAACAGATAGATATTTAGAGAGAAAGGAAGCAAGAAAAGTAAAGACACAGACAGGTAGAGCGACAGATAGACAGATCGGAAGAGAGACAGATGAAGAGACAGATAGATAAACAGACATGAAGAGAGACAGGTTGATAAACAGACAAACAGAAATACAGACAGATATACAGACAATTAGACAGGCAGAAAGACAGACAGACAGGAAGAGAGATGGAAAGGTACAGAGACAGACAGACAGAGACTGAGAGACAGACTGAAAAATAGACAGACAAACACAAACAGAGAGAAAGACAGACAGACAAACAGAGAGGCAGACAGAGACAGAAAGAGACAGACAAACAAAGAGAAAGACAGAGAGAGACAGACAGAAAAATAGACAGATACACAAACAGAGAAAATGAACAGACAGAGAGAAAGACAGACAGAGAGAGAGTTTGATTGAAAGATGGCTCACATTGAAAAAGGAGGATGAGTTTGTTATTGATCACTACAGCAGTGTGTGTGTGTGTGTGTGTGTGTGTTTTGAGTCTATCAGCTCAACAGAAAGGTTATGACCTTCATGTCACCTAGCGTCTGTTTCTGTTCCAAATCCTCACTTGATAACAAGCGTTGTCACAGCTGTATCCTAGCAACCGCCTCAGCATCACGGAATCACACACTCCAGATTCCTCCACCTGTTCATCTTCCAGACAGAGAGAGACAGACAGAGAGAGGGAGACAGACAGGGAGACAGACAGAGAGAGGGAGACAGAGAGACAGACAGAGAGAGGGAGACAGACAGGGAGACAGACAGAGAGAGACAGAGAGGGAGACAGCGAGAGACAGAGAGGGAGACAGAGAGAGAGAGACAGAGAGGGAGACAGAGAGAGAGACAGAGAGAGGGAGACAGAGAGGGAGACAGAGAGAGATAGAGAGAGGGAGACAGAAAGAGGGAGACAGACAGGGAGACAGACAGAGAGAGACAGAGAGGGAGACAGAGAGAGACAGAGAGGAGACAGAGAGAAACAGAGAGACAGAGAGGGAGAC
>CM074933.1:1899943-1912298 GCA_037576815.1 Pangasius larnaudii
TCAGGAGATCAGGTGAGGAGATCAGGAGATCAAGTCAGGAGATCAAGTCAGGAGATCAGGTCAGGTGATCAGGATACCAGGTCAGGAGATCAGATGTGGAGATCAGGTCAGATGATCAGGACATGAGGTCAGGAGATCAAGTCAGGAAATCAGGTCAGGTGATCAGGATACCAGGTCAGGAGATCAGATGTGGAGATCAGGTCAGGTGATCAGGACATGAGGTCAGGAGATCAGGAGATCAGGTCAGGAGATCAGGTCAGGTGATCAGGACATGAGGTCAGGAGGTCAGCATACAGTGAAAAAAAAGCAATCAAAATGAAAGAAGCAGAAGGAGATGAAGAATCTGATAAACACAGAATCTAAGGCTCGGTATGTCGAGGGGCAAAACTCCAGGGCTACGTCACTTCAGATGTGTGTGAGTGTGTGTTATTCATGTGTGTGAGTGTGATTGCGTGACCTTGAAGGTGGAAGTGAGTGTGTGTGCTGGGAAGTGCAGTCCCGGGCGGCCATGTTAGGATGCTGTGAGGAATTCTGGGAATGGAAGTTCAGTGAGAGAGCTGTAACATTAACACACCCTGAACCAGCAGCTTTAAACAAATCAACAAACACACTAACAAGTGTGCAAGTGAGCGTTCTCTTTCTGCCACACCATCCATCTCTCTCTCTCCCTCTCTCTCTCTCCCTCTCTCTCTCTCTCTCTCTCTCTCTCTCTCGCTTTTTTCTTCCTATTGAGAGGCCACGAGCTAATTGAATGTATCGATTGCAGTTTTCTTAACCTGAACTCTTTTAGAGATGATCACAGGGGATTCTCTCTCTCTCTCTCTCTCTCTCTCTCTCTCTCTGTTCTGCAGTCACAACACTAAGACGACATCATGGTTAGATCCGCGGCTAGCAAAGAAAGCTAAACCACCAGAGGAGTGCAACGAAGACGGTGAGTCTTTCTTTCTTTCTTTCTTTCTTTCTTTCTTTCTTTCTTTCTTTCTTTCTTTCTCTATTTTCCTTCCCTCCTTCGTTCTTTCTTCTTTTCTTTCTTCCTCTCTTCATATATATATATATATCTTCCTTCTTAAATCTTTCTTTCTTTCTTTTTTTCTTTCTTCCTCTATTTCTTTCCTTCCTTCCCTCCTTCCTTCTTTCTTTCTTCCTCTATTTGTTTCTTCCTCCTTTCATATATATCTTGCTTTCTTCCTTCCTAAATTTCTTTCTTTATTTCTTTCCTTCCTTCCTTCCTTCTTTCCTAAATTTTTCTTTCTTCCTTCCTTCCTTCTTTCCTAAATTTTTCTTTCTTTCTTTCTTTCTTTCTTTCTTTCTTTCTTTCTTTCTTTCTTTCTTTCTTCCTACCTAAATTTCTTTCTTTCTTTCTTTCTTTCTTTCTTTCTTTCTTTCTTTCTTTCTTTCTTTCTTATTGAGGTTGTGTATACTGGGTCTGTTTTGTTTATTTTCTGTCTGTACTTTATCAGTAATGGGAACGTCAGGATTGTAGAATATACACTAAAGCCATGATATAAAACGTACAAAACTGTTTTCTCACTAAAGCAATGTTTGTGAGACAGGAAATGACATCATCACGTAAAACGGGTTTTATATCGATGTGCCGATTTGGTGGATGAGTTTCAGGACCAAACGCTCTCACTTTGTTGTGTGTGTGTGTGTGTGTGTGTGTGTGTGTAAATTGCACTTTGCTGTGTAAATAAGAATATTAGGATCTGCTGATTGGATCTGCTGTGTGTGTGTGTGTGTGTGTGTGTGTGTGTGTGTATGTGTGTGTGTGTGTGTTTTGCGTCTGTTAGCTCAGAGTTTTGCTTAGCGAGGAGCTTTTGGATTGAGTCTCCTGACAGCCCTAGTGACAGCTCTGCATCACAACGCTTTTTTCTCTGATGGAGAGAATAACCCCCCCCCCAACCTGCCCCTGCACCCCCCCCCCCCCACCCCCATCTGCCCCCCTCTCCTCCATTTCACTCGGTTTCATCATTCTGCTGAAGCTCGGGATTCTGGTGACGGACAGTGGAGATGAGAAACAGCACAACGTGTGACGCAAAAACACTCAGCGTTTATATCAGTGCGGCCAAGACCACGGCGTTAATAAAGCCATAGATTATTGTCGTAGGAAATTTCGGTTCCTGCAACGTTCCTTCTGACAGGCGTTAGAAAAAATAAAACCCCACATTTTAGTGATTTAGTGAACTGTAGTGTAACTTTGTGTGTAATTAGTAATACTGCACGTGTAACACTCTGGGAACATGATAAAGCTGAGGCTTATTACAGCTCACATTCTCACAACATTGTAAGAACGTTTTTTTTACGTTACAGATGAACATTCTTGAACACTGAGTGCGTTCTCACGCTACGATCTCACGCTATGTTCTCACGCTACGATCTCACGCTATGTTCTCACACTTCGTTCTCACTAGCTAGCAACGTGTTCATTTCTACGTACGTCACAACAAGATTTCAGAAAAGAAACAACAATGTTTTAATTTAGATTTTCTCTGATTAAGTACGACGCATTAAAGCAACAAATCCAAACGATTCCTCGGATTTTATTCAGCAAACTGATAAACACAGGCTGACCAGGCCACGCCCACGCCCACGCCCAACTAACATTGTTAGTGTGAATGTAGGGTCTGTTGGCTAGAAAATCTCATGAATATACATGATTATGCAAATTTTGGAAACTCCCCCCATACCCTCCTACAATCACATATACCCTAATATTGCTAACATTAGCTTCGTTAGCAAGTTGATAAGGTAACTTCTAGCTAGCTCAGGTGGACAGAAGCAGGATTTTATCATCAGAGTCTCGATTTCCATCCTTACATTTTATCACTGATTTAATGTTACCATGACAACCACCATCTGCTCATAACTAAAAGTAGCGACATTACGTAGCTAGCTAGATAGCTTTTCAGACACTGTATCATCATCATCCTCCTCTCAAAATTTGCATATCAGATGTAATTGGTTTGAATTGGAAGTTTATAACTTTATGAGCTAACACATATCCTCGCCAATAAATCTTTTTTTTTTTTATACGAACCCCCTGAGAAAGTTTGTTTTATATGAAACGTTTGGACTTTAGCGCAGTGCACCAAACACCAAACAGTTACATAATCCGAATTAGTTCATTCTTTTATTAAAACTGACAAACATGGTGGAAAAATTGTTCACATTAGCGTAGGAGTTGTTGTCTTGTAGCTATCTGTTATATACGTGTTCATATTTGTGCTAATTACACAGGTGATTAGCGTATGTGGCTACTTTGCTAGTTGTTTAGTGTATTTATCAGAAATAAAAACATCTGCCGCTAGTTCAGGATCCATCCTCAGGTAACTCGATAAACTAGTGAGCGATAGAACATGAACAAGTGTCACACACGCTAACGGTTTATCCTGATAGAGTATCTGATGACGCTGAAGAGCCGGAACGTGACACGTGTCAGTTTTCCTCGTCGGGTTGAAACGCTGCTCAGCGAGACAGGAAGGATGTGATTACTAAAGCAGCTAATCCTGAAGGAAACACGGCTGCCTGTCCTCTTCGCTCTCGCATCTTCAAAGGTCAAGGATTTTACCAAACGCATGTGAAATGAAGGATTATGCAGATCAGCTGCTGATAATTGGCTCGGAGTTTCTTCATCCTGGATTTTCTGGGTTTATTTAAAATGTTAACATGTGCTACTTTTCTCTCTTCACACTAATGGGTAAGAGAGAGAGAGAGAGTGTGTGTGTGTGTGTGTGTGTGTGTGTGAGTATGAGAGCGGAAATCAGGCACCGTGAAAGAGCCCTCAGTTCAGCCCGAGAGGCTTCTGTCCGGGGTTGCTATGGTGATGGTTTCCGGGGCCGAGGGAATACAAAGCGTATGTGTGTGTGTGTGTGTGTGTGTGTGTGTGTGTGTGTACAGTACACACAAACACACACACACACACACACACGCACGCACACATACACATACACAAACATAATAAAATGCTCAAACAGCAGCAGAATCACTCAGCAGACCCATCTATGAACTGTCCTTGTGGGCGTGGTCTAATATTCTAATGAACACGCTTGATTGACAGCCATCTGTCTGAGACTCCTCCTACAATGTCATTTGAGCAACTAAATCAGGATCCATGTAACACTTGATGGGTTAACTTTCACTCACTAGTTTAACTTTCACTCACTAGTTTAACTTTCACTCACTAGTTTAACTTTCACTCACTAGGTTGACTTTCTTTCTTTCTTTCTTTCTTTCCCTCCCTTGTTTCTGATGTAACATTCACCTCTGGTTCCTTTTCGCCTGTTCTCTTCTGGTTCTCCGGTTCTCCCTGCTGATGGCTGATTGCGGTGTGTTTTTCAGAGCTTCCGTACGGCTGGGAGAAAATCGATGATCCAGTTTATGGCAGTTACTATGTGGAGTAAGTTTCTGTTTCTTCTCTTTAGAAATCCTCAGCGCTTCAGTAAATCTGCCAAAAACAAATCTATCATTTTTACATTAAAATGTAAATTATTGGAATTACTGAAGTATTTTGTACTAAATTCAGGTAAATTCAGGTAAATACTTTACAGGGTTACATTGCATATTATTTTGCAAGTGCTCACAAAACTAGAAGAAAAAAAAATGGATGTAATGTTTACATGAACTGATTGCATACTAATGTGGGGGCGTGGTCTTTGAACCTGATTTGCATATGTATATTGTGTTTCTCAGCCAGGTGTGTGTGTGTGTGTGTGTGTGTGTGTGTGTGTGTGTGTGTGTGTGTGTGAACCCTGATGTGAGTGCATTACCCTATGAGAGTGCTACTGATGATAAATGATGTGTGGAATCATTTAAGCTCTCTTGCATGAAATAAAGAAGTAAAAAGTTTGATTTGTTTTATTTGGGCAACAGTTAACCATTTAACTCACGTTTGAGTAAAATTTGCTAAGAAAAAAAAACCTGCTAATGGGAATAATCCTTGTTCCTGTGTAAAGCTCAAGTAAAACATGCTTAGTTACATTTATTAAGATTTTGTGTGAAAATTGTTACCAATTATATCGAGTCAATTTCACTCCAATATTTTTTTCCCTAATATTTGCATCCAAGTCTTAGTGGAGGTTATTAATTTATTATGTCACTGAGACAGCAGCAACTCAGCTCCTCATCTCATTCAGTTCTGTGTGTGTGTGTGTGTGTGTGTGTGTGTGTGTGTGTGTGTGTGGGTGTGTGTGTGTGTGTGTGTGTGTGTGTGTGTGTGGGTGAGTGTGTGTTAATTATTGTATTCTGTGTTAAGTCTTGGTGTTAATGATGATGATGGTATTTAGTGGTACATTTTGGCACCTGTAGATGAATGCTGGTGTTTGAAGGTGAATTCTGGTGTTTGAAGGTGAATGCTGGTGTTTGAAGGTGAATGCTGGTGTTTGAAGGTGAATGTTGGTGTTTGAAGGTGAATGCTGGTGTTTGAAGGTGAATGCTGGTGTATGAAGGTGAATGCTGGTGTTTGAAGGTGAATGCTGGTGTTTGAAGGTGAATGCTGGTGTTTGAAGTTGAATGCTGGTGTTTGAATGTGTGTATTGGTGTTTGAAGTTGAATGCTGGTGTTTGAATGTGTGTATTGGTGTTTGGAGATGAATGCTGGTGTTTGAAGTTGAATGCTGGTGTTTGAATGTGTGTGTTGGTGTTTGGAGGTGAATGCTGGTGTTTGAAGGTGAATGCTGGTGTTTGTTGGGGGTAAATGTGACTGTTTGAGAGTGTATTAGGTTTAAAACACTTAAGATTTCACCATTAGTATTTTTGTACTGTCTCTTTTTTCCTGTGCTTAGATGATGTGTGGGAGTCTGAGAGAACTCCATCTGCTCTGAAATCCTGTAATATACTGTAAATTTCTGTCCTGCAGCCATAATACGAGAGGCATCTAATCTGCATGAATCTGTTTATTAGGTAACAGAGTGCGCGCGAGAGAAATCCATTATATATGTAATAATCCTCCTCACGTCTAACTTCAGTCAGAGCTACAGTCTGCTCCCAGACTGAGAACACTGACGGTTCCTGCCAACTTCTTCTCCTCTGCTTCATTTTCTCTCGGGTTTCTGGCACAGTATCAGCGCTAATGTCTCAGAGAGGAACTCGAAGACAAATCTGATCAGCAGCAGCAGCATTTAGATTTTAGGGTCCTGGAGTTTAGTGGGGAGTGGTGTTGTTTGATGGTGAGTCTTGATGTTTGTTAATTATGGTGTTTATTTGAGAGTGCTGATTTTGTTCATTATGTTGTTTGGTGGAGACTGTTGGTGTTTGTAAATGATGGTCTTTGGTGTTGGCTGTTCATGTTTGATGGTCAGTGCTGGGGTTTGTTAATGATGGTGTGGGGGATGTCAAATGTGGTTGTTAGTATAGTAGTGATGATTAGTTAATGGTGGTGTTTGGTGGTGATTGTTGTTATTTAATTATGAATTTTTGTGATGAATGTAGATGTGTATTAATGATGGTATTTGATGTTATTTAATTGTTGTGTTTGACAGTGGTGATTGTTATTTGATTGTAGTGTTTGTGTTTCTTAATTATGGTGCTTAGTGGTGAATGTTGGTGTGTGTTAATAATGGTATTTGATGCTATTTAATTGTGGTGTTTGATGGTGGTGATTGTTGGTGTTATTTAATTGTAGTGTTTGTGTTTCTTAATTATGGTGCTTAGTGGTGAATGTTGGTGTGTGTTCATGCTGGTGTTTGGTGGTGGCTTTTGTATTTTGTTCATTTTAAGGTTTGGTGGTGATTGTTGTTGTTATTTAATGGTGGGGTTGGTGTTAGTTCATTCTTGTTTTTGTTGATATATGTTGGTGTTTATTATTTATGGTGCTTAGTGTTGAATGCTGGTGTTTGTTAATGATGATGTTTTTGGGGGCTGTTGCTGTATGCTAATTGTACTGTTTGGTGATGAATGTTAGTGGGTGTTAATGATAATATTTGATGGTGAATGTTGCTGTTTGGTGACCCTTGGAAAACAGGAAGTAAACAAGAGGGTCATATGATACATCGAGAACCCCTGTCCGATTGTTTTGTCCTTACTGAGGGTTCTGTCATGTTTAATAAGGAACTAATCACTCACTATCTTTTTTATTGTCTCTACTGTAATTGGACGCTTCTGCATGTACGTGTCAGAGGCCCGTAACCTGTTTGAATCCATCAAAAGGTCATTAGAAGGCATTTAATTAGTCAAATGGCACATTAGGCGATGCTCTGCGTTGGATTTGTGCTCTGATGTCTCTGATCTGAGGCCATTCATCAAATTTATATGATAATGTAAGTCGATTAATTAGCGATTATGTAGAGGTCAGTGTGTGACTGGTCGAAATCAGTTTTTCATTAATTGGTCATTAGGTCTTTAGTGTTGATTCTTTTTTAGCAGCTCTTCTTTTTCAGCACCACAGATTGAGCTGTTCTCTACTGTATCTGCCTCAAAGTCATTCTCTTTTAATCTGCACAGAAAAATAAATATTAGCCAACATTTTCTGCCTTTTGGGAATTTACTGGCTGCAGGTGGATTTACACGCCAGAACTCATCAATACTCAACCTGTCTCTGTGTTTTCCTCCCTCTCCCTCCCCCTCTCCCTCTCTCTCCCTCTCCCTCTCCCTCTCTCTCTCCCTCTCCCTCTCTCTCCCTCTCCCTCTCCCTCTCCCTCTCTCTCTCCCTCTCTCTCTCGTGCTGTCTCTTTCAGTCATATAAACAGGAGGACTCAGTTTGAGAACCCGGTTCTAGAGGCTAAGAGGAGACTGCAGATGCAAAGCCAAGGTCTTTCCTCGCTTCCACTGCCTGCTATATACAGAGGTATATTAATCTGTAATACACACACACACACACACACACACACACACACACACACTGTTACATTACTCTCCACTACACACACACACACACACACACACACACACACACACACACACACACACACACACACACACTCTGTTACATTACTCTCCACTACACACACACACTGTTACATTACTCTCCACTACACACCCATACACACTGTTAAATTACTCTCCACTACACACACACACTGTTACATTACTCTCCACTACACACACATACACACTGTTACATTACTCTGCATTATACACCCATACACACTGTTACATTACTCTCCACTACACACACACACACTGTTACATTACTCTCCACTACACACACATACACACTGTTACATTACTCTGCAGTATATACCCATACACACTGTTACATTACTCTCCACTATACACACACAGTTGTATTACACACACACAATTCACTTTATCAACCAAATAAAGACCATTATCATTCATCATCACTGTCCAAACCCTGATTCACTATATAGTGCCTGTGTAGTGTCTCTGGTCAAGAGCATGGTTTTGGAGACATTATATTCATCAACCCTTCAGTAAATGGTATTTACTGTGGTATTTAGTGAATAGGTGTGCTTGGTTTCCTCCTGGTTATTCCTGCACTTCCACTTCCTGGATGATCTGAGCGTGTTCTCTCCGTTTGAAACAGTGGATGAGGGTGTGTCGTTCGCCACTCTGCCCCGGGCGAGGCTGGCGTATGCGGGCCCGGCTCCTGAGCGCTGTCACAGCCTCACTGACCTGCCCGAGGCCCCCCTGAGCCGGCTCGAAGCATTCAGACCGCACGGTATGTCCTCATTATAGCGCCCCCTGCTGCGCTGGAGGAAATGCGTGCCTGCTGCAGGAGCCGAGATGCTTCCTAGTTCCTTCAGATTCGCTCGGCCTGGCTTTTTCCACTTGTATTTGCTTTCCTCATTTAATTCATGCCTGGGTTATTATTTCAATGATTCTGTCATCTTTTGCACAAAGTTTCTCCAAATTTTTTTGTGTAAATTACTGTGATTATTTTAAGGTGCACTCTAGTTCCAGACGGTGTTGTCAGATTTTAAAAGATGAGGGCCAACTGACTGACTGATACCAGGCCCCGCCCACACTCAATTACAAATGCTATGTAGGTCAAGCTTATTTTCAACAGTGGAAGCTGGAGTTAAATTGCTACTACATACAGTATGTTATTACAGTCAGATTTGGAGATCTAGAAGATTTTTGGGTAGATGCTTACAGCAAGGTCTCATCAACAATGAATGCTCCTGCTGTTAGCTTGAGCTGGGCTCGTTAACTTTAACGTGTGAAAGTACTGTAGTATTAAAGGTTCATTTCTTCTAATCAATCTATTACACCAGCTTTATGTGATACCTGTTTTAAATGAATAATTTTTTTTTGTTTTTAATGTTTTAACAAATACAAGCTAATGTTGTAAGTTAATATTTAGTACATCAGCTAACTTTAGCTACATTTGGGCAATAAACCGTTTTTAAAAAGAGAGTCTCTGTTTATCTGGCTGATGAGGCCTGTAAACGTTACCACAAAGATCAATTCAAAGCTTACATTTTTTGTAAAAAATGTATGATTAGCTTTGGAAATGGGTAAAAATTGTTGCGGTATAAAGAGATTTTTAATACAGGGTGCTCTTCCATCAGCGTTAAAACTACACCTAGCATTTTGGGACATGTTAAATTAGACTTAAAACTTATTTGTGCAAAAAAATGACGGAATCTTCCCTCTTTAGGATTCGCATGTGCCCTTTGCGCGCTGATGTTTTTTTCTCGGCTCATTACGGTACTGAATGAAAGCATGGACTTGGAGACAGATCCAGAAAGAAACATGGACATGAAAAACCTGCTAATTACATTATGTGAGGATGTAATGGAGCAGTGAGAGGCCTCTGCTAATCAGCGTCATGACGTTCTGTGTGTTCTTCTCCGTTGCGGCCTGGTTTTGGTCACATGAAAGCGAGGGGAATGTTTTGGCGCCCTTCATGCCTCCTCTGTGCACTTTTCTTGCTTCAGATATGAGTGTCTTCAGAGAAATGAGGTAGAAATTCAGGCAGCGAAACTCATACTGGAGCAACAAGAAGCGAGATACGTCACAGCTGTGTGTGTGTGGGTGTATGTGTGTGCGCGCGCTTATAAACCAACGTGTGTGTGTGTGTGTGTGTGTGTGTGTGTGTTCTCACTGCTGATTTGTGTTCTTTAAGTGCAACTCTACTGTTGCTCTGGATGGAAACGTTTGATTATGATTTTTTTTGGTTGCTGATGGTGTGTGCCTGTGTGTGTGGGCATGTGTGTGTGTGTGTGTGTGTGTGTGTAGAGAAGCCCCTGTTCACGCGAGACCCCACACAGCTGAAGGGCAGGTTCCTCTCAATGACGCTGCAGAAAAGCACCATGGGATTCGGCTTCACAATCATCGGCGGAGATGAGCCAGACGAGTTCCTGCAGGTGAAGAGCGTGATTCCAGACGGTCCTGCTGCTCAGGACGGCAAGATGGCTACAGGTACACACACACACACACACACACACACAGACACACACACACACACACACGTACATGCTGGTTTATACACACACACCTCTTATTATCTTCCAGCATCCTTTAATTTGCCATGTTCCAGGTGTCTCTCGGTCATAGAAGGTGGAGCTTAAGTTACATTTGAGCTGTCAATCATATGACATCACCAGTTTACCTGGCTCCTGTTTTTAATTACAAAAACTAATAGTTAAGCCTCTTTTATACTGCTTTTGACAAACTATAAACAGCAGAAATCACGGCCATTTTGGTTGCGTTTAAACAAACAAATAAATACATAATGCTAGAGTGAGTTCATTTTGGATTTTAAATCCCATGTTCATATTGGCTACATATTTTAATACAGTTGTACATGGCTTGTGCTTAGCCAGCTTGTAAGTGGAAAATACCCAAGCACACGCTGAGTGTGAAATGCCCAACACACGCACACACGCACACACACACACACACACTCTGGCTCATGTAGTTCATCGTCAGCTCTGGCTGTAAGTCCAGTTTGTTCCTCTGGGCTCCCGTCGTGTTTCTGTTTGTTTGCACCTGTGTGTGCTATTAAGAGCTCACTAGCTGCCTAATGAGCTGTTTAGGTGCATCATGGGAAAGCAGGCGTGAGAGAGAGAGAGAGCGGCCAACCTGCAGCACTGGCTTTCGTCCCTGTGTGTGACAGTCGGCTCTCTACATCTCTTTCACAGCTCTGAGATCTGACAAGCTCACGTATCCAAAGATATTTAACTGCTCATTTTCATCATTCCCGGTCGAACCTTAGAGCAGAAACGCACCTTTTATATCATTTAAGGATTAGACATTATGAAACAAATGTGATTCTTTCAACTGGATTAAATTAATGGCTTCAAATATGATTGGAATAATTGACTTCATTATTTAAACTGCCGCACTTGCTTTGAGCGCTGTGCCCGTCCTTGTATCTCATACATGATCTGCTTAATCGCTTTTATTAAATTAACGCTTTAAAGTCTCCGAAAATACAGTGTCAAATATTACAGATGTTTGTGATGCTCTACCACACGGGCGTCTATCAAACATACAGAACAAGTGAGAAAGAAATGTGACAAAACACTCAAACAGCAGCTAATGGGCGTGGCCTAGTATTCAAATGAGCAGCTTGATTGACATCCCTTTGTCCAATATAATATAAAATACTAAAGTGATATACTATTAAACATCCAACAAAACAACAAAGATCATTGCTTAAGCAGTAGTTTAACTGTTCTGGTGGGTGTGGCCAAATTTTCTAATGAGCACACTTCATGTTTGATTGACACCTCTCTGGCTGAGACCCCGCCTCATGCAATTAAACACAACAGCAAAGAATCGGGATTCTTCCCAGTGTGGTGTTGAGGTGTTTGTGCCAAGTCCAGTGTGGTGTTTAGGGGGTTTCTCAGTGTTCATTGTGGTGTTTGGTTGTTTGTGCACTGCTCAGTGTGGTGTTGAGGTGTTTGTGCCAAGTCCAGTGTGGTGTTTAGGGGGTTGTTCAATGTTCATTTTGGTGTTTGGTTGTTTGTGCTTCTGCTCAGTGTGGTGTTGAGGTATTTGTGCAGTGTCCAGTGTGGTGTTTGGGTGTATGTACAATGTCCAGTGTGGTGTTTGGGTGTATGTACAATGTCCAGTGTGGTGTCTGGGTGTATGTACAATGTCCAGTGTGGTGTTTTAGTGTATGTACAATGTCTAGTGTGGTGTTTGGGTGTATGTACAATGTCCAGTGTGGTGTCTGGGTGTATGTACAATGTCCAGTGTGGTGTTTTAGTGTATGTACAATGTCTAGTGTGGTGTTTTAGTGTATGTACAATGTCCAGTGTGGTGTTTTAGTGTATGTACAATGTCCAGTGTGGTGTTGAGGTGTTTGCACCCTGTCCAGTGTGGTGTTTGGGTGTGTGTACAATGTCCAGTGTGGTGTTTGGGTGTGTGTACAATGTCCAGTGTGGTGTTTTAGTGTATGTACAATGTCCAGTGTGGTGTTTGGGTGTATGTACAATGTCCAGTGT
>CM074933.1:1952031-1965265 GCA_037576815.1 Pangasius larnaudii
AAACTCCCGAGCAGCCTTCGTTCAGCCTCGTCCACCATCAGCAGATAAAACACACACACACACACACACACACACACGTTAAGCTTCGAGTAGCTTCGATTAGCTCACTCAGCCCTGAAGTGATGATCGATATGCCCCCCCCCCCCTAAAAAAAAAACCTCTTGCCCTTTTGTGGATGAACAAAGTCGATTCAGTTTTAATTGATTTGCTCTGAAATCCTGTATTTCAGAACCACGAAGATCCCAAATCCGTCTCCCGCAACCCTCGAGTTCGCACGCGTTCACAGACAGACAGGCATTTTTAAGTTATATTTTATTTCTAAATTATTCTTTTAAAGAGACATGACACCCACCACCTTAAAAACTGGAAGTGTTTATTTTTCTCGGTTAAGAAGAAAAATAACGATGGATGATGGATGTGTGTAGCGTCGGAGGAGAAACACTGGACCCCGAACTCTCACACGCATCAGAGCCACGGCGGGATTGATACACGCCAAGGAACTGATTCCATTTTAATGAAGAAGACGAAGCCGACAGATGAAGGATGAAGGATGAAGGACGTAGTGCAGGAGTGTATTCCCATGTGTTCTGCCTTAAGTAAAACAAACTGCAGATATCTAATAAACACACGGATGAGTAGAGAAATACATATATTATAGTATATTATATTATATTATAAAGAAACAGAGATATATGACATGCCACAGTGTAAATACACTCACCCCTGTTTCACTCTCAACAACACAACCTCCGCTACGCTTCCTCCTCGGAGCCGTCTGATTGGTCTCCCGCTCCCGTCTGCCGTTTTCCGTCAGCCGTTAACTCGGACTCTTTTTTTGCGCTTCAGGTACGAGAATCGGAGAATATTGACGGGCTAGATTGCAGTGCTAATGCTGAAAATACTTTCTCAGCTGGGTTCCATACATCAGCAAAAGGTTAACTTCTGATTTTCAAGAATGTTAATTCGTCATTTTTTTTTGTGTGTTCTGAAAAAAAAAATTGTTGGAACTGTCTGAACAGGTTCTAATAACATCCGGCCTCATTTATCAGTCATTTAGTAAAGTTCGGTGTAAACGTTTTTTTTTTTTTTTTTTTTTTCATATGACAAACAAAAACTAAAAATTCTCAACACTTTTACAAAAGTCTCCGTACTCACATGCGTATGTTGATAAAATGCCAATCAGCTGTAAAGTACCAGGTGTGTTCAAGGCAGTTACGTTTAGCCACACACACACAATTCCTTAAAAGGTAAACAGAGCATGAAACGGCGACTAACTGGTGAAAGAGCGACTCCTAAGCTTGACCCGCGCTAAACATTCCAGTATCGCAGTACGTCTGCTACCAGACACACACTCTCTCTTCCTCCTTTTACAGGGTGCCATTACTTTTGTCCTGATCGTCTTATTTGTCTTAATTTATGGATTTTAAACTTGACAGAGTAATTCTTATATAAAATCGCAGTAACTCGTCGATCAGTCGAGGTTCTCATTAGCGAGTCTCCTTATATGGAAATTTACGTAACGTAAGGATACGAACAATTTTCCAAACTAACCGCATTTTCATTTTTGACGTAAAAAAGGCTCTGCTGAATGACTTCTGAATAAATCCGTTCGTATCCGACGTGATAAACGAGACCAAATCACAGCAGATGTTTTCAGAACAGCCCCGCCCCCAACGACCTCTGATTGGCTGCGAGCGATTTTCGGTCAATTCTAGTGAACTTAAACAGACGTGACGTCATTTTCACGCACTGTTCCTACGGAAACCGACAGGAAAAGGTGCTTTTTTTTTTTTTTTTTTTTTGCTGATACCATAAATTTCTTTATCAACTTTATTAACTCGGATAAATGTGTGCATTATAACAGATCTTTATTTTCACAGGAAGGCGGGATTTCTGAAATTCCGGCTACTACAGAATATTACGTTATTATCTGAGTTTCTATTTTCATACACAGAAAAACTACAAAATACAGAATTAACACACACACACACACACACACACATATATATATGTATATATATATATATATATATATATATATATATATATATGAGAATTATAGAATTATATAATGAATGAATTTATGATGTCGCACCTTTATTTTGCAGTTAATAAATAACAATAAAATATATTAAAATTATTTTATTTAAAAAAATGTATTCCATAAATGTCATTTAACAATGAAGTACTGTGTTTCTGTGGTTACTTGACTTTAAGAAAAAAATATGCATTTTTTTTTCCCCCCTCCGTAATTTATTTTTCTTAAATATGCAAAATGTCTTATGGTATGACTGGTTTGATTGTGGGGTAATAAAATAAACGACCAAAAAAAAGATTTTAAATAAATAAAGAACTACAAATTCTATGGATATACTGAAATACTGTATATCTTATTATATATATATTTATAAAAAAAGAGTGCCTATGAAATGATCTGTCGTAAAAATGCACGTAGGATTGAGGTGTCGACAGAAAAGCTAATGAAAAAAAGAACAATTTCTCCAGAAATGTTTCTCCACTTTCCACTTTGAACGATAGATCTGATAAATATTGCAAAACAATGTGTTCTCGTGCTGTAATGTTTCCTTTATTGCTTTATTTTTCTTATTTTTATTATTATTTTTTTTTTAAGGACTGTATGCTACAGAGAAATCCTTCTCCAACCTCACGGTAACGCTTTTCCCGAACCCGTCGGTGCAATGTAGCAGTGTGTATCACGCCATCTTACACAAACACACACCGTTATGCATCAGTACTGGAGACGCTTGAAGTGGGAAGAGGAAAGTTGAGCTCGAGGACAAAGCAGGACTTTGAGGTTGAAAATCAGATTAGAGCGAAATCTACAGCTAACAGAAATCGGCGGCTTTTAACGGGTTTAACGTGACGGTTGACGTGAAGCTCCACTTCACGTCAGCGTCTCATTTCACAATCCAGCAGCCAAATAGCTACAAATTTAATAGCAAAAAAGACTTTCGGAATAGTTTTACTTGGTGATGGATCAACACTGTGACACTGCGTGTGTCGTGCAGTTGTAGGAAAATAATCAACGGCAGGGTGGCGTGATGAAGCCGAGTCACTGTTACCACCCTGAAGCTGATCCTTTTCCCACAACAGCACACGTGTTTTATTCCTCTTCTACCACAGCAGTGGACAGTTTTTCGATCCATTGAAGAACGACATTTCTTACATTTTTATCCATTTACTGTTACATTCAAAGCAAGTATCTGTTCTCACTTACGTTACAGCAGCTAGACGCAGTCGTTCCTTCGCCAGCCTCTTTTTTCTCTCTTGTTCAGTTAATAAGAAAAAAAAATGCAGCTTGCCGTTTTTTTTTGTTACCGAGAAACCGTAAACCCGTCAACTCCTCTGTCCTGAAGATGTCTGAAAACCTCTGACACTGGAGACTCCTTCCATACATGTAAAATAAACACCTCCTTACAGTAAACGTCACCATAACAAGGATTACACACATATTCTTAAATCTGTTATTCATTTGGAGTATCTGCTGTACATCTGGCAACATGCCTCAAATGCAGATATTATTATTATTATTATTATTATTATTATTATTATTATTATTATTATTATTATTATTATTTTCACCAGTTATCCATGACTGAAGGATTTTTTAGTAACGCTGTTGCTTTAGCGCCCCCTTGTGGAGCAACTCAGGCTCTAAAATATTGAATGAATTACATTTTACAAGAAATCGCCCAATATGGCAACACTATCTCAAACCTGCCTCCCTGCGAGGAGTCAATATGATGAGTCTCTGTGATGAGTCCCTGTGCTGAGTCTCTGTGCTGAGTCCCTGTG
The DNA here is from genome assembly GCA_037576815.1 of Pangasius larnaudii. Lineage (NCBI taxonomy): Eukaryota > Metazoa > Chordata > Actinopteri > Siluriformes > Pangasiidae > Pangasius > Pangasius larnaudii. The sequence goes on from CM074933.1 coordinate 1,955,848, forward strand.
AGGAGTCCCTGTGCTGAGTCTCTGTGCTGAGTCCCTGTGCTGAGTCCCTGTGCTGAGTCTCTGTGCTGAATCCCTGTGAGGACTCCCTGTGAGGAGTTATGAGTCTCTGTGATGAGTCCCTGTGAGGAGTCCCTGTGAGGAGTCCCTGTGCTGAGTCTCTGTGATGAGTGATGAGTCTCTGTGAGGAGTCCCTGTGATGAGTCCCTGTGCTGAGTCTCTGTGATGAGTCCCTGTGATGAGTCTCTGTGAGGAGTCCCTGTGATGAGTCTCTGTGAGGAGTCCCTGTGAGGAGTCCCTGTGCTGAGTCTCTGTGCTGAGTCCCTGTGCTGAGTCTCTGTGCTGAGTCCCTGTGCTGAGTCTCTGTGATGAGTCCCTGTGAGGAGTCCCTGTGAGGAGTCCCTGTGCTGAGTCTCTGTGATGAGTCCCTGTGAGGAGTCACTCGTTTCTCCTTTCTCAGAGTCTGTGTCCTGATCCTCTGCATCTGATGAACTCCTACGTCTCTTTCTTATCGTAAGTGAGGACACAGAGATGTGAAAGCGATGTAGTAATTACACCACAGCACTGCTACGTCACCCATTAAAGCAAAAGCAGTTGGAGAACCGGAACAGGGTTCCGCTTTATTAGAACCAGAGTGATGTTCTTCCTCACAGAGGCACAGTGAGCACAGAGAGCAGTTCTTTTATATGTTTCATTCTGATATTCAGATTCAGAAGTCAGTAGATCAAGAGGCGCTGCTTATTACCGTATTTCCCAGACTACAAGACACAGAATAAATTCTGTCTACTAGGAGAAAAAATGAATACTTACTGTATCTATCTATCTATCTATCTATCTATCTATCTATCTATCTATCTATCTAATGTAGGTAATGTTTGCCAACTTATTTTATTTAATATGGAAAACCTACCATGTAGAGTCGCTGTGTTTCATTACAATTCTGCATTCTGATTGGTCAGAAGGTGTTGATTAACTCTCTATAAAGTAGTGCAGCTGCAAATCACAGGTCAATATTAATGCGCTCATTTTAACACGTTATCGTTTCTATAGTAACACATATAGTATCCACAACATAAACAGATTAAAAAAAAAAAAAAAAAGTTTATTTAATGTTTATGGAAGGAGTCTCCAGTGTCAGAGGAAAAGCTGTAATTTTTTTTTTTTTAATTATTTTTTTTTAAGTTTTCCGAAATTTTCAGGACATATTATTATTTTTTTTGCACTTTCTCGATAACAAAAGACAATAAGTTATGGGTTTTTTTTTTTGTATTATTAACTGCAAGAGAGAGGAAAAAAAGAGGCTGATGAGGGAGCGGACATTACATGTAACTATAAATGGATAAAAACTATAATGGGTCGTTCTTTAATAAATTAAAAACTGTAATTGTTGGTAAATTGCTGTGGTAGAAGAGGAATAAAACACTTTTTTCCTGTTATAGGAAAATAATCAACTTCAAGGCGGTAGCAGTGACTCTGCTTTTTCACACCACCCTGTCACTGATTATTTTCCTATAACAGCACAACACACACACACACACACACACACACACACACACACACAGTGTTTATTTCCTTACTTATAGTCCAGAATATGTTCTTTCAGGCTTTTACAACATCTAATACTAGCTTTTAATGTATCTGATTATCGCCACACTGTCTGAGACGAGGACGATGTTTTTTATTTTCTCTGTGGATGATGGACTGATGATGATGATGATGATGATGATGATGATGATGGATGATAAGGGACTGGATTCTGAATCACTGTGTTCTATGTTCTATATTATTAGACAACACTCTATACACACAAACACTCAGTGTACTATTGACACACACACACACACACACACACACACACACACACACACACAAAGACAAAATCAGCTATTTTTTATGAAATGCAACTCTATGGATATAATAACTTTTGCAGGACGACTTGTTTATTGTAAAATACTGAGAAATACTGTCGAATAAAACCTTGCTATGGTGTAAAATATGTTCACTAAAAGTCTCTGTTGTGATTTTGTTTCATTTTTTTTTTTTGTATCTAATCTACACAGAATCTGTCCGGAGCTAAAACGTCTAGATCAGTTCTAATATTATTTCTGAGTTTAGTCGTCTAAAAAAGGTCAAATAAAGCGAGTGGATATTAATTAATTAATTAATTAATTCCTAATTCAGAAATGGTTCAGAAAATCAATAAAATCCAGATTTATAAGATGCAGATTTTGCATTAAACAGGTATTAATCCCTCAGGATTAATTATCGTTCAGACTTCCGAAATCTCACAGAAGCGTGTGAAACACCAAAATCTTCAAAAAAATGTTTTTAATAAATAAATAAATAAATACATTTTTTTACATTTACATCATTGGGATTATTAAACAACAAATAAGCCGAAGGTAACTTTCACCTTGATGCTGCCACCACCATGCTTCAGAGTGGAGATGGTGCATGATTGGCCAGTGTTCCCGGGAGAGACTCTGGATCCACCTCCAGCCTGACCAGGATAAAGCTCTTCCTCAAGATGAATGAATGAATGAATGAATGAATGAATGTTTGGAAAGCTCGTTTTAGCTTCGGAGCTGTTTGTTAGCGTGAACTGATTCATCCGCAGTAAACGTTTTCTTTACTGGTCAGAGTCTTTGGCGAAGTTTTGATGCTTTCATGAATTAAATCTGTTTCTTCATCTGTCCCAACAGATATAGCGCTGAAACATGTGACCTACATCCTGTATGTCATGATTTGTTTCGAAAAACTCAAAATTGATCCGTTTTAGAATAAAAATGATAACGATCCATTTGGAAAAGAGTTGATTCTTTTCTTATGGTTCTTGATTCTTGGTGAGCTGATGAATCGACTCACTGAATCACAGGACCTGAGCGACTCACTGCAAGCGTCTGCTGCCGAGTAAAATCAGAGTGAAATGTCTGAGATGTGACGGAGGTGTGTTTTTTTTTTTGGTTCATCCTGTATTTAAGAGTCAGAACTGACTTGGAAGTTGGAAGTCGCTCACAGAAAAGCGCTGAAGTTACATTTGTACAGAAATCTGCACCGTATTAAGCATCCAAGAAGCCAAGGGTAACGGTTCAACATGATGCTACCACCACCATGCTTCACAGTTAGGATGGTGTTCTCAGAGTTTTAAGTCTCTAAGCAGGGTTTCATCTGGCTTTTTTCAGTAAATGTCTCCAGCTTTGTGGTTGTCAATATTATAAATATTTTCACATATTGCACATTTCACAGGATGTCTGGTTGTAGTAGTCATTTTTATTTATGTTTATTGTCAGGAAGACAGGGAAGCTAACTGCCTTGTGGTTTGTTTTTTTGTTTAATAGGTAAAACAGCTTGTAGCATAAACAGTAGTGGGGTTTTGTTTATTACTTTGGCCTTGAGCCACGCTGAAGCCTGTCCCGGTCTTTGCTTTTGATTATGTAAATCAGAAACTCTTACAATAATACGACCTTTAATGTTGAACTTCTGTCTCACGTGTGAATTATTCCACGAACGATACTATATTCCACCACATCGCTAACTTACTACTTGCGTTTTAACTTGTACTGTGCTGTCCTGAACCAAACCTTTTATTTTGTTTTTATTTACTTACTTACTCACTAAATGTTTATAGATATTATTTTGTTTTATTTATTCCAAACTGCTTTTTAAAGCATATTGTAGTTTATTTAAGAGGGTAATTTCCTAATATTTTGCAGCTGATTAGGTTAACAAGATTGATATTATTTTGTGTCTAAATTTATTAAATATTTTTATTTATTGAATATTTTTTTCTATTCAACTTTAATTAATATACATTATTGGTTCATTTATTTTCTGTTAATACAAATGTTGTCCTCGCCTCTAGATGGCGCTGTCGAGCCATTAAAGTCTCCTAACTGTTCGTTAAAAACAAACGAAGAAGCGGGTTGTATCCCAAACGGCTGCGCACTTTCTATATTCGTGCACTCCATTTAGGGTCTTCAAACGGCTTGTACACCCTACGTAGTGCACTAGGAGTAGACTTGTGCGCGGTTTGGGACTGAACCGCCTGGAGGAGGCGAAGGCGCAAAACTAGCCGCGTTACAAAACGTTGGCTAATCACAACTAAGAGTTAATTACAGTCAACATGGACTGGTAAATATTTGAATTTAATTTTGTTGTTATGTCTGTAAATATTTTGTCTTGTTTAAGACCTTAAAAGTGAAGCTCGGAGCGGTTAACTGGGTAAGCTAGCTGAGTTGTTAGCTTGCTTGCTAATATGCTAGCTAGCTAAACCGCACATGTCAAAATTCACGGGGATTTAATGTTAGTTTATAAAAGTTCGTTATTAAAATCACATAAAAAGTAAATAGTATCTGTGAGATATTTAGAGAATAAAGCACACTCTACGTGTTAAATAAGTGTAAGTTATTTAGCTAGAATGAAAGTAAAAGCTGAAAAGGTTGTATTATTTATTAAACTATTGTTTATTTAATGTTGAACACATTTTTTTATATAAATGTGTTAGAAATGAGAAATGTCCTGATCCCATTTTTCCATTTCAGAGCTTTGTGTTTTGGTAAAAACCTGCATACTCACCGGCGAGGTGTCGTTCTGGAATGAGTCGACTCTTTGAACCGACTCTTTTTGAGTGAAGTTTGAGAGTCGGCTCGCACAAATGAGCCGTTTATTTCTTTCTTCCTTTTTCTTTCTGTTTTACTTTCTTCTGCTCATTATTTTTGTTCTAGTCCTGTAGTGTAGTTTAATCTCAGCGTTTGGACAGCTCTGTCTGGGCTTAAACAAACCTCTGAGCTGTTTGTCAGAGTGAACCGATTCACCTTCACGCTTAGAGTCGCGCTGAGATTTGATGCTTTTGTAAATTAAATCATATAAAACGTTTGTCTGTATAAACAGATAAAGTGTTGAAACGTGTGACCTACATCCTGAAGAACCAAAAGTCCAGGAGGTGGAGCTGGATCTATAAGCCCAACCCCTCACCCACACACACCGCTGCACAACACGATACAACACATCAAACACACTTATCTGGCCCGAAACACACTTCACTCCCTGCTCAGTCTATGTAGGAGGTGCTGGATCAGGTCCGACTCCACCCCCTGGACTTATTTGCTCTGTAGTGAGGAGTACTTTAAAAAAATATTAGAATATAAATAACAATGAGTCAATTTGGTGCCAAAAGAGTCGACTCTTATTGGTGAGCCGAGTCAAATGAATTGACTCAATAATCGAGCGACTCTCTGCAAGCTCCTGTTGCGAAGTCAGAGACATAATGGAGGCATGTTAAAAGACCGTTTGTGACCTGCACTGTTTGTGTGTGTGTGTGTGTGTGTGTGTGTGTGTGTGTGTGTAGGAGTCAGAACTGGCTGAACTCTCCGGTGGTTCGAGATTCAGAAGTGACGCGAGCCGCCCGAAGGAAAAGCTCACACAAGAAGGTGGCATGTATCCTTCCCGAGCACCACAGAGTCTCCTCTCATGGATGTGGAGTCAGATCTGTTTAAAAATTCCCATGTCCAAGTAGGAATTCTGGAATCTCTGAGCAGGATCCGATAGTCCCCAGGGTCCTACATTCTGCCCTTTTAAACCCTAACATCATAACAATCGCTAAAAACTATATATTTAAACATTTACACAAGAGCGTCTTGCGTGATTCCTTTTCCTTTCACGAAGCTTTAATAGATTTTCCCTAAAGATGTTCTTAAGTAGTCATGTGTTATTATCTATAAATAAAGACTAGTTAATAGATCTGCACCGTCCTGTGTTTGCCCCTTGACCGCTTCCTCCAGTTCCTCTCGCGCAGGATGAGTCTCCTTCAGCCGCCATCACCGAAACCACGACCCCGGCGCGACCCCTGCTGCGTCAGACCCCCGGCTCTCTCCTCAAACACACGTGTAAGAGAACCGATCGTTATAAAGGGATGACTGGGTTCGCTTAAATCGAGCTGTGTCTCATCGAATGTGTTCTTGTACGCAGTCACCCCGAGAAGTGCGCTTAAGAACCCGGACGTGTCGGCCATCTTGGGCACCGGGAGCAGGTCGTCTCGCTTTGTGCACACGCCGCGGCCCAAAGGCAGCCTCAGCATGGTGAGAGTCGCACTCAGGCTCTAACGCTCTGATCATTTAATAATGTAATAAATCACTGCAGACGTGTATCGATAGCGGAAATGAGATGTGTGTGTGTGTGTGTGTGTGTGTGTGTGTGTGTGATTGCAGAACCTGGACGACAGCGACTGGACGAACAGTCTGTACCCGTCTCCTCTGTCTGTGCTGGGAGACGGCAGCTTCACAGACGAGATGAACATGAGCGCCGTCATGCTGAAGGAGGAGGATCCAGGAGAGGCTGGTATATACACACACACACACACACACACACACACACACACACACACACACACACACACACCCCTTGTATGCCAATCCTCATTAGACTTCATTAGAGTTATTTAGATGTTTCACGTTGGCAGGAATACACACCAATGCGGACAAGGAAAGCCGTGCAACCGACATTAAACACACGGAGACACGGGAAAATCTTTCACTGGGTTATAAGTGTAAAGGATTATTACTGTTAATGATCATTATAATCATCTACAACACCATCAGCTGATCAGACGAAATAATTCGAACAATCTACAACACCGTCACTGGGTTTTGTGTGCATTAAAATTGAACGAATGAGTGAGCAATAAAAAAAAAAAAAAAAGGAAGAGAAAATTATTGCGCACATCAGCAGCTCAAAAACAAAACACAATTTAACATCGGTTTATTTTTGGTTGTTTTTTTTCCTTCTATCTTCATTTTCTCTCTCTTTTTTTTTCCTCTGCCTCATGGAGGTGGCTTTTATTGGTCAATAAAAAAAATTATATACACACACACACACACACACACACATATATATACATATGCATATATCAGCCAATAGGAACAAGGCACTCTGTTATATTGTGTTTAGAAGCCAATGAGATCTGTGTGATTGGATGATGTAAGCACATACTCACTCCTGATTGGTTAAACGCAGTACGGAGGATGGACTCGTTTTCTCTACTGAACTTTTGCTGTAACTATTAAAACGAATAAAAAGCAGAACAATTGATCACACACTGTTCTCAGATTTTCCTTTTTTTTTGTTTCAATCTTTCCTTTCTCTCTTTCTGACTCCCTCTGTTTTCTCTCTCTCTCTCTCTCTCTCTCTCTCTCTCTCTCTCTCTCAGCATCAGTCAGTCTGTTCCCTGAGTTTCTGCAGTCGTATCTGCGTCACTCGTCCACCGCTGTGTTTGATCTGCTGGAAGACTATGAGACAATCTGTCAGGATAAGGTACACACACACACACATCACACATCACACATCACACAAACTGTACAGAGTTCCTAAGAGTTTAACAGTGAACAGAAAGAGGTGTGTGTGTGTGTGTGTGTGTGTGTGTGTGTGTGTGTGTGTGTGTGTGATGGGTGTGTGTGTGTGTGTGTGTGTGTGTGTGTTTCAGGTGAACACACTGCAGAAGCTGGTCCTGCGCTCGTCCTCCAGTCAGCAGAAATCATCTAAAACAGCCAGCATCACCTGGCTCCTGCAGCAGGAAATGGTCACCTGGAGACTCATCAACTCACTATACAGGTACACACACACACACACACACACACACACACACACACACACACACACACACACACACACAGTCATTCCTAAACTGTGTCAAAGGCTTGAGAAGATTGATGATAGTATCAGGATTGCAAATAGATTCCTGTTATCAAGGTGTACCATTTACTGTCCTCTCTCTCTCTCTCTCTCTTTCACACTCACTCACACACACACACACACACACACACACACACACTCACTCTGTCTCGTACACTCTCTCTCTCTCTCTCTCTCTTTCACTCACTCACTCACACACACACACACACTGTCTCGTACACTCTCTCTCTCTCTCTCTCACTCTCTCTCTCTCTCACACACACACACACACTTTCTTTCTCTCTCTTGCTCTCTCTCACACGCACACACTCTCTGTCTCATACATTTTCTCTCTCTCTCGCTCTCTCTCTCTTTCACACACACACACACACACACACACACACACACGCACTGTCTCGTACACACTCTCTCTCTCTCACACACACACACACACACACACTCTTTCTTTCTCTCTCGCTCTCTCTCTCTCTCACACGCGCACACACACTCTCTGTTTCATACATTCTCTCTCTCTCTCTCTCTCTCACACACACAAACACACACACACTTCCTCTCTCTCTCTCTCTCTCTCTCTCTCTCTCACAGGGACAGGATTCAGACAGCTATGGAGGACGGACTGATGATGGACATAACTGTAAGTGATGAGACACTGTGTCTCTGTCTGCTAGCTGTTTCACATCAGTACAAAACGCTTCCTGTTTAAAATGAACGTAATCTTCTAGTAAACGCTTCCGACTGTTCAGTTTGCTCTTTAACACACAGCTGTGTGTGTGTGTGTGTGTGTGTGTGTGAGAGAGAGAGAGAGAGAGAGAGACAGAGAGAGATTAATGATGTGTTCTGTATCAGTCTCCCAGTGAAAGTGAGAAGTCTATAATGGAGCAGTTCTTTCAGAGGGACAGCATGGTTCGACAGAGCCAGGTACACACACACACACACACACACACACACTGTATGCACCCAGTGTCACTAAGAAATACTAATTCAAGTCCTAGTGTAAATATCTCCACCTGACTGTGAGTATCATTGCGTGTGTGTGTTGTGTGTGTGTGTGTAGCTGGTCGTGGACTGGCTCGAGAGCATCGCCAAAGACGAGATCGGCGATTTCTCAGATAATATTGAATACTACGCCAAATCTGTGTACTGGTGAGGAAAACACATGAAACTGTTGATTAATTTACTATAACAGCACCACACAGGAGTGTTTTATAGTGTGTTTCTCACTGTGTGTGTGTGTGTGTGTGTGTGTGTGTGTGTGTGTGTGTGTGTGTGTAGGGAGAACACTCTACACACTCTGAAGCTGAGGAGGGATCAGGCGAGTGCGTCCTTCAGCAGACCCCTGGTGACCGAGCTCGACCCCGACGCCCCCATCAGACAGAAACGCCCGCTGGCAGACCTGGACCGAGAGGACGACGCCCGTCTGCTCAGATACATCTACACACTCATCCGCGCCGGCATGACTGATGAGGTGTGTGTGTGTGTTCCTCTTTGATTTCTTCTCCTTCTCCTAGAGCAACAATTCATCAACAGACATCCTGACTGATTTCACTTCTTCTGATACAATCGGGTGATAATGAGACTCGACAGAATTGCTGATGGAAAGCTGTCTTTATAGGTTCTACAAAGTTTAGACACTAGGGGGAGCTGATTACTCACTTTTCATATATACACTATATTACCAAAAGTATTCGGTCACCCATCCAAATGATCAGAATCAGGTGTCCTAATCACTTGGCCT
>CM074933.1:1978545-1988819 GCA_037576815.1 Pangasius larnaudii
TTTTTTATATATATATATATATATATATATATATATATATATATATATATATATATATATATATATATATATATAATCACAACATATAACATCATAAACATAAACGTCTTTGTTGTAACCATGGTAACTGTTTTATTTACAATCACTGTTTAAGTGCACTAGGCTTGCTAGTGTGTTGTAGTGCAGTCGGTGTGGATTGGCACGGAGCCCTTGTTGCTCGGCGTCGCGTTTAAGTGACGTCACAGGCGCGCGTCCAGGAGATGCAGAAGAAGGGTGAGAAATGTTTGAGCAGTGGTTGAGCTCCATTCTGCGATGACGCGCGCGTCGTTGAACCTCACTGTCTCCTCGGTGACTTCCGGAAGGTGAGTTCTTGTTTCCTCTTTTAGCACTGAGTAGAAAGTGAAACATGCCTCCGAGGCTGGGGAAGCTCTTCTCCAACAGCCGGATTGTGGCAGGACTGCTGGTCAACCTGCTCTCCTCCATCTGCATCGTCTTCATGAATAAATGGATCTACGTGCACTACGGCTTCCCCAACATGACCCTGACCCTGGTGCACTTCGTGGTCACCTGGCTCGGGCTCTTCGTCTGCCAGAAGATGAACATTTTCTCTCCGAAGAGGTTGAGAGCTTCCAGCATCTTGCTCCTGGCGCTGAGCTTCTGCGGCTTCGTGGCTTTCACCAACCTGTCTCTGCAGAACAACACCATCGGGACGTACCAGCTGGCCAAAGCCATGACCACCCCGGTCATCATCCTCATCCAGACCACCTTCTACAAGAAGAGCTTCTCCACCAAGATCAAACTCACTCTGGTGAGACACGTCACTTCACAACACGGAGCGTCACGTCACAACACAGAGCGTCACGACACAGGGCACCACGTCACGACACAGGGCACCACGTCACAACACAGAGCGTCACGACACAGGGCACCACGTCTCAACGCAGAGCATCAAGTCATGTCACAACACAGAGCATCACGTCACAACACAACACAGAGCATCACGTCACAACACAACACAGAGCATCACGTCACAACACAACACAGAGCATCACGTCACCACACCGAGCATCACGTCACCACACCGAGCATCACGTCACGTCACCACACCGAGCATCACGTCACGTCACCACACCGAGCATCAAGTCACGTCACCACACCGAGCATCAAGTCACGTCACCACACCGAGCATCAAGTCACGTCACCACACAGAGCATCAAGTCACGTCACCACACAGAGCATCAAGTCACGTCACCACACAGAGCATCAAGTCACGTCACAACACAGTGCATCACAACACACAGCGTCACGTCACGTCACAGAGCGTCACGTCATGTCACGTCATGTCACAGAGCGTCACGTCACGTCACAGAGCGTCATGTCACGTCATGTCACAGAGCGTCACGTCACGTCACAGAGCGTCACGTCATGTCACAGAGCGTCACGTCACGTCACAGAGCGTCACGTCACAGAGCGTCACGTCACAACACAACACAGAGCGTCTTGTCACGACACATTCAATTCAGTTCAATTCAGTTGTATTTGAATAGAGCTCATGTAATGTCTCGTGTAATGTTGCGTCATATCACAGACTCCGTGATCACATTAAAGGAGGAGTTTGGCCAGTGATGAACTGAGCCTCATGTCCCCTCACACACTCGGTGTAATCAGTGCTGAGGCATGAGTCCTCTGTCTCGAGTTTACTTCTGTACTTTTATGTTGCTAACAAGTAAGAGAAGTCTATGGCCTCAACAACATGCATCACATGTGCACAGTCGGCTTTGTGAAGATGTTCACGATGTTCAAGATTCCCGGCTCAGGTATTTAATTCATGCCGCTTGACCCTGAGCTCCACCCTGAGCTCCACCCTGAGCTCCACCCTGAGCTCCTCCCTGAGCTCCTCCCTGAGCTCCTCCCTGAGCTCCACCCTGAGCTCCTCCTCCCTGAGCTCCACCCTGAGCTCACGTTTCTGTCTGTGTGGAGTTTCACGTTCTCCGCGTGGCTGTGTGGGTTTTCTCCGGGCTCTCCGGTTTCCTCCCATAAACTGGCTTCCCATCCGGTGTTCCCGGGATAATCTCGGGATCCACCTCATCTCTGATCAGGATGAAGCGATAAAGCTCACGCACCATAATGCAGTCATTTAAAAGAGTTTATTAATCAGATTATGAGTTGAATCCAGCAGTCAGTGCACAGAGAATTTAACAATTAAATTATAATTAGTTCTAATCAAACTAGTTTTTCATTGCAAGAAGCCTGATTTCAAAACGAAATGTTTACATATATATATATTTGAATATTTAAATACGTGTTTGTGCTCCAGTCTGCGCTTTTGCGTTGTTTTTATTGTATTTTTGATGAATTAAGAGAATTTTTATTTATTTATTTATTTTTTTTGGGCTCTGTAAGGTGCCGATCACGTTAGGGGTCGTCCTGAACTCCTACTACGATGTGAAGTTTAACGTGTTGGGGATCGTCTTCGCTACGCTGGGGGTCCTGGTCACCTCCCTGTACCAAGTGGTGAGATGTTTCTAACAATCTGGGAGAGTTTCAGCTCCTGCTGTGTTTTTCTTTTTTGCAGAGTCTCTCTCACTCACGTCACACTCTGAAGCGTAAAAATGAAACGTGACGCTCCTTTACGGTAATAAACAGGTTTCTTGTAAAAAAGCGCTTACGCCTTTAGCGACCTCGTATTTAACGGCTATAAATATTTTGAAAGCTTGGTGATGTTTTTTAAAAAAAAACAAAAAAAACATCCATCACACATTTTCTGTTATTTATGATACCACACAGCGCTGTTGTATTCTGGATTCTGATTGGACAGAAACTGTTGATTTAATTTTCTATAAAGTAGTGCAGCTGCAAATCTCAGGTTTATATTAACGCGCTCGCTCTAATACATTACCGTTTCTATAGTAACAGCTCATTCACAGGGACTCGTACAGCGGACGCTCCACATAAACACATGATTGTATCATTTTAACATTTTTGGAAGGAGTCTCCAGTGTCAGGGCTCAGGGATCAAGCTGTAACTCGAAGTTTTCCGACGTCTTCAGCATAGAGAAGTTTACGCTTTGTGCTGTGTTTTTGATTTATTAACTTAAATAGAGAGGGAAAAAAGAGACTGATGAGGGAACGAATGTTTATGGCTGCTATAACGTAAGCGAGAACAGGAACTAACTTAAATGTAATTATAAATGGATAAAAAGTCCAACAGTATCTTTTTTTTTTTTTTTTTTTTTTTTTTTTTTTCGATTTTTCTTTTACAGAACGTCGCTGTCTGTCTTAAAACAAACCAGTGACAGATGTTTAAAAAAAAAAAATGTTTTAGATAAAACGCTAGCCATCATGGCGGTGTCTGTGTTGCCATAGAAACGGCCGTCTTCTAGTATTATTTCGACATGACAAGCAAACTCTAAGGGTTTAAAATTTTGAGGGGGGAAAAAACCTTATATAAAAGATAGAGCTGGATCAGATGATCATTGATTTTTTTTTCACCTGTTGATTGGTACTTATTATTATTATTATTATTATTATTATTATTATTATTGTTATTATTGTTGTTATTATAATACAGTGTCAGTGATGGAAAAACTGACATTATGGTCAGTGTTTAAATGTGAGATAATTAATGGTGGTTCTGTGTGTGTGTGTGTGTGTGTGTGTGTGTTACAGTGGGTCGGAGCGAAGCAGCACGAGCTGCAGGTGAACTCCATGCAGTTGCTGTATTACCAGGCGCCCATGTCCTCCGCTTTCCTCCTCATACTCGTCCCCTTCTTCGAGCCCCTCACCGGAGAGGGGGGCATCTTCGGCCCCTGGTCTCTGCAGGCCCTGGTGAGCGTGTGTGTGTGTGTGTGTGTGTGTGTGTGAGAGAGAGAGAGAGAGAATGAGAGAACCTTCTGTTTCATTCGTCAGACACACCTCTCGCACAGAGCCACAGGAATTTCCTGAGCGTGCACACACACACACACACACACACACACACACACACACTTTTTAAACTGAACAGCGTGTGTTAGAACACTGAACAAAGAGCAGTTTTGTTCAGGTGGTGTGTTTTTCGAGCCGTGTCACCTACACTCCTCGACACACACGTAATACTGCACGGCTTCATAAACTAACAGCACTAATTCGTTTCGAAAAGAACTTTTTTATTATTATTATTATTATTGTTTTGAAACCCAGTACACCACAGCGGTGCTGAATTCTCAGTTCTGGTAGGTCAGGAGGTGTTGATTAATTTCCTATAACAGCAGCTCTGAAAGCAGTGCAGCTGCAAATCACATGTTTATATTAATGCTCTCGTTCTAATACGTTATACGATGTATTTAAAAAAAAAAACGTGTGTAATCATTGACGTGGTGATGTTTCCTGTAAGAAGAAATGCGTTTATTTAACATTATATGGAAGGAGTCTCCAGTGTCAGGAGTTTACACTTTGTGCTGCATTTTTTTTTTTTGGCTTATTAACTTCACAACAGTGAAAGAAGAGAGGCTGGTGAGGGAACGACTGTTTATAGCTGTTAAAACGTTAAAGAGAACCGGAACAACAACATTAAATGTGACTATAAATGGATAAAAAATTTGGAAATTGTAATCCCTGATGTATTGCTGTGGTGTAAGAGGAGTAAAACACTAGGGGACTTGTTGTTATAGGAAAGTAATCACCGCTCAGGGTGGAAACTCCGCTTCATCACCGACACCACGCTGTGGAGTTTACGGAGTCCTCGAAAGTCGTGGAATTTCATTCCGAAGCATCTGAATGAACTCCGAATAGTTTTGTGATTACAATTCGCAGTAAATGCGGTGTGTTAATGGCGCACTAATCCTAATTTTAAAGACATCTCGTTTTCAGTGTAAAAGTTTTTAAACCTTAAAAACATACAAACAAAATTCCTCTTCGCAGTTTCTGGGGCAGGGTTTAGGAACACACACTTTCTTCGCTATGAAGGCCATGTGTGTAATAACATGAATATGAATGCACTCATAACAGGTTATAATGCATTCAGTATTTATTGTGTGTTTATAAAGTGTTAACAGAATGCATTATAAGTAGGGTTTAGACCCAGATTATTTCTAAAGCAACTGATATAGATATAGATTTCATTTTTATTATATTATTATGTATATGTTTAAATTATTAAATGAACTGCTATGATTTGTACAGTATCTCACAATTTAATCAAAAGTTTTAAACTTAACTTAGCACTAAACTCTAAATTAAAAAAAATTTATAAAATAAAAATTCTCATTTCTCAAGAACGAGTAGTTGGACGTTTTGTAGGATTTGTAGGATGAACTGATTAGATTTTTGGAACAGGGTCAAGGTCACAGCAAGGTCAGGTTTTTTTCAGTGGCTTCCCTCCTGTTTGAAGTATATTTTATTTCAAGTGTACATATTAGTAACAAGAAGGACTAGTTAGTAAATAAGGAGTATTTTCACAAGTTTGTCAAAACATGTGACTCAAAACTCAAAAGTCATCTCACTACTGAAATCTTCCAGCTGCCCTTTTGACCGCTTAACTTTTTTAATTTAAAAAAAAAATGTTAGGTTTACTCTCAAATGACATTCTGAACATGATTAATCAGTCACTAAAAACAAGGTATTTATCCACAGAATCTCTGCTTTGTGATTTCTGAGTGATTTCATTACATTTCATTCCTTTTCTGGGTTTTAAACCATTTTAATTATTATCTCAGTTCCAGCAGCCTGAATGAAATGTGCCAGAGTGGGTTTTTGGAAATGATAACAGAAATGATCTTAAAGAAAATCGAGACACAGGTAGATTATCTATACTGGTTCTTCTAGCCTTCAGTGGTGCTTTAGTCACAGTGGATCACAAGATATTACTCATTACATCATAAGGATGTAGCAATACATCATGACACGATGCATCGTGATGCAAAAATGTGACGATTCACATCGTGGAACTCAGCATTCTATTAATTACGCATCTAATGCATTTGCACTGTTTGAACACCCGACATCCCAGTCTGTGCATAGAGTTAAAATATATACAGAGCAAGTTGGTCACGTGGTTTGTTCTTCTGTGGAGAGCCTGCAAGATCTGCACTTGAAACCTGATAACTCCGGATTGCAAAGACCGACATGTGTTATACGTTATACAGTCACACGACCACGTTATAACAGTTAAAAAGTAGCGTTAAAATAAAAGTAGCGTTCAAACAATACCGAAGGCTGCGGAAATCGGCCATTTTAGCCGAATTTGGAGCTCTGTTTCTGCTACAGAGCTCATAATGTTTTCAAACATTTTCAAAGTCCCGAGGTCAGACACTTTGTTTAGTCAGTCAAAATTTTGGAGAGAATTTATACATTTTTATTTTATTTTTAAGATATGGTGAACCTGTAGTACATTTTGTTTACTATGCTAAACCTCTATTCATAGCAATTTTCAATTTATTTAGTTTCATACAAACAAAAAAATGCACATTGTTTTGCATTGTTTATGATTCAGAAATAAAAAAAGAAATTTTCAGTGATCATTTTTATGCATTCAGATTTTCTGAGAATCGGTTCGAATCATGAATCGTTACGCCCCTACTCAGTCAGCTACAAGACTGGGTCTGACTCTCTGGTTCTGTATTAAATCGGTTTTGATGCCACCCAAGTGGCCGTGAATATGATGCTGCTCTTGATAATTGCTCGTCTAAGTGTGATACTTTGCCCTGTGGAGTCTCTCAAGGTTCAATCCTGGGACCGACACTATGTAATCTTCCATCAGTACGCAGACGACACACAGCTCCTGACCCTCAAAGTTCTATCTGCTCTTTATCTGACTGCTGAAAGGACATCAGGTCCTGGATGTGTCATCATTTTCTGCAGGTAAACAATGATAAAACAGAAATCTTTGTTATCGGGAACGGAGGTCAGAGAAAAGACGTGCTGGGTTCTCTGGAGTCCCGGTCTATGAAGGTCAGAAATCTGGGAGCTGATTTTTGCTTCAGGAGCCGCATATTGTACAAAGTATCGTCTCTAAAACAGCGTAATGTCACGTCAGAAACGTATCCCAAGGTCCGTGAGGTTCTCTCAGCTGTTGATAAACTCCTACACCCCTTTGTGTTAACTGGTCTGGATTACTGTAACGCTGTCATTGCTGCTGCGTGACTCAAATTGCACTAGAATGCGAGCTCATTTTGCGAGATTTGATTTTAAGATACTTTTATTTGTTTTTCAGATCCCTTCATGTACATGTGAATACCACTATAAACATATTTAAAGATGCAATAGTCAATTTTTTTCTTACTTGTACAAATAACCTGGAAGATATTTAGAACATGCTAAAAAATATACATATATATATATATGATAAGATACGATATTTGATTGTATATTATTAATGTATTTTTTGTATTTCTGTTTGATTTATTTATTTATTTTCACTTATTTTTCCCTCTCTGAGGTGGGGGGGGGGGTTGTTTTTCTTAATGTGTTAACTGTTGTTGTGTTTTTAATTGTTGTGTTTTTTGCTGCCTTCTTGGCCAAGTCACTCCTGTAAAAGAGATTTTTATCTCAATGATTTTTTTTATCCTGGTTAAATAAAGGTTACGAACAAACAAGCAGAAGTGAACGAAGTGGCTGAGAAAACCCGTTTGGAAAACTGACTTCCGGTCCGGAATGCTTGTTTGTGTTCGGATGCGCCTCCTGTCAGTCATTTTATAGACACACTACTCTACGGGCGGCTGTAGGTCCTGGGGGCGGAGCTTCGTGAACAGGAGTGAGAATGGGACCAAACACTGAAACATCAAACCCGCTTACATACTGTCAGAAACCTAAAAAAAATCACCTAATGCAGCTTTAAAGTAGTGAAGTGATATTCTGTTTACTGTTGATGTTGACATGACATCATACACCGGACTCAGAAATTCCCATTAGTCGTAGGTTGGAAATTCCCAGTTATGGGATTTAGTCGAACTAATAACGAAATTTTAAAGAAATGGGAAATAACAGGAAATTAAAATCCAATCTCGTGATGTTATCATACAGTGAATTTTGTTGTTTAGTGAACAAACAATTTAATTTTTCTTTTTTTTTTTTTTTAATAATCATTGTTGTTTTTAATGTTTCCAGGCGATGGTGCTTCTGTCTGGTATTGTCGCCTTCCTGGTGAATTTGTCCATCTACTGGATCATCGGGAACACGTCTCCTGTCACGTATCCTTTCTCTCTGCTTTATATCTTGGTGTCTAATGAATGATTCCTCTTCTGTGTGGAATGAAATCAGTGTCTGATTCACAGCTGTAGAGTTGCTGAGCTTCACCGCTAGAGGGAGCTGTGACTTTAATACTGTAACAGTAACTGTACACAACTGCAACGCTTCCAGGGGATGACGTCATCCAAACACCACCATTCTCTTCTTTTTTTCTTCCTCCTCATTTCACACTTCCACACTTTACGTATTTGTCGTTTTCTTCCTTTAGTCTTTAAATTCCCTCTGGATTTCTTCATCTCTCCTTTCTTTCCCTCTCCTCTCCTCACTTCATCCATTCCTTTATTCATTTTCTTCCCCCCCCCCCTCTCCTCTTCTCTGTCCCTTCTTTCCTTATTTCCCCCCTTGTTACTTTCTTTTCTTTCCATCTTTTCCACTCATTCCTTTACTTGTTTCTTTTAGTCTTTCCTCTACCTTTTTTCACCTCCTTTTCTTTTTCTTTTTCTACTTTTTTTTTATCTTTTCTTAATTTTCTTCATTTTGTTTTTATCAATTTATTTCCTTGTTCTATTGTTTTCATTCTTTTTCTCTTCCTTTACTAAATAATTCATTTACTATACTTTCCCTCTTTTTGCTGTCCCTTCTTTTTCTTCTTTTCCCTACTGAGTTTTTCTTTCATTCTTGCTTTTGTTGTTTCTTTTTTTCCCTTTCTTTCTTTCTTTCTTTCTTTCTAGATTTTATTTCTTGCATTTTGCATTTCTTTCATTCTTTTTTCCTTCTTGCTTGCTTTTGTTTTAGCTTTTTCTTTTTTTATTCCTTTTTTATTTCTTATTTTGTCTTTTTTTTTTTTTTTTTTGTCTTTTTTTTTTTTAATGCTTGATCTTATTGATCCTGGGCTGCTGCCCCTCAGCGAGGTGTGTGAATGTGTGTAATAGTGTGTGAATGTGTGTGTAAATGTGTGTTGTTGACCTTTAACCCCTGCGCCTCACAGCTACAACATGTTTGGACACTTTAAGTTCTGCATCACGCTGCTGGGGGGCTACCTGCTGTTCCACGACCCGCTGTCTGTGCACCAGGGCCTGGGCATCGCATGCACGCTCTGCGGCATCCTGACCTACACACACCTCAAACTGAGCGAGCAGGAGGAGAGCAAGAGCCGGCTCGCTCAGAGACCCTGAGCACACCGCCTCCGGACACGGGCCGCCTCCGGACACCGGCCGCCTCCGGACACGCACCGCCTCCGGACACGGGCTGCGTTCAGACACGCACCGCCTCCGGACACGGGCCGCCTTCGGACACGGGCTGCGTTCAGACACCGGCCGCTTTCAATCGTCTCTCACATTTCAGAAGGAACTATTTTTACATCACGCAGTGTTTTATTCAGAATTTAAATAAAGTACTGAAAACATGAACACTGCTCGTCTTACAGTTCTTAATCCCAGTGTGCACCTGACTTCAACACTTCAACACACACACACGTACACACACATGTACGTACACACACACACACACACACGAGCTTGAGAATGTTCTCCTCACGTCACACTGCTTCATGCAGATCATCAGCTTTAGAGTTCACGCCGAAACAGCAGCGTTTACACTTTTTTACAGCGTTTACTCTCTTTTCTTTCTCTCTTTTGTATTTCTTTCTTTGTTTCTTTATTTATATTGTGCTTCTATATTTATGTTGTTCTTTCTTTCTTTCTTTCTTTTGTGCTTCTTTTCTTGTTTTCTGTCTCTTTCTTTCTCTTTGTGTTCCTTCTCTGTCTTTCTCGCTTTCTGTTTTTCTCTTTCTCAGAATCAGAACCAGATTCTTCTGTCTTTCTTTCGTGTTCCTTCCTTCTTTTTCTTGCTTGCTGTCTTTCTTTTTCCCCTCTATCTTTCTTTTCTGATTGCTCCTTGACCTTTGACCTGTACCTTTCTGGTGTAGATTAAAATGGAGGTTGAATTTGGCCGTGTCTAAACGAATTTTAGTTTTATGGATTTCTTAAATGATGCAACGCTTTGCGCGCGCACACGCACACACACACACGCACGCACACACACACACACACACACACACACACAGCGTAAGGCTAAAGAAGGTGCTGGATTGATTTGTTGTGTTGAGACAG